>JAVSCE010015893.1:0-395365 GCA_032199065.1 Smutsia gigantea | reverse complement strand
TCAACTTCCACACATCCCAAAGCTTCTCTTTCACCTCCCTCCTTCAGCAGAGCAGGCTTTCAAGGGCTGCCACACTCTCACATAAATGAGACAGAGAAGGAATCCAGATTGGACATTTTTAGATAAAAATATGTGTCTTAGTCTCTTAGCTGCTTAGTTACAGAGGCATAGATGTCTCTCTGGAAGCTTAAGAGAAGGTGGTAAACTTTAAATTTCATCTGTATAAAAAAAAAAGAAAGCATATCCCTCTAGTTTATTATTAAGTTTGTTTATTAAACTAAGCAGAGGGGCAAGGGCCAAGTTAAAAATTCTAATAGAAGTTGCCATTCATTGGCCTTTTATAGGTAATTCACTAAATGAAAGGAACATAGGATCATAGATGTAGGAAAGATGGTCTCCATTTAACTTATCAGTTCTAAATTATCCACGTGATGATAGATTTTTATTACTTATATTCTAATTGAATACAATGAATTTTTCTTATCATTCAATTATACCTACACAATATACATTTCAATTACTGAACAGCCAAAAGATCATTTTTTTACTGCTCATTCAAAAACTAATTAAATATCTCCTAAGTAAAATGCACAGTAAATGCTTGCCTCTGGTGGAAATGGGATGTTTATCCTCAATGAATGATTATGAAATTTAATATTTGCTGTAAACATTCATAACATTTTGTTGTATCAACTTTCCTACTGACTTTGAAGTTTCAAGGATGACATATTTCAAGACTAACTAGGGAGAAGTAGGATGGATATCTGCCTGGCTAGATGGATCAGATAAACTAATTCTAGCCATAAATAAACAGAAGGTGCACAACTGGACCATCTCAACCTTTTAATCAGGTGTGAGATCCTAGAGTAGTAATTTACAGGCTGGCATATTTATTCATTCCATATATTTTATTGAGCATCTACTCTATGGCAGACCTGAATAAGATCAGGATTCAAAAAGCTATCAAAATTTAAAAAGACCACGTTCCTTTCCCTAAGAAGCTTTCAGTCTAGTGGGTCTAGGAAGGTCTACCAATTAATCATAAAAAAACAATGTTATTTGCAGTGAAATAGAAATAAGTACAGTTTGCCACAGGATTATAGTGAATAGTCACTAATCCCTTCAGGCAGGTTAGAAAATGTCCTCTCCACCTCCACTTCTCATGGCATTTCTTTTTGGATTAAAAATAGAGCTGCATTTGTATGAACTAAGGAAGATGTGGGCACTTCACGTAGAGTACACAGTTATCCAAAAGCAGAGACAAGAAGGGCCACAGGCCATCTGAGTGGATGATCAGATCTTACTTTTGGAAGATTGGACAAAGGTTTGTAAGTGGGACTAACTCAGAAGAAGGGCTAATCATATTTGTCAGGATTCTACCAGATGGCACACTCAGTCGGGGACCAACCAAAGAGGGTGTGTACAGACTCATTTCACAGGTATGGGTAGGGTGTAGGAGAATCACAAAGGACCGCAAGTAAATCATGCAGAAAGAGGACAAAGGGCATGAAAGGTTAAAGGAACCCAGACAAAGAAAGTCATGCAAAGAGGTGGCTTCAAAAGGAGCAGTGACCTGCTGTTACAGTCCTTCAAGGGGTACCAGGGACTTCAATACCCCAACTTCACACTCTTCTCATTCCAGTCTCTTGCTAAGGGTCTCCACTGGCCAAACCCAGCCTGAAAGCAGTGGGCATGCCTCCCATCGCACAGGACTAGGACGAGGTAGCTAGGGAGTGGCTCTTTTAGGGCAAACTAAAGATATTCAGTATTTTAGTGATTCTCTTTGAAGAACATAAATATGGATCTTGGGGATAGAGAGGAAGGGCAGATTTTAAAGTATGTAAAAAGCATAATAACCAGGATGTAGCTGATTGTACCAAGTGAATGGTAAATAATGGGCAAATATGCCTTCAAGATTTCTAGCTTGGTAACTGAGCAGACACAGGTGCTGGTGATATATTTTTGCCTTTTTTGCTCCCTTTGTAGCTCCGCGCCATTTTATTCCCAATACTAGACCACTACTCTCCCAACCTCATGTTAGGCTCATCCTCTTTTGAAGTTCATGCTGGTAACCCAACTATAACTCTTATTGCCCTGTAACCTAGTAATCCTCATGACCTCCCTGTCATTTCTGTGAGTCACTGAACAGAGTCCTCGCTTGCACTTCTCGCCTTTGCCCACTCCTAGGTGATTACAAGTCTATATGGATTGGACTCAACAAAAGCAAGATTGAATTTCTGCTCTTCTACTTCTGGATGACACCTGGATCTCGGTATCACCCAGCATGTCTATACTTTAAAAACATTTTCTTTAATTACACAAGCTTAATTTTATCTAACAAATACTGCAGGTGAGTGCTAACTCTGGCAATCTCTTATTCTAGCTCTCTCTTTTATATTATGTATATTGTCTAAATACACTAAGCTATGTTTTATTAGACACAGTGGTAACTCAGAGAAGAGAGGATTCAGTCCGCCTATCAAGATTAGGCTTCACAAAGAATGTAAATGTAACATGCAAGTTGAATACTGGAAGTTTACAAGTTAGCTCCAGAGAAGGCAAAAGGGAATTCTATGAAGAGAAGATGAGGCTCAGCCATATGAAGGTATTAAATATTACATATTAGAAATTGGAAGTAGTTAATTGCTAAACAGGATAATAAAGGGGATGGCAGAGTCCCAAGGTAGAAATATTGAGGAAAATTTGTATTAAGTACCATTATTTTCTTTAATTACATGCACTACTAGAGTGGTACATTTGGGAAAAATTATCACTATCGATAAGTCAATTAAATAACAAGATCTATAATATCCACTCATTAATATATTCACAGGCATATATTGTAGTCATATATATGAGCATGACCTTATCCATTGTATTAGTCATCTTGGCTGCCATTTGTAATATGTAATCTTCAAGTTCTGGTTCCTTTGCTCAACAATTCTTTCACATTATCTCTTTCCTCTTGGATTTTACTCAAAGTGGTGAGGAGAAACCAAGCTAGTCCTTCAATACCTCGTTTAGAAGTCTCCTCAGCTAAATATCCAATTTCATTGCTTGAGAAAGACAATTTCCATAAACCACTAAAACACAGCTCAGCCAAGTTCTTTTTCACTTTACACCAAGGACTGTCCTTCAGTTTCCAACTGGCATTCTTCACTTGCATCTGTGACCTCACCAGAATGGCCTTTCATGTCCTCACCTCTATAAACAATCTATTCATAATGATGTATGTAGTCTCTAAGACAAAAGGTTTCTCTCCAGCTCTCCTTTTGTTCTTTCTGAACCTTCACAGAAATACCTTTGATGTCTGTATTTTTACCAACATTCCCTCCATGGCAAGATAGGCTTTTCCTAGCATGCACCTCAGAATCCCTCCAGCCTCTACCTATCACCTAGTTCCAAAGCTGCTTCTGCATTTTTAGATATTTGTGAAAGCAGTACCCCCTTTCTCAGTACCAGTATCTGTATTAATCATCTTGGGCTACCAAAACAAAACACCACGGTTGGATTGTTTAAAAACAAAAATTTTCCTCGCAGTTCTGGAGGCCGAAAAGACCAAAATCAAGGTTCAGCTAGGTATTGGTTTGACTTTTGATGAGGACTCTCTTCCTGGCTTGCGTACAGCCACTTGGCCCTCACATGGCTTCCCTTTGAGTATGTGCAGAGTGACAGTGAGTGCTCTGGTGTGTCTCATAAGGGCACTAATCCTACCAGACCTGCCCCCCACCCTTTAGGATACCATTTATCCTTATGCTCTGTCCTTTATTGTAAGGGTACTGATCCTATTAGACCTGGGCACCACCCCCTGCCTCCCATCTCATTTATCCTTATCTCCTAACTCTAAATAGAGCCACACTGTGGTCAGGGCTTCAACACCAATTCGGGGGGTACACAAACATTCAGTCCATAGTATCTACCTACATCTAAGCTATTGAAATAGTGAAGGCAATTATCCTACAAAAATAATCTATCATTTAATTGGATACATTGGCCATTTTGTCAAATGATAAGCCTTACTCTGTAGGTTCAATACTAAATAGAATGTATACTTTTTATTATTTATAATCAAAACATAGAAAGTTGGTTTTCAGATTTCTTGCATTCCTGTTTGCAGTTGAGTTCTGAATATTTTAATGTTTTTTAAGTAAAAACAATGTTCCTTAGCAGATGTCCATGGCAGATTGTGTAAACTGAGACCACTGATAGGTGGATGCTATTGAAGAGTACTGCTCTTCAAGCTTGCCAGCCCCAAACAGCAGCTGAACAAGTCCATTATGAACGCTGCAAACCTCTGAAGTGCGGAGCAGCTCCAACGGCCTTACAATTTATAACATATGGTCTCATAAATTACCAAAGTTCCATAAAATGCCAGAATACTTTTCATCTCTGTCTTTGAACTAGAATCTTCATTTAACTCCAAACTGGGTTAATAGCATCATCGTGGCATTATTCCCTTCACCTCACAAATGCAATAAGGTGTGCCATTCATCTTGTGTTTTTTATTATAAATTCACAAAATTTACTTGAAAGAGTCTGTGTTGTCTACTACAGTCTGCTCATTCTGTCTAGCAAACCAAGCACAGCATTTTAATGGCAAATGCAGGCCTCTGTTTGGAGCTCGGGGGAGCGTCATCATCAGGTCTCTAGTTAATCCAGATGGTGCCGTTTTCACCCATGTGTCACTTTTGTATTAAATGAACAATTTCACGATTAAATGCCAAAGCAAAATGAGTATGTTTTCACTCCTTCGTGAATGAATTCACACTCTCTTTGAAGCATTAAAAAAAAAGGGATGAAAAATTTCAGGATCAAGATATCCACATTTGGAAAAATACCTATTCTGATGCATCATTGTAGCATGCTTTCTTACATTTACTTTTTTCCTACTTTTGTCTATCTAGTAAAGTAACTTCCCTGAAACAAGCATCAGTGTCAATTTTTCCTTTAGTTAAACCAGAATACCGAGGAGAAGTTTCTCCTTCCTCAGGAGGTAAATCTTGTGTTGGCATAGTCTCTCCCCTGGTGCTCCTTGGCAAAGGCAGGCGGAGATCCTGGGGTTAAGTGTGGGCTGTTGATTAATGATCATATAGGAATTACTTCTAATTCCTGCTAATGAGCCCTTCATGCCTCCTTCTGAGCACTTTAATCACTGCAGTTATTTTCTTTTTACATTTGTCTCCACCCTAAAATAAAGCTTCTCAGGGCAGGAGTGTATCTTACACACTTTACATTCCTAGAACCTAGGACATTGATTAGTACACAGTGAATAGCAAAAATGTTTAACTTCAGGTAGTATTTGGGAGTGCTTAATATCACTGTCTTCCAAGTCAAGCAGATTGATATCTTTAATCTGAGGCACGACTCTACCACCAGAAACCTAGGTGATCCCAGACAGATGTAGTCAATATGCGTCATTTTCATTCCAACCATTCTTTCCTTCTCTTTTCATTGCAGAACCCTGATATTTCCCCTCCTTCTGAGGAAAGAGGATGTGGATCAGCTGGTCTGACCCACATGTGATGGTCACGTCATCCAGGTGAACTAACTTGCAGCAGGCTTAACGCAAAGACAGGTACACCGTCCAAGTCAGGCTTTTGTGGGTGGGCCCGGGTCTGATCCAAACCGTGGGGGAAGACAGAACCCCCTTGTCAAATGGTAAAGCTAAAAATGTAATAAGAAGTTGGTTTCTTTTAGTCCAGGGAAAGCACTGCATGGATGAAGGAGCACAGTGCCTTACATGCAGTGAAGCACTGTTCCCAAGGAATCTGGGTATAAGAAGGAATTTTAAAAAGCATTTGTTAAAGAGGCAATGTGGAAACAGGTCATGACGGGCTAGGAGGTCAGAGATGTCCTTATAAAGCTAGCAGGTCCTATTTCCTAGGGTAAGGTAGGTCCGGTGTCAGGTTCCTTGGTGGGCGCTCCTCTAAGTGCAGGCTGACTTTGGTTTCAATTTGTGACTTTGAGGCAGGCTACTGGGGTGGCCTTCATTTTGTGCGTCCTGACATAGTAATTAACTGTACCATCCTTTTCAGCTAGGTTGTAGCACAAGGGTGAAGTGGAGCCAGGAAATGTAGCTGTCCTCCCAGAAGAAATGATACGGAAAGAACACAGGTCCTGATGTAATCCTTTGCGCCCTATGAATACCGATTTTGCCTGGACTCTACCTCTGAAATTTTTAACTTTGCAAATCAGTACATTACCTTTTTTTTAAAATTAAAAAACTAAATTCAAAGCATTTTGATTAGATCTGATACTCTTAATTAAAAGCATCCTAATTCATCAAGTTAAACTCTATAAGATGCAGTGTCTATATGTGTAAAAAATGAATACAGGATTTACAATTGGCTTAAGGGATTTTAATTATACAATATAAAGATATACATTATATATTGATAAATGAAAAAAGTAGCCAATACATTTAGAACTTTATGTTCCAAGAACTGTTCTAAACACTTTACACAGATTAGCTCATTAATCCCTGCATCAACTTTTTTAGTTATTTTGCACATGAAGAAAGTAAAGCACAGAGAATTTAAGGAACTTGTTTATAGCCACAGAACTCCTAAATGGTAAGGGTGGGGATTCAAGCATGAAGAATCTGGCTCCATTCTATGCTCTTAATCATTGTACTATACTGTCCCTCAACAATATTTATAAAGCCCAGTGCTTGTCACAAAGTTAGGGATCTGCATGATTATCACTGCTCCTACTATCTGTAGGTGCTCATTATCAGAATAATTAGTTTCTACAGTAGCTGCTGTACCTTCTCACAGCTGATGTTACTGTAAAGCAATAGTTCTCACATTGGAACCTGCATCAAAATCACCTATAGTGTTTGTTTAAGCTTAGACTGCTGGACCCATCCCAGCCAGAGCTTAAGTCCACAGGTCTGGCTGGGTAATTAGCATTTCCAACAAGCTTCAGGTGATGTTCTTAATGCAGCTGATCTGCCCAACACCACCACCACTCTGAGAACTGCTGCAAAGCAATAAAGTTATGTTTGCAAAGTTAGACTTGTGTAAATTGCTTGTGCCAAGGCAACAGAAGAGTGCCAAGAGATAGTTCATCCCATACACTAGGAAGATGCATTTTATTGAAGGCTTTAAGCACATAAAGTCTCCTAAGTAACTGAAGTCCTAAAATTTCAGAGCATCAAGTATGTGTATCTAAAATACTGAAAGTGATCTCAGGGACCATGTGAAAAAACGGGCTTATTTTACTTTGCTGAACAGCAGGTTGAATTATTTTGTTAATGGGAGTCATTTTTAAAAGGCACATTATTTTACCCCTAGAATGTAACAGTAAGACTCACCTGACTCTCATAATCTGGGTGAGAATGTCTTAAAATCCCATATTACATCCTGGGAAGAAATTAACCCTTATCCCGAATTTCTGCAAGTTTGTGAGGGCTTACAGCTGCGTTTGATTATTTATGTATGTATGTATTTATTTATTTATTTTGGTATCACTAATCTACAATTGCATGTGCAACATTATGGTTATTAAACTACCCCCTTCATCAGGTCCACCCCACCAACCCCATTACAGTCACTGTCCATCAGCATAGTGAGATGCTATAGAATCACTACTTGTCTTCTCTGAGTTGTACAGCCCTCCCCGTGCTCCCCCAACATTATGTCTGCCAATCGTATTGCCCCTTTTTCCCTCTTATCCCTCCCTTCCCACCCATCCTCCCCAGTCCTTTTCCCTTTGTTAACTTTTAGTTCGTTCTTGGGTTCTGTGAGTCTGCTGCTGTTTTGTTCTTTCAGTTTTTTTTTCTTTGCTCTTATGCTCCACATATGAGTGAAATAATTTCATACTTGTCTTTTTCTGCTTGGCTTATTTCACTGAGCATAATACAGTCTAGCTCCATCCATGTTGTTGCAAATGGTAGGATTTTTTTTCTTCTTATGGCTGAATAATATACCATTGTGTATATGTACCACCTCTTCTTTATCCATTCATCTACCAATGGACACTTAGGTTGCTTCCATTTATTAGCTATTGTAAATAGTGCTGTGATAAACATAGGGGTGCATCTGTCTTTTTGAAACTGGGCTGCTGCATTCTTAGGGTAAATTCCTAGGAGTGGAATTCCTGGGTCAAATGGTATTTCTATTTTGAGTTTTTTGAGGAACCTCCATACTGCTTTCCACAATGGTTGAACTAATTTGCATTCCCACCAGCAGTGTAGGAGGGTTCCCTTTTCTCCACATCCTCACCAACATTTGTTGTTGTTTGTGTTTTGGATGTTGGCCATCCTTACTGGTGTGAGGTGATATCTCATTGTGGTTTTAATCTGCATTTCTCTGATGATTAGGGATGTGGAGCATCTTTTCATGTGCCTGTTGGCCATCTGAATTTCTCCTTTGGAAAAGTGTCTATTCATATCCTTTGCCCATTTCTTAATTGAATTATTTGCTTTTTATTTGTTGAGGTGTGTGAGTTCTTTATATATTTTGAATGTCAACCCCTTATCAGATACATCATTTGTGAATATATTCTCCCATACTGTAGGATCTCTTTTTGTTCTACTGATGGTGTCTTTTGCTGTATAGAAGCTTTTCAGCTTGATATAGTCCCACTTGTTCATTTTTGCTTTTGTTTCCCTTGCCCGGGGAGATATGCTCATGAAGAAGTCACTCATGTTTATGTCCAAGAGATTTTTGCCTATGTTTCCTTCTAAGAATTTTAGGGTTTCATTACTTACATTCAGGTCTTTGATTCATTTTGAGTTGACTTTTGTGTATGGGGTTAGACAGTAGTCCAGTTTGATTCTCTTACATGTAGCTGTCCAGTTTTTCCAACACCAGCTTCTGAAGAGGCTGTCATCTCCCCATTGTATATCCAAGGCTCCTTTTATCATATATTAATTGACTGTATATGTTTGAGTTAATGTCTGGATTTTCTATTCTGTTCCACTGGTCATTGGGTCTGTTCTTGTGCCAATATTAAATTGTCTTAATTACAGTGGCTTTGTAGTAGAGCTTGAAGTCAGGGAGCGTAATTCCCCCTGTTTTATTCCACCTTCTCAGGATTGTTTTGGCTATTTGGGGTCTTTTGTGGTTCCATATGAATTTTAGAACTATTTGTTCCAGTTTCTTGAAGAAAGCTATTGGTATTTTGATAGGGATTGCGATGAATCTGTAGATTGCTTTAGGTAGTATAGCCACTTTGACAGTATTTATTCTTCCTAGCCAAGAGCATGGAATTAATTTCCATTTGTTAGTGTTCTCTCTAATTTCTCTTAGGAGTGTCTTGTGGTTTTCAAGGTATAGGTCTTTCACTTCCTTCGTTAGGTTTATTCCTAGGTATTTTATTCTTTTTGATGCAATTGTGAATGGAATTGTTTTTCTGATTTCTCTTTCTGTTAGTTCATCGTTAGTGTATAGGAAAGCAACAGATTTCTGTGTGTTAATTTTGTATCCTGCAACTTTGCTGAATTCAGATATTAGCTCTAATAGTTTTGGAGTGGAGTCTTTAGTGTTTTTTATGTACAATATCATGTCATCTGCAAATAGTGACAATTTGACTTCTTCTTTACCAATCTGGATGCCTTTTATTTCTTTGTTTTGTCTGATTGCCATGGCTGGGACCTCCAGTACTATGCTGAATAGCAGTGGAGAGAATGGGCATCCCTGTCTTGTTCCTGATCTTAGATGAAAAGCTTATAGCTTCTCGCTGTTAAGTATGATGTTAGCTGTGGGTTTGTCATATATGGCCTTTATGATGTTGAGGTACTTGCCCTCTATACCCTTTTTGTTGAGAGTTTTTATCATGAATTGATGCTGAATTTTGTGAAGTGCTTTTTCAGCATCTATGGAGATGATCATGTGGTTTTTTTTTCTTCTTTTTGTTGATGTGTTGGATGATGATGGATTTTCGAATGTTGTATCATTCTTGCATCCCTGAGATGAATCCCACTTGATCATGGTATATGATCCTCTTGATGTATTTTTGAATTCGGTTTGCTAATATTTTTTTGAGTATTTTTGCATTTACATTCATCAGGGATAATGGTCTATAATTTTCTTTTTTGGTGAGGTCTTTGCCAGGTTTTGGTATTAGAGTGATGCTGACTTCATAGAATGAGTTTGGAAGTATTCCTTCCTCTTCTATTTTTTGGAAAACTTTAAGGAGAATGGGTATTATTTCTTCTCTATATGTCTGGTAGAATTCAGAGGTGAATCCATCTGGCCCGTGGGTTTTGTTCTTGGGTAGTTTTTTGATTACCGATTCAATTTCGTTGCTGGTGATTGGTCTCTTTATGTTTTCTGTTTCTTGCTTGGTCAGTCTTGGAAGGTTGTATTTTTCTAAGAAGTTGTCCATTTCTTCTAGGTTTTCCAGCTTGTAAGCATATAGGTTTTCATAGTATTCTCTTATAATTCTTTGTATTTCTGTGGGGTCCATAGTGATTTTTCCTTTCTCATTTCTGATTCTGTTTATGTGTGTTGAGTCTCTTTTTCTCTTAATAAGTCTGGCTAGGGGTTTATCTAATTTGTTTATTTTTTAAAGAACCAGCTCTTGGTTTCATTGATTTTTTCTATTGTTTTATTCTTCTCAATTTTATTTATTTCTTCTCTGATCTATATTATGTCCCTCCTTCTGGTGACTTTTGGCCTCATTTGTTCTTCTTTTTCCAATTTCAGTAATTGTGTCTTTAGACTATTCATTTGGGAATGTTCTTCCTTCTTTAAATAGGCCTGGATGGCAATATACTTTCCTCTTAGAACTGCCTTTGCTGCGTCCCACAGAAGTTGTGGCTTTGTGTTATTGTTGTCATTAGTCTCCATATATTGTTTGATCTCTGTTTTTATTTGTTCATTTATCCATTGATTATTTAGGAGCATGTTATTAAGCCTCCATGTATTTGTGAGCCTTTTTGTTTTCTTTGTACAATTCATTTCTAGCTTTACACCTTTGTGATCTGAGAAGTTGGTTGGTAGGATTTCAATATTTTTAAAAATAATGAGGTTCTTTTTGTGGCCTAGTATGTGGTGGATTCTGGAAAATGTTCCATAGGCACTTGAGAAGAATGTGTATCCTGCTGCTTTTGGGTGTAGAGTTCTGTAGATGTCTGTTAGGTCCATCTGTTCTAGTGTGTTGTTCAGTGCCTCTGTGTCTACTTATTTTCTGTCTGGTTGATCTGTCCTTTGGAGTGAGTGGTGTGTTGAAGTCTCCTAAAATCAATGCATTGCTTTCTATTTCCTCCTTTAATTCTGTTAGAATTTGTTTCACGTATGTCGGCGCTCCTGTGTTGGGTGCATATATATTGAAAATGGTTATATCCTCTTGTTGGACTGACCCCTTTATCATTATGTAATGTCCTTCTTTATCTCTTGCTACTGTCTTCATTTTGAAGTCTATTTTGTCTGATACAAGTACTGTAACACCTACCTTTTTCTCCTTGTTGTTTGGATGAAATATCTTTTTCCATTGCTTCACCTTTAGTCTGTGTATATCTTTGGGTTTGAGGTGAGTCTCTTGTAAGCAGCATATAGATGGGTCTTGTTTTTTTATCCAGTCTATTACTCTGTATCTTTTGATTGGTGCATTCAGTCGATTTACATTTAGGATGATTATTGATAGATATGTACTTATTGCCATTGCTGGCTTTAGATTCATGGTTACCAAAGGTTCAAGGGTAGCTTCTTTACTATCTAACAGTTTAACGTAACTCTCCTGTTAAGCTATTATAAACACAGTCTGATGATTCTTTATTTTTCTTCCTTCTTATTCTTCCTCCTCCATTCTTTAAATACTAGGTGGTTTATTCTGTACTCTTTTACATTTCCTTTGACTGTTTTTGTGGATAGTTGGTTTTAGTTTTTGCCTTTAGTTAGTATTTGGATGGTCTGCTTTCTTTGCTATGATTTTATTTTCTTTGGTAACATCTTTTTAGCCTTAGGAGTGCTTCCATCTAGAGCAATCCCTTTAAGATATCCTGTAGAGTTGGTTTATGGGAGGCAAAGTCCCTCAGCTTTTGCTTGTCCGGGAATTGTTTAATCCCTCCCTCATATTTAAATGATAGGCATGCTGGATGCAATATTCTTGGTTCCAGGACCTTTTGTTTCATTATGTTAAATATGTCATGACATTCTCTTCTGGCCTGTAAGGTTTCTGTTGAGAAGTCTGATGATAGTCTGATGGGTTTTCCTTTGTAGGTGATCTTTTTTCTCTCTCTAGCTGCCTTTAATACCCTGTCTTTATCTTTGATCTTTGCCATCTTAATTATTATGTGTCTTGGTGCTGTCTTCCTTGGGTCCCTTGTGTTGGGAGATATGTGGGCTTCCATGGTCTCAGAAACTATTTCCTTCCCCAGCTTGGGGAAGTTTTCAGCAATTATTTCTTCAAACACACTTTCTATCCCTTTTTCTCTCTCTTCTTCTTCTGGTACTCCTATAATGCGAATATTGTTCCATTTGGATTGGTGACACATTTCTCTTAATATTCTTTCATTCCTAGAGATCCTTTTATCTTTCTCTGCCTCAGCTTATCTGTATTCCTGTTCTATGATTTCTAGCCCATTAACAGGCTCTTGCACGTCGTCCAGTCTGCTCCTAAGCTTGTCTTATTTTTGCATTGTCTTTCCTCACTTTCTCCCTTAGCTCTTGCATATTTCTCTGTAGATCCATCAGCATGGTTATGACTTTTATTCTGAATTCTTTTTCTGGAAGATTGTGAAAGTCTATCCCATCAAGCCCCTTCTCTGGGGCTGTGTGGCTAAGCTTTCTCTGGACCATATTCCTCTGTCTTTTCATGGTGATAGAAGTGGTTGCTGGTAGTCGCTACATGTGTCAGCTGGGAGAACAAAGTCCCTTCCTGGTTGTTGTTCTCTTTGCCCTACTCAGGGGCCTGAGCTGTTTTCAAGCACACCGGGAGGCCGTCTCTGGGATAATCCCCTAAGCTGCCTGTGTGCAGGCCGCCTTAGCTTAGCCTATAGCACTGCCGGGTTTTGCAGTCTCGTTGGGTACATTCTTATTCCCTTGGTGCCTTCTGAACCTGGTTCTGGGGCTCTTCCCACTTAGCTGCACGCCAGCCAGGAGTAGATTCTGTGAGGTTGCTATGGGCAGGGCCGCTCCTCCACTGTTCCACAGCAGTGGTGGCTCTGCTGGACGCTTTGCAGGTCTGGCTGGGCGGGGAGGAACAAATGGTAGGCTGCTGATCTCTGTGGGAAGCCTTGGTATGGCTGCTTTGCCTGGCCACCAGCCAGGGGTTCCGAAATTCCCCGAGACTCCCAGCCCGCTAGGCCGAGTGCGCTGGGACAATTTTGTTCTGCTGTTGGGCCCTTGTCCCTTTAAGACTTTTTTAAAAAGCGCATGCTTTTCTTTTGTTCCAGGGAGCCGGCTGAGAGGACCTGCTTGAGGTCTCCATCTCAGATCCTGCACTTCTTTTTTTCTAATCCCCGATACACCACGCGATGTGTGTCAGTGCTCCCAGCACAGATCACCAGGGCTGGTTATTTAGCCCGTCTGTGCTTCCACTCCCTCCCCACTCTGATTCTTTTCCTCCCACCAGTGCGCTGGGGTGGGGGAGTGCTTGGGTCCCGCCGGGTCACGGCTTTGTATCTTACCCACTTCATGAGGCACTGAGTTCTCGCAGATGTAGCTGTAGCCTGGCTGTTGTACTGTATCTTCTGGTCTCTCTTTTAGGAATAGTTGTATTGGTTGTATTTTCACAAATATATATGGTTTTGGGAGGAGATTTCCGCCACCCTGCTCATGCCGCCATCTTCCCAGAACTTGGGTTTGATTTTTACTTTCTGAGTTCCTCCATCTCCACTTTGGCTCTAAACCCAAGTGTGAGACTCAGTCTATTTTCCTGAGATTAACCTCAAACAAACATCCACACAAACATATGGAGTTGACTGAAGATTTGGAGAGATGAGACAGCTGTACATTTTAGAGAACCATTTGGGTTTGTCTGTTTGCCACTGAATATTATATCCCCTCCACCATGCTAAAAATCAGAGTTCTTCGGCCACTCTCTTCACTCCTTAACCATTCTTTCTTCCCCTTTCATAGATAAGCAAATTAAGAAACTCAAAAGGATACAAAAGCTAGAAGAGTAGCAAACTCATCCCATTCTGTAACAGTTTCTGGTACCTCCTATCACAGCAGTGGCCTCCCTGGGGTCTCTAGAGACAACTGCTTTGCAATTATTTTTTGTATTAACCTAGGAAATGCTGCAGTGTGTGTGTGTGTGTATGTGTGTGTGTAGTTCTATCCTTTCCTGCTAATGTTTTTGGAGCGTAGAGGGCAATGATGTATTTTGTTCTTCCAGTAACACGTATAGCATGATTTTGGGGATGGAGTAGGGGAAGAGACTAATAGTGCCTTCCCCACTAAACCTCGATACTAAAGCTCCTTTAATGGGGACTGGGACTCTTATTTCCAAATTAAGGGTATTTACACCTGCACACTAAAATCTCCCACTCTTGGTGCACTTTTGCACGGATCTGCCGGACTTCCCCAGAGGGAAAGTACTGTACATGCTGAGACAATGTACCTCTTGAGAACTCATGTTTCCAACACAGATATCCCACAAACATCCCAAATATTCCAGTTCTCCTGATCTCAGAATGTGAGGGCAATGAAGGGAATCCATGTAGAAAAATGAACATTTGCTTCTCAAACACTAAGCCAATTTTCAATCACCTGAGCACCAAAGTATCAACTGTCCTAAATAGCCTCTCATGAAAATATCTTTATCTTCTACCATAACAGCTCTTTATCTCACACGGTGATTCTCAGTGAACCAGAGAAGAGGACACATGGGTCTCGGAAGCTTCTTTAAAGCTTCTCAAGCTGTGCCCATGCCTCTCCTCGCTGAGTAAATGCAGACAGCAAAGTTTCTTTGGGAGTGTTGTATCCCTCGGGGTGCACGGAGGCGGCATGGGGAAACACGGCCACCGCTGCCCTAGGCTAATACTTCTCAGACCTGGCTGCAGAGTAAATTCACCTAAAGAACCTTCTGAAAATATCAATGCCCTGAGAATAAAACTGGCCCACTTAAATAAGAATATCTGGAAGTGGGAATGGGTTTGAGATTTTGTTGGACTTTTAAAATTTCTTTTGGTTTCTGTATTAGTCATTTCCAACTGACATAACAAAATACAATAAACAAGGTGGCTTAAATAACGAAAATTTGCTTTCTTACCATTCATTCTGCAGGACATGAAGTCCAAGGTAAAAGTGCCAGGGAGGGAGTTCCACCCTGAGGCCTGTCCTTGGCTGGTGGGGGCCACCATCTTCTCACGTGACCACCTCTTTACGAGCACGCATGGGGCGGGGTGGGGCGGAGCAAGCAGGCTGCAGTATCTTTCATAAGGGCACCAGTCTCACTATGAGGGCCCCGCCCTCATGACCTCTGTTAACCCTAATTAACTCCCAAAGGCCCAAGCTCTAAATACCATTGCATTGGGAAATAAAGCTTCAGCATACCAATTTTGTTGAACAAAATTTGTCCTGGGAGAACATTCAGTTCCTCACTGCTTCCCAGGTGATGCCAATGTGCCACTGAAAGAAAAAGAATCTAGGGACAGCAAACCAACTACTGAATTTTTTTGTTTATTTTTAACTCTTTGGACCCTCAAAGTATGCAGTACAAAGATTTTCCTGAATTAGGTAATGCATGAATGTTTGCTGACCAAATGAGTTGTGCCATACAATACTACTCTCGGCATTCCTTTCCACTTTTATGGGAATCACTGGTTTAGAGTTTCAAATCTTAGTCTGAGATGCTAGAGAGCATTTTCTCTACTTTAACTACCTAATTTCCAAAAAGGTAATTTTACATTATGACCATAAACAGAAATGTCAAACATAATCATCAACCTTGCAAAAGACAAATTTAATTTGAATACGCAAAAACAATTACCATTACACAGATGTCAACAGTTATGTGATTTATAGATTGATGAAAAAATTAATTTCAAAGTCATGCTTTCAATTTTAAATGGTTCAAAAAATATCACATATATAATACATATGCCACAGTTATATGAAGAGATAGGAAAGTGAAATATCCATTCAATTATTTTTCAAATGAGGAATTTATTTCTCAAATACATTTTTTGTATGTGTGTAAATCAGATTTGCCTTTTAGTATATCAGAGACTTTCTTGAACTCTCAATAACACAAAATTAAGTGATGTTATATTTTAAATCATGTCCCCTAAGTAACTAGGAATGGATTCGTGTGTCTCTCATCGTGTAAGGATGGTCCATAAGATACTTGTAATTATTCCCTAACCCTAGCAATGTTATCATGAAGAAGAGACAACAATATTCAGGTACTTTATGGACCCAGTATTTTGGTTCCTGTTTTCAAACACTTTCTACTGCAAAATATTACATTCTTCCAATTAAAAAAAATCAGTAGAAAACTTAAAAACTGCACATGTGAGCTTACATATTATTTTTAGCTTCCTAAAAATTAAAATATTGTTTTAATAAAGACTTCCTACTACTGAATGTCACTATAAAGAATCATCTGCCAGTGTTCACACGTTCAAGAGAATGCATTAACATTTAGTACCACAAATGTCCTCATTAATGTTTTATAAAATGACTGGCACTGAAAGTGGCATTAAATCTCTGAGAGGCTGCTGTCTTGTTTATTTTATGCTTTTACTTGAATTTTGTAGGAGCAAAGTTTGTAGTTGAATTTCAGAAGAATTGAGAGTACAGTCACTATTTTTAATATGTTCATTGTTGGTTATCATTCCCAAATATAAAGAATGCTAATAAGTGAGCAGATATTGAGCAAATATAATATTGGGGTTACAACCAAAATATGTAAGTAACTATTAACCTTTTAAAAGAACCCTCAAACATGGATCTTCCCTGTTAAGACAATGCTAGGCATTTGGAAATTTGGCATGTCTTCCTTCCTGTATGTCTTTACTATACAGCAGCACATTGAAACAATGTTCTGTTGAAATGTTCTGTAATGATGAAAATGATCTACAACTGCTGCACCCTGCAATATGATAGCCACTAGGCACAGGTAGTTTTGAGCACTTGAAATGTGCCTACTGAGACTGAAAAACTAAATTTTAAATTTTACTTAACTTTAATTAATTTAAATTTAATTTAAATGGTCACATGTGCTTCATGGCCAAAAAACTGAACAGAGTGGCTGTAGATATTACAAAACTAAAAACTGATTTTCTGTATCCCTTTGCAGTTGAGTATGGCCATGTGTCACCATTATGATTGATGAGACTACCTCTGGGTATAGTTATAAAAGCATAGGTGCTTGATGTCTAATAATGACTATGTTGGTAGTGATAATAATATGATGATGATAGTTAAACAATTGTTGGAACGGCTTGAGTATCCTAACTTATGGGTTATGAATGGGTTCTCTAGAGAGAAACAGCATTCAGGAAATCCATAAAGAATGACATTCTTATCAACGGAATATATCTACCCAGATACAATGAAAAAATAGTCATGATTCCTAATAAATGCCAAATAAGGAGAATTCAAAAATGATGAGACAAGTCTACCATCTCCAGAATCCTTTTTTAATAACAACTTTCCATTTCTATTTTGGACTTGCTCACTACTGTGCTTTTTTTTGTGTTATTTCTCTCTGCTAACATCTTTCTACCTGAAACATTACCTTAGAAAATCATCACTGGCAACATTTCAACAAGAAGTAAAACACTAATGTTATTTGATAAGGAGTAAATTATCTAGGTTACTCTACTTTTAGGATCATAACCTCTCAAAGTAATAAATTCAATATTAGAAAAGTGGAATGTTGGTTCATTGGAATAAGATGCATTCTTTGAGTTTATTCTGAGAAATAAGACACTCAGACACAGATGCCTATTTTCAAATAACGCTTCAAGGCCATTAAAATCTTCTAGACAGGAAATAAATATGGACAGTCAATGATAGAGTGGCTAATTTAGGACATTACTATTCTCCTGATTAGAAATGTTAGATGGGACACCATCAGTAGAACAAAAAGACACCCTACGGTATGGGAGAATATATTCATAAATGACATATCTGATAAGGGTTGACATCCAAAATATATAAAGAACTCACGTACCTCAACAAACAAAAGGCAAATACTCCAATTAAGAAATGGGCAGAGGACATGAATAGACACTTCTCCAAAGAAGACATTCAGATGGCCAACAGGCACATGAAAAGATTCTCCACATCGCTAATCATCAGAGAAATGCAAATTAAAACCACAATGAGATATCACCTCACACCAGTGAGGATGGCCAACATCCAAAACACAAACAACAACAAATGTTGGCGAGGATGTGGAGAAAAGGGAACCCTCTTACACTGCTGGTGGGAATGCAAATTAGTTTAACCATTGTGGAAAGCAGTATGGAGGTTCCTTAAAAAACTCAAAATAGAAATACCATTTGACTCAGGAATCCCACTCCTAGGAATTTACCCTAAGAATGCAGCAGCCCAATTTGAAAAAGACAGATGCACCATTATGTTTATCACAGCACTATTTACAATAGCCAAGAAATGGAAGCAACCTAAGTGTCCAACAGTAGATGAATGGATAAAGAAGAGGTGGTACATATACACAATGGAATATTATATGGTCATAAGAAGAAAACAAATCCTACCATTTGCAACAACATGGATGGAGCTAGAGGGTATTATGCTCAGTGAAATAAGCCAAGGGGAAAAAGACAAGTATGAAATGATTTCTATATAAGAACAAAGAAAAAACTGAAGGAACAAAACAACAGCAAACTCACAGAACCCAAGAATGGACTAATAGTTACCAAAGGGAAATGAACTGAGGAGGATGGGTGGGAAGGGAGGGACAAGGGGGAAAAAGGGGCATTACGATTAGCAGACGTAATGTTGGGGTGGTGCGGGGAGGGCTGTACAACTCAGGGAAGACAAGTAGTGATTCTATAGCATCTCACTATGCTGATGGACAGTGACTGTAATGGGGTTGTTGGGGGGGACCTGATGAAGGGGGTAGTTTAATAACCATAATATTGCACATGTAATTGTAGATTAATGATACCAAAATAAATTATATGAAACAAAAAGAAATGTTAGATGGTTTCCCTTTGTTCAAAAAAGTAAATCACAAATTTTAGAAAGTGGGCAGTGCTATATCCCTACCCTATCTGTGACATCTCTCTTTCCTGTCTCCATACACTGCATGTTCTATCCCCTTATAACTCTTCACCATTCAAGGAAAATGCTGCCTGATCCCAAACTTCCCTGCTATGCAATTCTGTTAGCTTGATTCTTCTACCCTTCTGCACCAGCAAACTAATTGAACTTCAGGTCCCCTTTGAAGATGGTCTTCCCCTTCCCCTATTACTGACAACCTCCATCACGTTGTACTCTATTCGGTTCAGTTATCACTTTTTCTTTTTCTATCACTGGAATCTATATCCCAAAACAGCATGGAAGGTTTTATTAATCTCCTTATCCATAATAATATCTGGTATGTGATAAGTGTTCCAGAAATGTTTAATAAATTAGTCTCTTAATTAGCTCAGTCCAAGTTAGGCTGCATTAAAAAAAAACTTATTACTCATTCATTCTAGGCAACAGGGTTTATTTCTACCTCATACTACATATGCTATCACAGATTGGCTTGGGATTCTGCCCTATGCTGTCCTCATTCCAGTCCCAGGCTGAAGGAACAGGCCCTGTGTGAGACACTGCTGGTCTTGAGAGAGACAGGAGAAAGGTGATAAAATCAGTGTTTTTTTAAGCTTATTCTTGAAAGTGGCCACTTTCACTCACAATTTATTGACCAAAGCAAGTCATACAGGATATCTAAGATCTGGAAAAAATGTTTCCGTAGGGAAGGAAAAAAACTGATCATTAAACAATGTATTTATTTATTTTATTTCATTTTGGTATTATTAATGTACAATTACATGAGCAACATTATGGTTACTAGACTCCCCCTGTTATCAAGTCAACACCACATACACCATTACACTCACTGTCCATCAGCGTAGTAAGATACTATAGAATCACTACTTGACTTCTCTGTGTTATACTGCCTTCTCCGTATCCCCACCCCCTGCTACATTATGTGTGCTAATTGTAATACCCCTTTTCCCCCTTATCCCTCCCTTCCCACCCATCTTCCCGAGATTCTTTACCTTTTGGTAACTGTTAGTCCATTCTTGGGTTCTGTGAGTCTGCTGCTGTTTTGCTCCTTCAGTTTTTGCTTTGTTCTTATACTCCACAGATGAGTAAAATCATTTGATACTTGTCTTTCTCCACCTGACTTATTTCACTAAGCATAATACCCTCTAGCTCCATCCATGTTGCTGCAAATGGTAGGATTTGTTTTCTTCTTATGGCTGAATAATATTCCATTGTGTATATGTACCACCTCTTCTTTATCCATTCATCTACTGATGGACACTTAGGTTGCTTCCATTTATTGGCTATTGTAAATACTGCTGCAATAACATAGGGGTGCATACATCTTTTTGAAACTGGGCTGCTACATTCTTAGAGTACCTTCCTAGGAGTGGAATTCCCAGGTCAAATGGTATTTCTATTTTGAGTTTTTTGAGGAACCTCCATACTGCTTTCCACAATGGTTGTACTAATTTACATTCCCACCAGCAGTGCAGGAGGGCTCCCCTTTCTCCACATCCTCGCCAACATTTGTTGTTGCTTGTCTTTTGGATGGTGGCCATCCTAACTGGTGTGAGGTGATATCTCATTGTGGTTTTAATTTGCATTTCTCTGATGACTAGCGATGTGGAGCATCTTTTCACGTGCCTTTTGGCCATCTGAATTTCTTCTTTGGAGTAGTGTCTGTTCAACTACTCTGCCCATTTTTTAATTGGATTATTTGCTTTTTGTTTGTTGAGGTGCATGAGCTCTTTATATAATTCGGATATAAACCTTTATCAGATATGTCATTTATGAATATATTCTCCCATACTGTAGGATGTCTTTTTGTTCTGACGGTGTCCTTTACTGTCCTTTGCTTAGTTTGATATAGTCCCACTTGTTCATTTTTGCTTTTGTTTCCCTTGCTCAGGGAGACACGTTCATGAAGAATTTGCTCATGTTAATGTTCAAGGGATTTTTGCCTATGTTTTTTTCTAAGGTTTTATGGTTTCATGACTTACATTCAGATCTTTGATGCATTTTGAGTTTATATTCCTGTATGGAGTTAGACAGTAATCAAGTTGCATTCTCTTACATGTAGCTGTCCAGTTTTGCAAACACCAGCCGTTGAAGAGGCTGTCATTTCCCCATTGTATATCCATGGCTACTTTATCATATATTGATTGATCATATATGCTTGGGTTTATAATCTGGGCTCTCTTGTCTGTTCCATTGGTCTATGAGACTGTTCTTATGCCAGTCCCAAATTGTCTTGACTATGGTGGCCTCGTAGTAGAGCTTGAAGTCACGGAGTGTAATTCTCTCCACTTTATTCTTCCTTCTCAGCATTGCGTTAGCTATTCGGGGTCTTTGGTGGTTCCACATGAATTTTGGAACTATTTGTTCTGGTTCATTGAAGAATGCTGTTGGTATTTTGATAGGGATTGCACTGAATCTGTAGATTGCTTTAGGCAGGGTGGCCATTTTGACAATATTAATTCTTCCTATCCATGAGCATGGGATGTGTTGACATTTACTGATATCTTCTTTAATTTGTCTTTGTTTGGTATTTTTATTTAATTTCTACTTTTTGTTTCTTGTAGTTTTCAGAGTATAAGTCTTCACTTCCTTGGTTAGGTTTATTCCAAGGTATTTTATTCTTTTTGATGCAATTGTGAATGGAATTGTTTTCCTGATTTCTCTTTCTGCTAGTTCATTGTTAGTGTATAGGAATGCAACTGATGTCTGTGTATTAATTTTGTATCCTGCAACTTTACTGAATTCAGATATTAGATCTAGTAGTTTTGGAGTAGATTCTTTAGGGTTTTTTATGTACAATATCATGTCATCTGCAAAAAGGGACAGTTTGACTTCTTCCTTACCAATTTGGATACCTTTTATTTCTTTCTGTTGTCTGATTGCCAAGGCTAGGACCTCTGGAACTATGTTGAATAAAAGTGGGGAGAGTGGGCATTCTTGTCTTGTTCCTGATCTTAAAGGAAAAGCTTTCAGCTTCTCACTGTTAAGTATAATGTTGGCTGTGGGTTTGTCATATATGGCCTTTATTATGTTGAGGTGCTTGTCGTCTATATCCATTTTGTTGAGAGTTTTTATCATGAATGGATGTTCAATTTTGTCAAATGCTTTTTCAGCATCTATGGAGATGATCATGTGGTTTTTGTCCTTCTTTTTGTTGGTATGGTGGATGTTGTTGATGGATTTTCAAATGTTGCATCATCCTTGCATCCCTCAGATGAATCCCACTTGATCATGGTGTATGATCCTCTTGATGTATTTTTGAATTTGGTTTGCTAATATTTTGTTGAGCATTTTTGCATCTACGTTCATCAGGGATATTGGTCTGTAGTTTTCTTTTTTTGTGGGGTCTTTGCCTGTTAGAGTGGTGTTGGCCTCGTAGAATGAGTTGGGGAGTATTCCCTCCTCTTCTATTTTTTGGAAAACTTTTAGGAGGATGGGTATTAAGTCTTCACAAAATGTTTGATAAAATTCAGCAGTGAAACAATCTGGTTCAGGGGTTTTGTTCTTAGGTAGTTTTTTGATTACCAACTCAATTTCTTTGCTGGTAATTGGACTATTCAGATTATCTGTTTCTTCCTGGGTCAGCCTTGGTAGGTTGTATTTTTTAGACAGTTGTCCATATCTTCTAGGTTATCCAGCTTGTTACCATAATTTTTCATAGTATTCTCTCATAATTCTTTGTATTTCTGTGGGGTCTGTTGTGATTTTTCCTTTCTCATTTCTGATTGTATTTCTGTGTGTAGACTCTCTTTTTTTCTTGATAAGTCTGGCTAGGGGTTTATGTATTTTGTTTATTTTCTCGAAGAAGCAGCTCCTGCTTTCATTGATTCTTTGTATTGTTTTATTCTTCTCAATTTTATTTATTTCTGCTTTAATCTTTATTATGTCAATCCTTCTACTGACTTGGAGCCTCATTTGTTCTTCCTTTTCTTGTTTCATTAATTGTGAGTTTACACTGTTTATTTGGGATTGTTCTTCTTTCTTGAGGTATGCCTGTATTACAATATATTTCTCTCTTAGCATGGCCTTCACTGCATCCCACAGATTTTGCGGTGTTGAATTATTGTTGGTATTTGTCTCCATATATTGCTTGATCTCTATTTTTATTTGGTCATTGATCCTTTGATTATTTAGAAGGATGTCATTAAGCCTCCATGTGTTTGTGGGCTGTTTCATTTTCTTTGAATAATTTATTTCTAGTTTCATACCTTTGTGATTTGAGAAGCTGGTTGGTCAAATTTCAATATTTTTGAATTTACTAAGGTTCTTTTTGTGGCCTAGTATATGATCTATTCTTGGAAATATTCCATGTGCACTTGAGAAGAATGTGTATCCTGTTGCTTTTGGATGGAGTGTTCTGTAGATGTCTGTTAGGTCCATCTGTTCTAATACGTTGTTCAGTGCCTTTGTCTCTATTTATTTTCTGTCTGGTTGATCTGTACTTTGGAGTGAGTGGTGTATTGAAGTCTCCCAAAATAAATGCATTGCATTCTGTATCCCCCTTTAATTTTGTTAGTATTTGTTTCACATATGTAGGTGATCCTGTGTTGGGTGCATAGATATTTATAATAGTTATGTCCTCTTTTGGACTGACCCCTTTATCATTGTGTAATGTCCTTCTTTGTCTCTTGTGACTTTCTTTGTTTTGAAGTCTGTTTTGCTGATACAAGTACTGCAATTCCTGCTTTTTTCTCCCTATTAGTTGCATGAAACATCTTTTTCCATCCATTTACTTTCAGTCTGTGCATGTCTTTGGGTTTGAAGTGAGTCTCTTGTAGGCAGCATATGGATGGGACTTGTTTTTTTATCCATTCAGTGACTCTACATCTTTTGATTGGTGCATTCAGACCATTTACATTTTGGGTGATTATCGATAGGTATGTACTTATTGCCATTGCAGGCTTTAGATTCGTGGTTACAAAGGTTCAAGGGTAATTCCCTTACTATCTCACAGTCTAATTTAACTCACTTCTTATGCTATCTCAAATACAACCTAAAGATTCTTTTTTTTTCTTCCTTTTTCTTCCTCCTCCATTCTATGTATGTTATTAATCATATTCTGTACTCTTTGTCTATCCCTTGGGTGACAACTATTTAGCCTTAGGAATACTTCCATCTATAGCAGTCCCTCCAAAATGTACTGTAGAGGTGGTTTGTGGCAGGTAAATTCTCTCAGCTTTTGCTAATCTGTAAATTGTTTAACCCATCCTTCAAATTTAAATGATAACCTTGCTGGGTAGAGTATTCTTGGTTCAAGGCCCTTCTGCTTCATTGCATTAAATATATCATGCCACTCCCTTCTGCCCTGTAAGGTTTTTTTTAGATATCTGATGATAGCCTGATGGGTTTTCTTTTGTATGTGATCTTTTTTCTCTCTCTAGCTGCTTTTAAAATCTGTCTTTATCCTTGATCTTTACCATTTTAAATTATTATATGCCTTGATGTCTTCCTTGGGTCCCTTGTGTTCGGAGATCTGTGTGTCTCCATGGCTTGAGACACTATCTCCTTCCCCAGATTGGGGAAGTTTTCAGCAATTACCTCCTCAATAACACTTTCTATCCCTTTTTCTCTCTTCTTCTGTTACCGCTATTACGTGAATATTGTTCTGTTTGGATTGGTCACACAGTTCTCCCAATATACTTTCATTCTTAGAGATTCTTTTTTCTCTCTGTGCCTCAGCTTCTTTGTATTCCTCTTCTCTAATTTCTATTCTATTTACCATCTCTTGTACTACATCTAATCTGCTTTTAAATCCCTCCATTGTATGTTTCCTTTCAGATGTTGAATTTATTAATGATTGAATCTCCACCTTAAATTAATTCCTGAGTTCTTAAATATTTTTCTGTACCTCCATAAGCATGTTTGTGATTTTTATTTTGAGCTGTTTTTCAGGAAGATTGGTGAGTTCAGTTTCATTTGGCCCTTTTTCTGGGGTTTGTGAGATTTTGGTCTGAACCATGTTCTTTTGACGTTTCATATTTCTGTGTGGTGCCCGCTAGTGCCCAGAAGCTCCAGTCTCTGGAGCTTCTCAGCCCCTAGAGTGAGGTTGGGGGTCATAGGGGAACAGAGCTGGCGCCCTGTTTTGTGAGGTCTGCTCTGTTCATGAGGCCTGTATGCAGTCTGGTGCAGCATTCTTTCCTGTTGCTGTTTTAGGGTTAGTTGAATTAACTATATTTTTGCACTCTCTGTGGTTTTTGGAGGAGTTCTATGTCTCACCTCTCATTCCTACATCTTGAATCTCGATCATAATGCAATTTAAAATAGTCATTCATAATAACCCAAAAGTTATTAATGACTTATTACCTATCAGGCAGGTGCTAAGAGTTTTATATAAATTACTCTCATTGCAAGGAACTGGCTCCTAGAGGTGAAGTCATTTATCAAGTCATACAGCTAGTAAATTGCAGAGCCTAGTGATATAGTTTAACTTGAAGAATAAACATTTGAGTGTCCATATTACATCCTCATAAAATGTTAATAAACAAATATAATTCTTAACAAAATTAACAAGCAGCATCAGGCTCCCTGTTAAAGACATGGTTTTAGTTATTAACTAGATGAAAAAGTACACACGTTCTCACATACCTCATCACACATTGTCTAGGTTAGTGGTTCTTAACCAGGACAAGTTTTGTCCTGTGGGATGTTTGGCAATGGCTGGAGACATTTTTTTGTTGTGACTACTCAGGGGACATAGTTTACTCCGGCCATCCAGTGGGTAGAACTGGGATGCCGGAAAAGAGCGCATAATTACAGGAGAGCCCTACAACCAACGTATAGGGTGTCAAATGCCAAGAGTGCCAAAGTTAAGTCTAGGGTATAGATACAATATTTAGGTCAGTTTTAAATATGAAAGGCTTTATTCTTAAAGTAAATAATTATAGGAAATCATTTTATACCTTGATTAGAAGTACACTGTTAGTTTTTACTCCATATCAATTTAAAACAGCCCCTAATTTTTTTTGTGTTTATATTTTCCTACAAAGTATCTGTGATTGGTTTAGAAACAACTCAAGCTTATTCAAGTGTAGAGGGAAGATGTCATTTAGCAGGAAGGTGACATGTGAGAAAAAGGCTTTGAGCACCACAGGACATGGCATCCAGGCAAGGAGCTGAAGTGACAGAAGCTGCTGAGAGCTCAGCCAGCTCTTGGAACCAGATCACTTTCTGACGCACTCTAGCGGCATTTGCCCTCTTCTACATTTCATACATGCACTTTATACTAATTACATAATGACTCAAGTGTTGTAATAATGAAAATTCAAATAGATAGTACCATTAATGTCCATTTGGCCTTCTCGTGTTGAAGAAGAATAACTTAACTTACATACTATTATTTTCTTATTACATTAGACTCGGGTTTTTTTCATTCTTTTTAAAATTTTTATTTATTTTATTTTTTTAATCATTTATTTTGGTATCATTAACCTACAATTATATGTGCAATATTATGGTTATTAAACTACCCCTTTCATCAGGGCCCTGCCACCAACCCCATTACAGTCACTGTCCATCAGCGTAGTGAGATGCTATGGAATCACTACTTGTCTTCTCTAAGTTGTACAGCCCTCCCCATGCCCCCCGAACACTACATTTGCTAATCGTAATGCCCCTTTTTCCCTCTTATCCCTCCCTTCCCACCCATCCTCCCCAGTCCCTTTCCCTTTGGTAACTATTAGTCCATTCTTGGGTTCTGTGAGTCTGCTGCTGTTTTGTTCCTTCAGTTTTTTTCCTTTGTTCTTATACTCCACATATGAGTGAAATCATTTGATACTTGTCTTTTTCGGCTTGGCTTATTTCACTGAGCATAATACCCTCTAGCTCCATCCATGTTGTTGCAAATGGGAGGATTTGTTTTCTTCTTATGGCTGAATAATATTCCATTCTGTATATGTACAACTTCTTCTTTATCCATTCATCTACTGTTGGACACTTAGGTTGCTTCCATTTCTTGGCTATTGTAAATAGTGCTGTGATAAACACAGGGGTGCATATGTCTTTTTCAAATTGGGCTGCTGCATTCTTAGGGTAAATTCCTAGGAGTGGAATTCCTGGGTCAAATGGTATTTCTATTTTGAGTTTTTTGAGGAACCTCCATACTGCTTTGCACAATGGTTGAACTAATTTGCATTCCCACCAGCAGTGTAGGAGGGTTCCCTTTTCTCCACATCCTCGCCAACATTTGTTGTTGTTTGTGTTTTGGATGTTGGCTATTCTCACTGCTTGGAGGTGATATCTCGTTGTGGTTTTAATGTGCATTTCTCTGGTGATTAGTGATGTGGAGCATCTTTTCATGTGCCTGTTGGCCATCTGAATGTCTTCTTTGGAGAAGTGTCTATTCATGTCCTCTGCCCATTTCTTAATTGGATTATTTGCTTTTTGTTTGTTAAGGTGCATGAGTTCTTTATATATTTTGGATGTCAACCCCTTATCGGATATGTCATTTGTGAATGTATTCTCCCATACTGTAGGATGTCTTTTTGTTCTACTGATGGTGTCCTTTGCTGTACAGAAGCTTTTCAGCTTGATTTAGTCCCACTTGTTCATTTTTGCTTTTGTTTCCCTTGCCCGGGGAGATATGTTCATGAAGAAGTCGCTCATGTTAATGTAAAAGAGATTTTTGCCTATGTTTCTTTCTAAGAGTTTTAAGGTTTCATGACTTACATTCAGGTCTTTGATCCACCTTGAGTTTACCTTTGTGTATGGGGCTAAATAGTAGTCCAGTTTCATTCTCTTACATGTAGCTGTCCAGTTTTTCCAACACGAGCTGCTAAAGAGGCTGTCATCACCCCATTGTATATCCAAGGCTCCTTTATCAAATATTAATTGACTGCATATGTTTGGGTTAATGTTTGGATTTTCTATTCTGTTCCACTGGTCTGTGGGTCTGTTTTTGTGCCAATACCAAATTATCTTGATTACTACGGCTTTGTAGTAGAGCTTGAAGTCAGGGAGCGTAATTCCCGCTATTTATTCCTCCTTCTCAGGATTGCTTTGGCTATTCGGGGTCTTTTGTGGTTCCATATGAATTTTAGAATTATTTGTTCCAGTTCATTGAAGAAAGCTGTGGGTAGTTTGATAGGGATTGCGTTGAATCTGTAAATTGCTTTAGGCAGTATAGCCATTTTGACAATAATTATTCTTCCTAGCCAAGAGCATGGGATGCATTTCCATTTGTTAGTGTCCTCTTTAATTTCTCTTGGCAGTGTCTTGTAGTTTTCAGGGTATATGTCTTTCACTTCCTTCGTTAGGTTTATTTCTAGGTATTTTATTCTTTTTGATGCAATTGTGAATGGAATTGTTTTTCTGATTTCTCTTTCTGTTAGTTCATCGTTAGTATATAGGAAAGCAACAGATTTCTGTGTGTTAATTTTGTATCCTACAACTTTGCTGAATTCAGATATTAGTTCTAGAAGTTTTGGAGTGGAGTCTTCAGGGTTTTTTATGTACAGTATCATGTCATCTGCAAATAGTGACAATTTGGCTTCTTCTTTACCAATCTGGATGCCTTGTATGTCTTTGTTTTGTCTGATTGCCGTGGCTAGGACCTCCAGTACTATGCTGAATAACAGTGGAGAGAGTGGGCATCCCTGTCTTGTTCCCGATCTTAGATGAAAAACTTTCAGCTTGTCTCTGTTAAGTATGATGTTAGCTGTGCGTTTGTCATATATGGCCTTTATGATGTTGAGGTACTTGCTGTCTATACACATTTTGTTGAGAGTTTTAATCCTGAATGGATGTTGAATTTTGTCAAATGCTTTTTCTGCATCTATGGAGATGATTATGTGGTTTTTGTATTTCTTTTTGTTGATGTGGAGGATGATATTGATGGATTTTCGAATGTTGTACCATCCTTGCATCCCTGGGATGAATCTCACTTGATTGTGGTGTATGATCCTCATGATGTATTTTTGAATTCTGTTTCCTAATATTTTGTTGAGTATTTTTGCATCTACGTTCATCAGGGATATTGGTCTGTAATTTTCTTTTTTGGTGAGGTCTTTGCCCGGTTTTGGTGTTAGAGGGATTCTGGCTTCATAGAATGAGTTTGGAAGTATTCCCTCCTCTTCTATTTTTTGGGAAACTTTAAGGAGAATGGGTATTATTTCTTCTCTATATGTCTGGTAAAATTCAGAGGTGAATCTTTCTGTCCTAGGGGTTTTGTTCTTGGGTAGTTTTTTGATTACTGATTCAATTTCTTTGCCGGTGATCAGTCTGTTTAGTTTTTATGTTTCTTGCTTGGTGAGTCTTGGAAGGTTGTATTTTTCTAAGAAGTTGTCCATTTCTTCCATGTTTTACAGCTTGTTAGCATATAGAGTCTCATAATATTCTCTTATATTTCTTTGTTTCTGTGGGGTCCATCCTTATTTTTCCTTTCTCATTTCTGATTCTGTTTATGCATGTAGATTCTCTTTTTCTCTTAGTGAGTCTGGCTAGGGGTTTATCTATTTTGCTTATTTTTTCAAAGAACCAGCTCTTGGTTTCATTGATTTTTTTCTATTGTTTTATTCTTCTCAATTTTATTTATTTCTTCTCTGATCTTTATTATTTCCCTCCTTATGGTGACTTTGGGCCTCATTTGTTCTTCTTTTTCCAATTTCAGTAATTGTGTCTTTAGACTATTCATTTGGGAATGTTCTTCCTTCTTTAAATAGGCCTGTATTGTAATATACTTTCCTCTTAGAACTGCCTTTGCTGCGTCCCACAGAAGGTGTGGCTTTGTGTTGTTGTTGTCATTAGTCTCCATATATTCACTGATTTCTGTTTTGATTTGGTCGTTAACCCTTTGATTAATTAGGAGAATGTTGTTACGTCTCCATGTATTTGTGAGCTTTTTTTATTTCTTTCTAAAATTTATTTCTAGCTTTATAGCTTTGTGATCTGAGAAGTTGGTTGGTCGGATTTCAATATTTTTGAGTTTACTGATGTTCTTTTTGTGGCCTAGTATGTGGTCTATTCTGGAAAATGTTCCATGTGCACTTGATAGGAATGTGTATCCTGCTGCTTTTGGGTGCAGAGTTCTGTAGACATCTGTTAGGTCCATCTGTTCTAATGTGCTGTTCAGTGCCTCTGTGTCCTTACTTATTCTCTGTCTGGTTGATCTGTCCTTTGGAGTGAATGGTGTGTTGAAGTCTCCTAAAATGAATGCATTGCTTTCTATTTTCTCCTTTAATTCTGTTAGTATTTGTTTCACATATGCTGGCACTCCTGTGTTGGGTGCATAGATATTTATAATGGTTATATCTTCTTGTTGGATTGACCCCTTTATCATTATGTAATGTCCTTCTTTATCTCTTGCTACTTTCTTCGTTTTGAAATCTATTTTGTCTGATACAAGTACTGCAACACCTGCTTTTTTTCCTTGTTGTTTGCATGAAATATCTTTTTCCATCCCTTCACTTTTAGTCTGGGGATATCTTTGGGTTTGAGTTGAGTGTCTTGTAAGCAGCATATAGATGGGTCTTGCTTTTTTATCCATTTTGTTACTCTGTGTCTTTTGATTGGTGCATTCAGTCCATTTACATTTAGGGTGATTATTGATAGGTATGTACTTGCCATTGCTGGCTTTAGATTAGTGGTTACGAAAGGTTCAAGGGTTGCTTGTTTACTATCTAACAATATAACTTAACTTTCTTGTTAAGTAATTGTAAACACCGTCTGATGTTTCTTTATTTCTCCCCCTTCTTATTCTTCCTCCTCCATTCTTTATATACTAGGTATTTTGTTCTTTGCCTTTAGTTAGAATTTGGATGGTCTGCTTTCTTTACTATGATTTTATTTTCTCTGGTGACATCTTTTTAGCCTTGGGGGTGCTTCCCTCTAGAGCAGTCTGTTTAAGATATCCTGTAGTGGTGGTTTATGAGAGACAAACTCTCTCAAGTTTCATTTGTCTGGAAATTGTTTAATCCCTCCATCATATTTAAATGATAATCGTGCTGGATGCAATATTCTTGGTTCGAGGCCCTTCTGTTTCATAAGGTTAAATATATAATGCCATTGTGTTCTGGCCTGTAAGATTTATGTTGAGAAGTCTGATGATAGTCTGATGGGTTTTCCTTGTAGGTTATTTTTTCCTCTCTCTAGCTGCCTTTAATACTCTGTCTCTATCTTTGATCTTTGCCATCTTAATTATTATGTGTCTTGGTGTTGTCTCCCTTGGGTCCCTTGTGTTGGGAGATCTGTGGGCTTCCGTGGACTGCGAGACTATTTCCTTCTCCAGTGTGGGAAAGTTTTCCGCAATTATTTCTTCAAAGACAATTTCTATCCCTTTTTCTCTCTCTTCTTCTTGTACTCCTATATTGCGAATATTGTTCCATTTGGATTGGTCACACAGTTCTCTTAATATTCTTTCATTCCTAGAGATCCTTTTATCTCTCTCTGCCTCAGCTTCTCTGTATTCCTGTTCTCTGATTTGTATTCCATTAAGAGTATCTTGCATCTCATCCAGTCTGCTCTTAAGCCTATTGATGGCTTGTCTGATTTCTGCATTGTCTTTCCTCACTTCCCTTACTTCCTCCCTCAGCTCTTACACACTTGTCTGTAGATCCATCAGCGTGGTTATTACTTTTTTCCTGAATTCTTTTTCAGGAAGACTGTGCATTTCCATCCCTTCAGGCTCCCTCTCTGGGGTTGTCTGGTTGATCTTAGTCTGGACCATATTCCTCTGTCTTTTCATGGCTATAGATGTGGTTCCTGGTAGTTGCCACGTATGTCAGCTGGGCTCTTTAAGACTTTAAAAAGAAAGAGAGAAAAAAAAGAGAAGGAAAGAAAGAAAGAAAGAAAAGAAAAGGAAAAAAAAGAGAAGAAAAAACAAAAAACAAAACAAAACAAAAAAACGTCAACTGGGAGTGGATTCTGTGGGGATGCTGTAGGTGGCGCTGTTGCCCCACTATTCCGCAGCCATGGCCGTGCTGCTCCGCAGGGCCCTTTATAGGTCTGGCCAGGGTGGGAACGAATGGGAGGCTGTTGATCTTTGTGGGAAGTTTAAGTGTGACCACCCTTTCCCAGTCGTCAGCTAAGGGGTCCGATATTCCCCAGGGCTCCCAGCCTGCTGGGCTGAGTGTGCTGGGGCAATCCCTCTCGTCCGCTGGGCTCCTGTCTCTTTAAGACCGCTGAAAAAAGCATGTGACTTTTTTTCCCCTGGAGCCAGCTGCAAGCACCCTGGTGCATTCCCCGCTCAGATCCTCTACCCTCTGTCTCTTCAATCTCTGCTACACTGCACCATGTGTGTCAGTGCTCCCCATGCATATCACCGGTTCTGGTTATTTTGCGGAGTGTACTTCTACTCCCTCACGGCTCTGAATCCTCTCCTCCCGCCGGTGGGCTGGGGTAGGTGCGTGCTCGGGTCCCGCTGGGTCGCGGCTCCGTATCTTACCTGCCTCACAGTGTGCCATGTCCTCTCAGGTGTAGCTGCATGCTGGGCGCTTTCCTGTGTATTCTGGTCTCTCTTGTAGGAATAGTTGTATTTGCTGTATTTTCATAGATATATATAGTTTTGGGAGATTTCTGCCGCCCTGCTCATGCCGCCATCTTCCTGGAATTTTCATTTTTTAAAAATTCTTGATAAGTGCCTTAGATTATTTAAAAATTTTTTCATATTACTTCAAAGTTTAAGACAGTGTTTTCCAAGGTATTTTATGACATATTTAGACCTTATGATCTTCATTGATTGGTTTATGTTCCAATCTTTCTTTTATTTACTTTTCTTTATCATATCAAATGACTAAAGTGGTGTTACTATATAGCAATATTAAATAAGCACAAGTTTTAATGTAAACACACCTCAAGTATTTTTAGATGGGCACCTGGGTTGAAGAATCAAACGGTCAATGTTGAAAATCCTTGCATGACATTTTGTTCATATAGACAAAATCAATGTGTTTGTTCAGGTCAGCTGTAGCAAGATTTCAAAAAAAAAAAAAAACGAGTATTGGATTGTTAAGCTTTTTCTATAAAGGATAGATGTTTAGGCCTTTCAGGGTATATGCAATTGCTCACTGCATTACAGCACAAAAGCAGCCACAGACAATATGAAAACAAATTGGGTGCTTGTGTTCCCATAAAATGTATTTACAACAATTAAAAAATTGGGTCGTTGAAATTGCTCTGCAAGAAATACTTTGCCAACTCTTGCTCTAGTCCAATTAAAAAATCACTCACAATTGCACAGAGGGAAAAACTTTTCCCCTAATGAGACCATAAATACAATGCAAACTCTCTAGCCAGGTAATCAAAGCTCTACCAGCTGACCCAAAGTCCATTTTCAGTTTTTTCTTTTTCATATGATCCTTTACATATTTTATACACCAACCTGAATAAGCCACTCTCTCTTCTCCATGAGATTTAGGAATTCCATGCCTATTATCCCCACCTCCCTTATAATATTTAGCATTCTAGCTTAAATTCAGGCTCTCTGTGTGATGTTTAATGCTGAAAAATGACTCTGCACTGTTTATCATGATGCTGTCAAGTAGTTTGCAACATCTAACCTGGGATGCTGAAACTGTAGAGTTGTAGAAAAAGCATGGGCTTTAGGGGCAGAAACATATAGGTTTGAATCTCAGCTCTGCCACTTGTTATATGACTGTACAAGATACTGGACCTCTTCAAAGTTTACTGTTTTCATCTGCAATACTGGATAATCAATACCTATGTGGAAATATTATGGCTAGCAATAAATTACGCAATTAAATGAGATAATATATACATGTGCTAAGGGAAAGTCAGATATTCCTGACCTTCTCTCACTTCTAGGGAGTCATAACCATAAAATGAATTGAATAAATAAATAAAGTAATTCAAGGTAAGGTCACCCAGTGAAACTTTTCTATTCTTATTGAAAGTACCTAAGGCTGTGTGATACAGGAGAAAAAAAAGGCTCAGGGCAATGAAACAGAAAAGAGACTTTTCTATGTAGACCCAAGCACCTAGAAGACTTGGCTTGATGATAACTGTGGCATATCGAATTTATAAGTACAAAAAGTATTATTCAGTAAGTAGTGTGGAAAGTACTACTAACTGGAAAAAACAATAAAACAGATAAGTTGCCAACAGCTCAAAGGATTAAAACATAAATAAAGTCAAGTCATAAAGGAAACTGAGAAACGTATGAGTCAATGTATTCATAATACAGGAACATGGATAGGCTTGTTGAATAGCCATTAATTAATATATTGAACAATTTGACGTTATAAAATTAACAACAAAACTTCTGGATGACAATAAATAAATTACAAAATTAAAATTGAAAACTTAATAACTATTTAAAAAATTTTTTATGTATATTGCAAGAGAAAAATTTTCTTAATTTATCAAAAGCTTACACAAATCAGTAAAAAAAGAAGCAATTTCTTAAAATAGCAAGGCATTTTTCAAAAAATATAAATGACAAATTGTATGCAAATGACATTCATTCTCAACAATGGAAGAAATACAAATTATGAAAAAAATTATATTTTTTCCTATTAAACTGTCAAAAATTAAAATAGTTTGATTTTCCCAGTGTTGGCTAGGGTGTGGATAAATGGGCTGTCTCATACATTGTTGTTGGGAAATATAAATTGCTCCATCCTTTCTGCAGGACAATTTCATTATATCTATCAAAATTTTAAATACTTGTACCTTTTCTCCACTTCTAGAAATTTAATCTATCAATATCTGTACAAAAGTTTGCCAAAATTTATGTATAAGGATATTCTGTACAGAAATTTTTATGAGCAAATGCTGAAAACACCCAAAATATTCATCAAAAGAGAGATTACTACACTACATGAATGATATACTGTACCATAATAATAAATAATGAAGTATTGATAATATGTGCCAGTATGAAAAGATCTCTAAGATCTAATTTAATGGAAAAGAGAAAGATGCAAAATAATGTGTTAAGATCCTTTTTGTGAAAGTAAATTTAAAACTAGCTACATGTATATGAACAAACATATATTTTGGTGAACAGAAGGAATCCCAAGAAACTTAATAGCAGGTGTTTTGAGGAGAGGGACTGGTAGTAAGGATTTTGCAATTTTCCAGAAAATATAAATTTTCCAACATTATATAATATTTTACATTTTTTGGCATTGAATCTATTTCTCACAGTCGTCAAGAGGGTTGTAAGGATAGTTTATTATACGTGAGGGTTGGTGGGAGTAGATCTTTATAAAGCATTGTTACCACACAGGCACACAAGAGTTAACTATGTGAGGTGGCAATGTGTTAATTATCTTGATTTTGGTAATCATTCTGCAATGTGTGTGTAGATAAAATCATTACCTGTGCATTTTAAATATATATAATTTTATTGCCAATTATTCCCAATTATTCTTCAATAAATAAAAGAAGGGTGTGAAGGATAGAGACTATTTTATATTTTCTTCTGTATTTTGAGAAAAAAAGAATATTTTAATTATGAATATAAACACACACACATATATATTTATATATACATTGTTAAAGGTTAAACTAATCTCAAGAAAATTGTTTCCAATGAGAGTATGTGGTTTGTACCAGAGAATGTAAACATAAGGTTGATATGGAGAGAACAAGATGTTAAAAATCAAGGAAATGATCATTTTAAAGCTGTGCATAAATATATCTTGGTTTCTTAGTTTCTGTCAATTTTTCTGCTCTCAACTACTGTTTCTTAAAGTAGTTATGATTTCCTCAATGTATGTTATCAAGGAATTATTAGCTCTATATCCTCTTTTTATTTATGTTTGACTTTGTAAGACTCCATTGGTGAAGTGTCATTATTGTTTTCACTAGTTGTTTTTATTCCATGTTTTCTTTAAGTGAGATTTGATGGTATATGTGGTCGCACAATGACTGCAAGGGTAGAACAACCTATTCATCAATGTGCACAATATATTTTTAACCAGGAAATGGATTGAGTGATTTGAAATATCAGGTTAGTACTTTGAATAGAGACAGTCTCAAAAGGTAATTCTTCATGGTACATTGGAAATCAAACTACATTTAACATGTGTAATCAACATTGCTTTCAAAATATTTTTAAAGACCAATAGTATAGCTTGTAGGGATGTAAGATGCTGGAGAAAATTATAGGACATTTACTCCCCTACTCATACTTTGCATAGTGCTTTTCCACAACTTTTTTTTAAATGAAAGTACCATCAATATAGAATCTTATGATAGTTTCACATACACAGAATAGTGCTTCAAACATTCACCCATATTCTCAAGCCCTCACCCCTCTATTGTGATATCAGGGTAGTAAAATTTTATAAAGTCATTAATTGTCTTCTCTGTGCTGTACTACTGTCCCAGTGACCTACCTATGTTATGACTGCAAAGTATAATGCCCCTTAATCTCCTTCTCCTTCCCCACTCACCCTCCCCAACCCTTCCCCTTTGGTAACCACTAGTCCCTTTCTCGGTGTTTGAGTCTACTGCTTTTTATGTTTCTTCTGTTTCCCTTTGTTTTTATACTCCACGAATGAGTAAAATCATTTGGTATTGGTCTTTCTCTGCCTGACTTACTATGTTCCTCACTAAGCATAATACCCTCTATCCATCCATGTTGTTATAAATGGCAGGATTTCTTTTCTTTTTATAGCTGAATAATATTCCATTGTGTATATGTACCATATCTCCTCTATCCAATCATTTATTGGTGGGCATTTAGGTTGCTTCCATATCTTGGCTATTCTAAATAGTGTAGCAATAAACATATGGGTGCATATGTCTTCAAACCAGGGATTTTGTTTTCTTTGGGTAAATTCCTAGGAGTGGAATGACTAGGTCAAATGGTATTTCTATTTTAGGTGTTTTGAGGAACCTCTATATTGCTTTCCACAATGGTTGTAACAATTTATATTACCACCAACAATGTAGGAGGGTTCACCTTTCTCTGCATCCTTGCCAGCATTTGTTGTTTCTTGTCCTTTGGATATTGACCATTTTAACTGGGTGAGGTGATATATTATTATGGTTTTAATTTGCATTTCCCTGATGATTAGCAATGTGGAGCATCTTTTCATTTGCCTGTTGGTCATCTGAATTTCTTCTTTAGAGAAGTATCTGTTCATATCCTCTGCCGACTTTTTAATCATGTTATTAGCTTTTTGGGTGTTGAGGTGTGTGAGTTCTTTATATATTTTGGATGTTAACCCCTTGTCAGATATGTTGTTTATGAATATATTCTCCCATACTGTAGGATGCCTTTTTGTTCTACTGATGGTGTCCTTTGCTGTACAGAAGATTTTTAGCTTGATGTAGTCCCATTTTTTCATTTTTGCTTTTGTTTCCCTTGCCCAAGGAGATGTGTTCAGGAAAAAATTGCTCATATTTCTATTCAAGAGATTTTGCCTATGTTTTCTTCTAAGAGTTTTATGGTTTCATGACTTACATTCAGGTCTTTGATCCATTTTGACTTTACTTTTGTGTATGGGGTTGGACAATAATCCAGTTTCTTTCTCTTGCATGTAGCTGTCCAATTTGGCCAATACCAGTTGTTAAAGAGGCTGTCTTTCCCCCATTGTATATTCCTGATTCTTTATTGTATATTAATTGAATGTATATGTGTGGATTTATATCTCGGCTCTCTATTCTGTTCCGTTGATGTATGGGTCTGTTAACGCAACTTTTGAATCCTTCTTGAGTCACCTACTTTTTCCCACACTCCACACCAGCTTCCCTAAATGACCATGATATTTCTTAAAATCTGTATATTAACAGTTTCCATTTTGCTCAGAAAACAAAAAAATTTCCACAAAGGGCACTTAAATGGGGGAGGGTTGGGAGAGGTTAGATAAAGTCTATATAAAGTTTCATCTGGCCTCTGATATTGAATGTCTCCAATCTGCTTCACCACATCATCTAATAACATCCTATATTCTATTTATCTCTATAAGTTTTATTGTCTTTTTTCCTATGAGGGCATAGTTAGAATTGAAATTTTTAAAACTTACCATATTTTCTATATAGGCTATATACAAGTTAGTGTTGGCTTATCATTCATCAGAGGATACTAAACTTTATGATATATAATTATGGTTTCTAATGACAGTGTTAGTACCAGGATTTTGAAGAAGACCAATTTCAATGGGTCTTTTCAAAAACATACCTCAACATATGAAGGGTGCAAAGAATAAATTAAAATAAGCAAAAGAGTTCCTGAAATCAAACACAAATAGCTTACGTCTTTAGATGCTCTTGACATTGGCCCACAACTCAGGTGTTGGTTCTTACAGGGAAGGAAGAAAAGGTGAGTGAAATAAATTGTGAAAGATCTTACAAGCTGAAGAGGGACAGTTAAACTTCGCTGTGATACTGACTCCTGTGCTCAGGGCAGGGTGATAAGCAGCAATCTCTATGCCCAATTGCAGACAGACATTTCAAGAGGGACACCAAGGTTCTGTAGGCCGGTTCAGTCTTTGCCATGTTTCCCCTCAGTAATTGTAAGTCAAAGGCACTTAGTGATCCTCAATATCCTACTTCTCAAAGATTTGAAGTTTTCAGGTGTCACCTCATCCTTCTCCCCAGCAATAAAGTACCTATATCTGACAGGATGGTCTTAACTAGTTATTATTTCTATGGCTCATCACTCTCAAGTGTGAGGAGGCTTGTTTTATTAAGTGTTCTAGGTTTCTCCTCTGTCTCCAACTTTTGTCTTTCTCCTTGATCTTTCTTTTCTACATATAGATATAGTCATTTCTCTCCTTGTCTAATAAAAAAAGAAAGCAAAACTTTCTTGCCTCAATCTTCTTTTCTTCTGTCAGAGTACCTTATACCTTACCTTAATCGGTAAGCATCTTAGAAGAGTTCGTTTTTGCTTCCTGACTCTGATTCATTACCTACCATTCACTTGTCCAACCACTGCAAGCAGCTTTCTGCCTTTATCATTCCCAAGGGTCCGTTCAGTTCAAAGCACTGGCGGCTTTTCAACACCGGAAACATCTGACTATCTTCATGTTTTACTTGACCTTTCTGTAGCATTCAAAGAGGTTGCCCCGCTCTTGCATTTCTTAATTTTTTAAAATAAGTTTTCACCTATCCTCTGTTGTTAGTCTCCTGCTGCATTCTAGAGCTCTCTCCTCAATCACCATCACTGGATTTTTCCATGCCTACCTGCTCTATAAATGTGGCCCTTGCCAGAGCTCTCCTCTCTTCTTTCCTCTTTCTCTCAGCAAAACCTGACTAGGTTCACGATCTCTGCTACCATCTTTATGTCACAATTTCCAATCCTGTATCTTGAACTCTAACTTCCCTCAATTCTTAGTCTCATATATTCAATTGTTTTGGTGACATTCCTGGTGGGTGCTTCCCAGGGCCCTCAAATGCCACATAATCATAACTGAACATTGTCTTTCCTTATCTGCTTCAAAATGGTGCATTCCTTTCCCACATCTGCTTATATCCTAAAATCAATTTCTCCTGCATAATCTTTCCCTGTCATATCCAGATGTATGTCCAGTTCTGCCAAGGATCACCATTTCAAATACTATTCCATTACTGCCCATCCTGGCTATAGTGGCATGCTGGTGGAGATGGCAGCTATGTGGGCAGTAGCTCGGTTCAACAGGTGAGGCAATTACTCCCTTAGCAGCCTGGTTTTGTGGTGCAGCTCCAGGAATTATTGTCAAAAGCTCAAGTTAGAGCCTGTGTCTTCAGCTTTCTACATGCTCCTATTAGGCATAGTAAATTTCTTGATGCTTAGATTATCCAGAACAAGTTCTGTTCTCTGCAGCTGGAATTGTAACATACAAACATAATTTTCCTGTAACAAAATTTGTTATGCTCCATCACAGTTTTTGTTGATTTTCTTCTACTTGACTATGACTTACAAGAAGACCAAAACCACTGTAAGAGCTCATAGTAGATACTCAATATTCATTACTTTAATGGTATATGGTATATGCTATACAAAGATAACTCCATAGCAATTATCCTGTCCACTAGTTAAATAACATGTTTTAAATACTAATGAAAAATGTTACTTCAACTTAATAAGCTCAAAATATCCTTTAGTAACAGAAATTATTTTCCAACACTTAACCTTTTTCTCTCATAGCTGTATGTCATTTCCAAATTTTCTTTGATCAAAAAAACTCCTTTTGTTGTTGTTATAAAAGTTTTCATGCATGATTTCATTTTCTTTGTTGCACTTGAAAATAGAAATTGAAGTTATAAAGTTATAACCTTAAGACACATTGATGCTGTCGGACTGAAGGCCATGTAATTTATTCTTTCCATTCCTCCCTGGTTCTTAGCATGTCAAGGATGACTAGTCACTTTCATTAAACACTATGACCAAAGTATGAAAGGTCAAAGATATTGCAGGGCTTGTCAAAACAGCTTAGCTCTTTTATACCTTCTGTGCCATTTATATTAAAGTTTAAGAAGCAGAAAACAAACAGCAATTGTTGAATGGCATAATTACAGTTAATAATTATGAATGATAGCAAGTTATAACTGATATTTAGTAGTGCTTATATGCAATAGTCAGCTTGAAATAGGAGCACAAAATTAAATATCTGATGGAATGGGGCAGGTTATGGAACCAAGTGAATTGGGCCACATTAGTGGCCTGAAGGGGTTTTCACTGCTTAGGAGTGAATTGCTACCTTGAAAAAAAGGTGGGCTTAGTATGGCCAAATCTGATTTTTAAAAGAGAAAACAGGAATGTAGAGTTTCTGTGAGCTCTCCTGAATATTAAATGTTGCCAAATATGTCAAATTTACATAAAAACACAACTAAACGAGAATGGTGTAGCATCAGTTTCTGCTCCCTAGTTGCTGGGTGCCAAGCCTAGGTTTAGAATTTATTAAGAGAAGACTTCAGCATGTTATCGTTTCCATTCAATACATTTGCATTAAGTTTCTAGGAATAAATATTTATTTTTAACTACCTAGTTAACTACAAATTTTAGAAAAAACAAAAGGATTTTGGCTGAAGATTTCTAAGTTTTCTTTATGTCCAGACCCTATTTAGAAACCTAATTAATGTTTTAGTCTTATTAAATAAGTGAAAAATGATTGAGTGATGGAATAACATATGGGGTAAGAAAGTGAAAATGTAGGAAGGCCTCATCATCATTTTTTAAAAGCACAGGTCTTAATGTCAGGGACTTTAAAAACCATTGAAAAAATATATCTAAACACAAATTTAATGTAATATAGAAAACAATCAAGCATTGCATATTAGTAAGATGTAATTACCATTACACTTAGACAAGGCAGGTTTTCATTAGGGGAAATAATGTTTATAAATTGAAAATAAAAAGGAGAAAATAATTCATAATGTTTTGTATATATATGGATGTAAACTTGTGATTTTATATAAATATGTGTTGTGTATCCATGAATGACTTTTATATTTACCACCAACATACTGAAAAATGACATCAGGTTAATCCCTCAGCTTTGGAGTCAGACTTGCTGACCTCAAATGTCAGCTTTACTGCTTATTAGCTATGTACTTGAGTATATTACTTGGCCTAACCCCCAGTTTCCCCGTATCACAGTGTTGTTAGGAAGATGTGATGAGAAAAGCCCGTGGGGCAAAGAATGTCACATCATAAGCAAAGAATATTAGCTCTTATTATTTGTCATCAATAATTTTCCTCAGAAATGCTTGACTGGCTGATGGACTACTTCATTGCTCGATTCTCCAAATGTTCACCGACTAAACAAATATTTGAAGTCCTAGGTATCAGGACAAGAATGAGAGAAAGATGTAGCTTCTCTTCTGGAAGTGCTCGATTACTAGTAGAGGATATAGAATACATGCATGCCAAATATTGCCAAACAATGGGATTTATGTTAACAGAGATTTATTTTTCCAAAATGGTAAGGAATAGACATGCACCTGGAAGCGTCAAAGCAAGTTTAATACAGAGATGATATTTTAAGCTGAGTGGGTCTTGTGGGATGAGCAAAGGTTTTGCAGATGGAGCAAAGGAAAGAATCCAGAGTGAAGGAGGAAAATGAGCACTGATTATGTGACAGGGACATTGTTTTCTCTAAGAACATGTTTAGCACAAGTAGCAAATGAGGAGTAGTTTTGGCTCAGTGAACTGTAGGAAACTGAGAGGACTGGGTCTTCTTGAAAGACGTTCTGGTACATTTGTAGATCAACTTAATTTGCTACAAAAAAGGGGAAGCTTTTTTTTATAGCAAATTATAGAGCATCTTATGCACTGATCTCTAAGAATTTTACTTATATTAACTTTTAATCCTCACAACTCTATGAAGTTATTACTATTATTATACTATTATTATCCCATTTTTACAGATAAGAATGATAGACATAACAATGTTAAATGACTTTTCCAGTCACACAGGTAGTAAATAGCAGGGCTGGAGTCTGAGCCAGGTCATCTAATTCCATGCTCCCTCCCACAGTCTGATGGTTCTCATAAGGAAGTCTTACTTTCTCTGCAGGTAGTTCTCTCAATGTAAGTTTGGTGTGCTGGTTAGAAATGTGTATCTTTTTGAAGATGGTCATTCACATGTAAAGATATAGGAAAGAAAGTAATGGTTAGGTCACTAAAATGTTGATATCATGGCTTTCATTTTGGAAAAGTTATTTTCTAGAATTATTTAGAATTCTACATAATTAATTATATTTTTATGATTGACTTTGTGGGGCTTTTTTTGTGCTATTTTCATGAATAGCTCTATATCTCACTAAAGAAAATATGGAATTTCAGAGATTGTGTCCCAAATTAATTGTACTAATGACTTGATCAATAAGATTAATAATATATTTCATCACAAAATACATAATCAAATGGGTTTCAAAATTCTTCCAGGAATTCAAAATTCCTAATTGTTATTTATTAAGGCTTTGGAACTGAGTCACCAAATGTCAGCTCTGTAAGAAAAATATTTAGACATTTATACTAAAGGGCACCTGGAGCTGCTCTGGTTTCCTCTTTACCTAAAGCTTGATTGCACCATTTTTCTTTAGTTTCTTTGGTATTTTTTGAATAAAGTGCCTTTTAGGTCAAAACAATCCAGTGAATTTCATTTGTTACATTTCTTGAAGGAGGCTTATATATTAATTAACACAAAAGATGCTCAGCATCATTAGTCATCAGAGAAATGCAAATTAATTAGAAAGAGATATTACTACACACCTGCTAGAATATCAAAAGTTAAAAAAAAGCAGACAATACCAAGTACTGGTGAGGATATGGAATAATTAGAAATCTCATATATTTCTTGTGGGTGTGTAAAATTGCACAGCCACTCTGGAAAACAGCTCTGTAGCTTTTATAAAGCTAAACATACAGTTAACCTATAGCTGAGCTATTCAATTACTATCTGTTTACCCACAAAAAAATACAGAAATGCAAAGACTTGTATACTTGCATTCCTAACAACCTGAAATTGCAAACAACCAAATGTCCATCGTTAAGTAAATGCCATGAACTCCTCATATATGTAGCAACATAAGTGAATTTTCAAAATCATTTTGCTAAGTGAAAGAAGCTACAGACAAAGGAATGCACACTCTATTATTTCACTCCCTTGCAAGGTTTGAAAAGGCAAACTAGTCAATATATCAAAAAGCAAATAAGTGACCATTTGGTCTGAAAATTGAGGAATTGACTTCTAAAGGGCACAAGGGAACTTTTTGTGGCCAAAGAAATGTTCTATATCTTGATTGTGATTGTGGTTACATGACAGTACACATTTGTCAAAAACATAAATTTGTACACTTTAAATGGGTACATTTTATTGCATATGAATCATACCTCACTAAAGGAAAAACCAGAAAAGAGAAGAATGGGAGCACAATAAAGTTATTTCTTTGGGCAAATTGCCTAAGATTATTTGCTAGGACCACATTATTTCAGCGTGAAAATTAATTATAGGCTTTTTTGTGGAAGTCTGTGGTCATATCTTACTACTTTCCATGACATTATAATGACTTATACATTGTAATTATTAAAAAAAATTAGAGTAATATAACTTCCATTATGTTTATTTTTTTATTGACAATTCTCCCTATCAAACATAAAATAAAGAGAAACATACCTAGGTTTTTTTATGAACAATTAAATATCACTACCAGCATATGATGAACTAATAATTCTCTCAAAAGCAATCTGAATGCAGTTAGAAGCTAATGTTTTTTTGAATTGCATACTTGCCAAGGTAATTTAAAAAGTTCTCTGTGATCTCTATGTATATTCCTTTAGAGATCATTCTTGCTTTTTTCTTGGATGAAAATCCACTTAATCTGAAACCAAAGTTGCTGAGTACAACCTGTAATATAAACCTTTATAAATATTTTATTTATATTTCTCAAAAGATTTAGGTGAAATGTTACCTATGATGACAGATGGGATAAGAAAGACAGGGCAACTTTCTTTACTCTGCCTATATTCTGGACAGACAGGATTTATGTTTCTGTTTTCTACAAAAGACAGGAGATGCCAGGCTTCTCTCATAAATCTATTTACATTTGCTGTGGATTGAATATCACAGCCAAATACTGAGCAGATGAATTTGGGGTTTGAACGAGTTATTCAGTTGCAAAAAGGGAAAAATATGGGATGGTGGAAAAATGGTATTAGTGACATGCTGGTAAATGTTGAAATGCGATGTCTCTGAAAAATGAAAAAACAAAAACAGAAACCCAACTCTGCTTTGTGATACTTGTTGATTTCCTTGGTGTAAATACTATCACTATTTTTAATTTCAAATCACCTGATTTTAACTGGCTTATAAGTTCCTAAAACTTCAATACTGGTTTTTGTCATAGTCATTATAAGCTGGCTTCAGCACACCCATGACTGGTATATGAAACTTCTTTTTAGAAATCACTTTCAACCTCACAAATGACATGATCAAAACACAAATTATAGTTTATCTTTTAAGTGAAAGTGGACAATGATGTTTAGTCCTGAATACATCCATCTGAAAATGTTATTCTATTACTGCTTTAATATAAAAGAAAAAATATATGATCTCCATAAAAATGACACAAAATATATTTTTTCATATTCTAGATTGTCTTGGGTGTGATCCCCTTGCAAGCACCTATTTGTGAAAGTTACATTTAGAAAAATACATCATGGAAATAAGGAAGTGAATGGAAACAGCTTTCCTACATTTATGCCATTGGGGAGGACAAATTTTTCCTGTACCCTTCTAGTTTCATTGGCTGGTAAATTGATGTAAGACAGATTAACAGGATAAAATCAAATTTAATTATGTATGGACAGCAGCTTCATAAGACTATAGGATCCAAGAGCAAGATAGTCAGTTGAGACTTCTATGCCAATCTGAGCAAAGGAATGGGATAGGAGCCTGGGGATTCACAGGGGGAGAAAGATAAATCACAGGACAATAAGAGCAGCAAATATTTGGCAATTAGATGTTTGCCTTGCCATATGAATAGGTCTTTTAGATCACAAGTTATCTCTGCTAACTGCTCTCTTTCTGGGCCAGGCCTTCTAAATTCCTTTAGGTATTTAAGGAGAAGTAAAAGCTTTTATTGTTACAGTTATATGTAACAACTACTTGGATTAACATCATAATAGTATATCAAGTGATTAGAATAATTCTTAACTATAGACAAAGCCAGGAGTAAAAGGAAGCTAGTGCACAAATATATCTCCCCAAATATATGCAATACATATAAAAAGTACTATTCATAATACATTTTAATATTCTTGCAAATCAAAACTCAAAATATCCATTAGAGAAAAAAAGGGCCAAGGAAATTCTCTGGGGGTAAGCCCTATTATCACCATTTTACACATAAGGAAACTGAATACAGAGAGATTAAGTGATCTGCCTAAGATCACACAGCTGGTAAGTGGCAGAACCAGAACTCAATTCAAGACCCATGCTTTTAAAAATTAATACACATTTGATACCACTGCCTGAACAATATCCTTTTAATATTTATAGTTTAAGATAATCTATGCATTGGTCGTTAGCAGGAGAGGCTTGCACACATTCCAAGTGATGTGGGTATATTAAAAAAAGGAGGAAGGAGATTCTCAAGATGACAGCATGAATAGGGTGGCAGAAATCTCCTCCCAAAACCATACATATTTTGAAAATAGAGCAAAATACAACTATTCCTAAAAGAGTGACCAGAAGATACAGTACACCAGCCAGGCTACATCTACATCTGTGAGAACTCAACAGCTCATGGAAAAGGGTAAGATACAAAGCCGTGACCCAGCAGGACCCGAGTACTCCCCCCACCCCAGCTCACCAGTGGGAGGAAAAGGATCAGAGTGGGGAGGGAGTGGAAGCACAGGACTGCTAAATAACCAGCTCTATTAATCTTCACCAGTAGCACAGACACACATTGCATGGTGTACTGAATATTAGAGGAAAGGAAAAGCAAAATCCAAGACTAAGACTGCGAACAGGTTCCCACATCAAGCTGCCCTGGGGCAAAAGAAAAGCAGGTGCTTTAAAAGTCTCCAAGTGACAAGGTTTAACAGGTGGACAAAATCATCCTGATACACTCAGCCCAGCAGGGTGGGAACTTTAATGAACTTCAGGTGCCCTAACTTCCTGGGTGGCAACACAGCTCCAAAGCCCATCATGGTGATAAGCAGCTTGCTGTTCATTCCCCCACCACCAGCACTGCAAGCAAACCTGCTGACCCACGATTGCTGCAGAACAGCCAGGGAGCAGCCCTGCCACAGCAACCACACAGAGGTGTCTCCCAACACACAGCTAACCAACCAGATCCAGAGGCTTCCCCCTGCCCACAGTTGACCAGCACAGACAGTGGAGACAGGGGTAGAGTATGGAAGGCACAAAGGGGCTTTATTCTCAAGGTGAGCACGTACTACTCACCTACAACCCCCGCCAGTGACCTAGGCCATCCCAAGGGCTGCCTGGCCCATGGTAGCTCAGGAGATTAACCCAGAGGATGCCCCCTGTGAGCGGTTCGCTGGCACAGACACAGGAAAACAGCACAGAGTCCAGAAAGCACGAAGGGGTACCATTCTCATGGAAGAACACACGCCACTTGCCTGTGACCACTGCCAGTGCCCTAGGCCATCCTGAGTGTCACCCGCCCATGGCAGCTCAGGGGATCCACCCAGAGGTTGCTCCCTGTGTGCAGTTGACCAGCACAGGCAGCGGAGATGGGCAAGGTGACCAGCAAGCAGGAAGGGACTTTGTTCGCCCAGCTTAAACACGCACCACTCACCGGCAACCACTTCCATCACCAGGAAAAGGCAGAAGAACCTTGTTCAGTCCAAAATCACTCGAACACCAGAGAGAGAGCCTGGTGAGACTGAAATCACCAATCTTCCTGAAAAAGAATTCAAAATAAAAGTCATAAGCATGCTGATAGAGCTACAGAGAAATATGGAAGTGCTAAGGGATGAATTTTGTAGGGAGATAACAGAAATTAAACAATGGAAGGATTTAAGAGCAGACTGGATAAGGTGGAAAAGACTGTTAATGGAATAGAAATCAGAGAACAGGAATACAGAGAAGCTGAGGCAGAGACATAAAAAGATCTCTAGGAATGAAAGAATATTAAGAGAACTGTGTGACCAATCGAAATGGAACAATATTCGCATTATAGGGGTACCAGAAGAAGAGAGTGAAAAAGGGATAGAAATTGTCTTTGAAGAAATAATTTCTGAAAACTTCCCCAATCTGGGTAAGGAAATAGTCTCTTAGACTGTGGAAGCCCACAGATCTCCAAACACAAGGGACACAAAGAGGAAAACACCAAGACATATAATAATTAAATTGGCAAAGATCAAAGAAAAGGACAGAGAATTAAAAGCAGCCAGAGAGAGAAATAGATGACCTACAAAGGAAAACCCATCAGGCTATCATCAGACTTCTCAGCAGAATCCTTATAGGCCAGAAGGGAATGGCATGATATATTCAATGCAATGAAACAGAAGGGACTTGAACCAAGAATACTATATCCAGCAAGATTATCATTTAAATTTGAAGGAGGAATTAAACAATTCCTAGATAAGAAAAAATTGAGGGAATTCACCTCCCACAAACCATCTTTACAGTGTATTTTAAAGAGACTCCTCTAGATGGAAGGGCTCCTAAGGCTAAATACATGTCACCAGAGAAAATAAAACCACAGCAAAGAGAGTAGACCAATGAAATACAAACTAAATGCAAAATAAAAGCAGCTACCCATAAAATCAGTCAAGGGAGACACAAAACAGTAAAGAATAAAACCCTTAACATATAAAGAGTGGAGGAGGAAGAAAAAGAAGGGAGAATAATAAAGAATCATCAGACTGTATTTATAATAGTGTAATAGTGAGGTAAGTTAGGCAGTTAGATAGTAAAGAAGCTGCCCTTGAACCTTTGGTAACCACAGATGCAAAGCCTGCAATGGCAATAAGTACATATTTATCGATAATCACCCTAAATGTAAATGGACTGAATGCACCAATCAAAAGACACAGAGTAATAGAATAGATGACAAAGCAAGACCACCTATATGCTGCTTATAAGAGACTCACCTCAAACTCAAAGATATACACAGACTAAAAGTGAAGGGATGGAAAAAGATATTTCATGCAACTAATAGTGAGAAAAATGCAGGTGTTCCAGTACTTGTATCAGACAAAATAGACTTCAAAACAAAGAAAGTCACAAGAGAGAAAGAAGGACATTACATAATGATAAAGGGGTCAGTCCAACAAGAGGACATAACTATTATAAATATCTATGCACACAACACAGGATCACCTACATATGTGAAACAAATACTAACAGAATTAAAGGGGGAAATAGAATGCAATGCATTCATTTTAGGAGACTCCAACACACCACTCACTCCAAAGGACAGATCAACCAGAAAGAAAATAAGTAAGGAGTCAGAGGCACTGAACAACACACTAGAACAGATGGACCTAACAGATATCTACAGAACGCTACACCCAAAAACAGCAGGATACACATTCTTCTCAAGTGCATATGGAACATTTTCCAGAATGGACCACATACTAGGCCACAAAAAGAGCCTCAGTAAATTCAAAAAGATTGAAATTGTACCAACCAACTTCTCAGATCACAAAAGTATGAAACTAGAAGTAAATTACACAACAAAACAAAAAGGCTTACAAACACTTGGAGGCTTCAAAACATGCTCCCAAATAATCAATGGATCAATGACCAAATTAAAACAGAGATCAAGCAATATATGGAGGCAAATGAAAACAACAGCACAATGCCCCAACGTCTGTGGGACACAGCGAAGGCAACTCTAAGAGGAATGTATATAGCAATCCAGTCCGATTTAAAGAAGGAAGAACAATCCCAAATGAATAGTCTAAATTTTCAATTATAGAAATCGGAAAAAGAAGAACCAATGAGGCCCAAAGTCAGCAGAAGGAGGGACATAATAAAGATCAGAGAAGAAATAAATAAAATTGAGAAAAATAAAACAATAGAAAAAATTAATGAAACCATGAACTGGTTTGTTGAGAAAATAAATAAGATAAACCCCTAGCCAGATTTATTAAGAGAATATACACACAAAAACAAAATCAGAAATGAGAAAGGAAAAATCACAATGGACCCCACAGAAATACAAAGAATTATTAGAGAATATTCTGAAAATCTATATGCTAACAAACTAGATAACCTAGAAGAAATGGACAATTTTGTAGAAAAATACAATCTTCCAAAGCTGATCAGGGAAGAAACAGAAAATCCAAACAGGTCAATTACCACAACAAAATTGAATCGGTAGTCAAAAAACTACCCAAGAACAAAATGCCTGTACCAGATGGATTCACCACTGAATTATATCAGACATTTAGAGAAGGCATAATACCCATTCTCCTTAAAGTTTTCTGAAAAACAGAAGAGGAGGGAATACTTCCAAACTCATTCTATGAAGCCAGCATCACTCTAATACCAAAGCCAGGCAAAGACACCACTAAAAAAGAAAACTACAGACCAATATCCCTGATGAACATAGATGCAAAAATACTTAAAAAAAATATTAGCAAACCAAATTCAAAACACATCAAGAGGATCATATCCCATGATCAAGTGGGATTCATCTCAGGGATGCAAGGATGGTACAACATTCGAAAATCCATCAACATCATCCACCACATCAACAAGAAGAAAGACAATAACCCATGATAATTTCCATACATTCATGATAAAAACTCTCAACAAAATGGGTATAGAGGGCAAGTACTTCAACATAATAAAGGCCATATATGCAAACCCACAGCCAACACCATACTTAACAGCAAGAAGCTGAAACTTTTCCCCTAAGATCAGGAACAAAACAAGAATGCCCACACTCCCCACTTTTATTCAACATACTACTGGAAGTCCAAGCCATGGCAATAAGACAACACAAAGAAACAAAAGGCATCCAGATCAGCAAGGAAGAAGCCAAACTGTCACTGTTTGCAGATGACATGATATTGTACATGACAAACACTAAAGAATTCACTCCACAACCAACAGAATTAATATCATAATTCAGCAAAGTTGCAGGATACAAAATTAATACACAGAAATCTGTTGCATTCCTATACACTAATGATGAACTAGCAGCAAGAGAAATCAGGAAAACAATTCCATTCACAACTGCATCAAAAAGAATAAAATACCTAGGAATAAACCTAACCAAGGAAGTGGAAGACCTGTACCCTGCAAATTACAAGACACTCTTATGAGAAATTAAAGAGGACATGAATAAATGGAAACTCATCCCATGTTCTTGGGTAGGAAGAATTAATATTGTCAAAAAGGCCATCCTGCCTTAAGCAATCGACAGATTCAATGCAATCATTATCAAAATACTGAAGGCATTCTTCAACAAACTGGAACTAATAGTTCTAAAATTCACATGGAACCACAAAAGACACCAAATAGTAAAAGCAATGCTGAGAAGGAAGAATAAAGAGGGGGGATCTCGCTTCCCAACTTCAAGCTCTACTACAAAGCCAAAGTAATCAAGACAATTTGGTACTGGCACAGGAACAAACCCATAGACCAGTGGAACAGAATAGAGAGTCCAAATATTAACCCAATCATATATGGTCAATTAATATATGTTAAAGGAGCCATGGATATACAGTGGGGAATGACAGCCTCTTCAACAGCTATTGTTTTCAAAACTGGACTGCTACATGTAAGAGAATGAAACTGGGTTACTGCCTAACTCCATATATAAAAGTAAACTCGAAATGGATCAAGGAACTGAATGTAAGTCATGAAACCATAAAACTCTTAGAAGAAAAATAGGGAAAACTCTCTTGGACATAAACATGAGCAACTTCTTCATGAATATATCTCCTAGGGCAAGGGAAACAAAAGGAAAAATGAACAAGTGGGACTATATCAAACTAAAAAGCTTCTGTACAGCAAATGACACCATCAGTAGAACAAAAAGGCATCCTGCAGTGTCAGAAAATATATTCATAAATGACATATCTGATAAGGGGTTGACATCCAAAATATATAATGAACTCACACACCTCAACAAACAAAAAGCAAATAAGGCAATTAAAAAATGGGCAGAGGAGCTGGACAGACACTTCTTCCAAAGAAGAAATTCAGATGGCCAACAGGCACATGAAAAGATGCTCCACATCACTAATCATCAGAGAAATGCAAATTAAAACCACAATGAGATATCACCTCACACCAGTGAGGATGGCCAACATCCAAAACACAAACAACAACAAATGTTGGCGAGGATGTGGAGAAAAGGGAACCCTCCTACACTGCTGGTGGGAATGCAAATTAGTTCAACCATTGTGGAAAGCAGTATGGAGGTTCCTCAAAAAACTCAAAATAGAAATACCATTTGACCCAGGAATTCCACTCCTAGGAATTTACCCTAAGAATGCAGCAGCCCAGTTTGAAAAAGACATATGAACCCCTATGTTTATCGCAGCACTATTTACAATAGCCAAGAAATGGAAGCAACCTAAGTGTCCATCAGTAGATGAATGGATAAAGAAGAGGTGCTACACATACACAATGGAATATTATTCAGCCATAAGAAGGAAACAAATCTTACTATTTGCAACAACATGGATGGAGCCAGATGGTATTATACTCAGTGAAATAAGCCAGGTGGAAAAAGACAAGTATCAAATGATTTCACTCATCTGTGGAGTAGAAGAACAAAGAAAAAACTGAAGGAACAAAATAGCAGCAGACTCACAGAACCCAAGGATGGACTAACAGTTACCAAAGGGAAAGGGACTGGGAGGATGGGTGGGAGGTAAGGGTAAGGGGAAAAGGGAGCATTATGATTAGCACACATAGTATAGCAGGGGATGAGGAGCACAGGGAAGGCAGTATAACACAGAGAAGACAAGTAGTGATTCTATAGCATCTTACTATGCTCATGGACAGTGACTGGTAGGGACTTGATAATGGGGGAGTCTAGTAACCCTTATGTTGCTCATGTAATTGTATATTAATGATGCCAAAATAATAAAAAATATTTAAAAAAAACACCAGGAATTTTATTCTGTAGCTTAGTCCCTTGTGACCTAAAAAAGCCACACATCCAACTTTCAGGGAAAAGACCAGAATTGCTGTAGCCATACCTCATGGTATACTGCAATACCATTCTGGATTTAATGCAACTCTGGCTCTTACATGATCTTGTCCTCTCTACAGCAAAAGTTCATTAATCTCTACAATTGTGTTCTGCAATTGACTAGACTATACTACTTTATGTGTTTCTAATTTCCTTGCTCAAACTATAGGAAAAGAAACTCTGGTTAACCAAGCCACTTAGCAATGTTCCGGTGTAAACAGAGCTTTGTGTGATGGCATCTTCACAGAGACACTGGGTTATTAGGTGATAGAGAAAGGAGGAGAAATCAGGGCTTCAAGCTTTGGCAACTAGATGGATGTCAGTGTCATTCAACACAATAGAAAATACAGGAGATTGAGGGAATGATAATTTCAGTATTGGTTAACCTGAGTTTTAGTATCTGCAAAATACATAGGAGGGACTATTCATTGGCAAGAAAAATGTATTAATCCATAGGAGGGAAAAAACCCCTGGCCAGTGACCATCAGTGTACTTGTCATGGTTAAATCAGAGTGTCTCTTGGTCATGTAACAACTTAGTCACATAACCCTCCTCTCTTAAAGTTGGGTTTCAATTAAATATTTAAATTAAATCCCAGTGCATTTGGCTGTGAAGCTTTAATTAAAAGTCAGTATGCTATGTTTTTCTCATGCAAATTTGTTGCTTGAAGGCTGCCTGGCAAATAAAGAAAGGATAAAATAGAAAATGTCTTTGAGGTAAACTCAGCAAAATCATAGATGCAGTTCCTCTGAGTACTGTTGCCTCGAAAATCCCTTCAGAGACAGGAAAGAATATTCCAGGCTGCAACACTGCGCATTCCCCAAACCATCATCTTTTGAAGCAGTCATTACCATCTAAATCCTCAGTGTCTAGTGTTCTATGGCCTCACTGTAAGTGACAACATTAAACATCATTAAAATGGGTAATTAGAATAAAAATGGAAAGTTCCATATATCTTTTGAAATACATCACATGTAGTCTGTCCTTGAATCAGAAAAGGGCACGGTAATAAAGTTAGGTCTCTCCCTTCTAAAAGACATGGACAGAATAAGAAGGAAATCTCTAGATTGCTTTAAAAGACAATGAATAATTCTAAAAAATGTTAAAATTAGTGAATATCAGCTTTATAAGATCCCTAAATAAGTGAAATGTTTTTAAGATAACAACTAATGTCGCAGTAGAGCAGATGAGTATAGAAAACAAAACACACAAAAATCTCTTTGAAGGAACCATAGAGCCAAGCAGGAAAAATGTATTGCAAAGATTAGTGGACAATTAGGAAAAAAATCAGAAGTGTCCAACCTAAATGTAAAATATTGAGCCAGGGCCTATGGGTGTAGTCAGAGTAGGATTAGGGCCTCCAGAAAAAGCAAGGCAGGATATTTACACTCAGAGCAGTGTAACTACATGCAGGAAAACCCCCTACCAAAACTGTGTTAAACATTAAGCTCTAGAGTCATTCTTTAGTGAGATCAGTTGGTACTCCCCAGATAAAGGAAAGTAGCCCATGTTTTTATTATGCTAATCATTTGTAATCATGTGTAAGATTCACTTTAGCATGCTAAAAGGGATTTAATGTCTCATCAAGGACAAACATCCTAAATCCACATTTAACAAATCCACACCTTAAGCCCTTTATCAGTTCCCAAAATTCCTCAACTGCCTATAAATCCTCTAGACAACACATCACCCCGGGCTCTCTTGTGTTCTCCTGGTGTGAGCCAGGATCTCTGTCCTCTCACGGTATCTCTAACTAAAAGCCTCTCCCTGGCTCTCCTACCTTGAGTGTTTGCTAAGTTCATTCTTCGACTCCACAAACAAGAACCCCAGCATCAATATTCTTATAATGACACATTATAGAAACATGATCACATGTGTTCAAAGAGTAGTTAATAATAGAAAAAGACTAATGTTGCAACTAAGTAAAAAAATTCAAGCTACCTGACTCTATAGAGAGAATGATTAAAAATGATAAGATCAAACATTGAGTAACAGTTCTCAATGTTATACATTCTCCTTCAGAACCGCTAACTGGAAAACAATAATAATAATTTAAAAATTATTTTAAAAGGTGAATTCGTTTTTCACATGGTTTCTAGTAAATTTTCCTATCATTTAAACTTAATACTGAACAGCATATAAATTCCCCAGAAATGTGGGATATAGAATGCAAATTTTGGAAAAATGGTTATTATCTGTAAGTCAACTGAATATAAAGTAGTTCTCTGCTCCAGCATGCAGAGACGCAGGTTTAATTAAAAAGATTACTCTTGTTTTGTTCAGGAAAAATGTATGCTTCAGTTTTGGGTTTTAGGGAGAGCTAAACTGGTGCATGTATTTTTGTTTATTATGCTTAGCTCTTGATTTCAGCTGCACTTTAGTATAGAGCTAAATGGATGCACTATTTACAGCTTTTTACAAAATACCTAAGAAATGTGTTTATATGTTTAATAAAAAAATTAAATACATTAAAAAATCCATGGAAAAAATTATGTTTCTGGTAATAGATTGCTCATTGTGAGAAAAACTTCTTAAATCGATTCAAATATTGACATGCTAGAGATGTTTATGAATTCACTAAGGGATTTTGATACTGAAAACCATGATTTCCATCAGGAGTGAATTTCTATTCTGCTTCAGGGGAACAAGATGTCTTTCACTACTTCATCATCCAGTGTTAAGTACTTAGTCACAACTTTTAGCTTCTGGACTCTATGGGGATTAGCAAGCAGGCGCCAAAGAAGATTGACATTTACAAAGCCCTGATCTAATAAACAGGGACTTTATAATTTCCCTCCAAATTTAAATTTGTAACTAGTGAATCCTGGGTTCTTGTTCACAAAGCCGAAGAATGAGCTTCATAAACAGTCAAGGTAGGAGAGTAAGGTACAGGCTTTTATTTAGAAATGAAGTGATAGGACAGAGCTCCCGGCTCACACCAGGAGGGGACAGGACAGTCTGGTGTGGTGCCTTTTCTAGGGGGTTTTATAGGCAAAATGAGGATTTTTCGAGAACATAAAAAAAAGTTTAGGGTTGCAGACCTGCTAAGTGGTGTCTGAACACCCAGAATTAACTTAACACAAGGAATTTCTCACCTCATCTCTCTCTCTGGGATACTGGTGTCTTGGTCTAGGAGCATATCAAAAGGCGGCCTGCCCAGCACCCAAGGTGGGCTGAGGTATTGTCTGTTTGCTAAAAAGTAAGTTAAGAATCCTGCTTCCCAAACTTCCTGGGTGTTAAAATGCAATCTTATCTTTCAGGTGGAATCTTTGCTGCCTTTTAATATGTTGTTTACAGCTGGGTCTGCATGCTAAATTAGTTGCTCAGTTTGAAAAACCACCCCATCAGATCTGAAAGAAGAAAGACAGCACATAGGCCTGGGCCTTTTAGCATGCTAAAGTGAATCTTACAAGTGGTTAGCATAATAACAACATGGGCTACTCTTCTTTATCTGGGGAACACCAACCGATCTTACTGAAGAATGACCCTAGAGCTTAATGTTTAACACAGAGTTTTGGTAGGGGGTTTCGTTGCATGTAGGTACATTGCTCTGACTGCAAATATTCTGCCTTGCTTTTTCCAGAGGCCTTTCCCCTACTCTGACTACACCCACAGTCCCTGTCTCACTAGGATCATGTTTTTATATAAAAACCACTTTGAGAGGTGAAGGATTAAAAAATTTTTTAATTTTAATATGCATATGGAAGAAACCCTTACACATGCCAGCTTGATGCTTGCTAGTACTAGAAATCCTGGTTTCACTGAAGAAAATTTGCAAAGATCCTTACCAAAGCCTGCCTTATAAATCTGTTAGACAGAAAAACACATGAGTGGGGTGGAGAAATAATTAAGGCCAGTAAAGCCCACTAAAAGGGACTCAAAATGTTAACCAGTTAAAACTAGACACCCCAAAAAAGACTCAGTTAATGAGTTAATCGAGTTAAAGCTCAAAAAGCCAGGAGCAACTTGGCCTGGAATGTTTGAATATTCCCCAGAAAAAGAAAAGTATCTGAGTACAGCCCATGTCTTCATTGTGTCAATTAGATCATGCCATTGTAAGATTTATTTTAGCCTGCTAAAAGGCCCAGCTATAAACAGCATAATAAAAACAGGACAATTTCACATTAAAGCTAATATTGCATTTTAAAGCCCAAGAAGTTAAGAGGTAAGATTCTTAGCATATTCTTTAGCAAACAGACAATAACAGCCCACCTTGGAGGCAGAGCAGGCAGTCTTGATTGATAATGCTCCCAGACCAGTAAGCTGCTATTCTGGGAGGGAACCAGAGCAGTAAATTTCTTGTGTTAAACTAATTTTGCAGAATTACCCAGAGGACTGAAAAGAAATGTCCCATCAGAGATAAACATCTTGAGAGCACTTAACAAGTCCACACACCTAGCTCTTTATCACATTCCTGCAACATCCTTAAAAGGAGGAACCCCCAACCTTTCAGTGCACACCTCTCTCTGAGGTCACCCACAGTCTTTAAGTGTGTAGACTTTTCCTCAGTCTTTCAGCGCACCTACCTCTGAGGTTGCCCACACTAAGTGCATAGCCTTAAACTTTCTCTCTCCAACTTTTCAGGGCACCTCTCCTCCCTAAGGTCGCCTGCACTTTTTCTCTCTTTAACCTTACATAAAACTTTTACTTTATTTCTACTTACCGTGTCTCTGCCCTTCAATTCTTTGTGGTGGCAGGCACCAGAACCTAGGAAAATACACAACGCCCCCGTAACAAAATCAGATGGGGTCTCATCATTGGATTGATGATCAGAGGCTACATTTCCTGGTACCACTTCATTACTGCTTATAACACCGGGGGAAAATCCCAGAGCAAAATACCTCTAAAACTGAAGTCAGTCTGTGGGTAAAATTGTAACATTTCCAGAACATCTCACCTGGCTTTAATACATATGCATATCAATAGGCATTCAGTGGTGGAAAGAAGTATGGCTTTAGCACATTTGCATCATTCCTCAGGGGTGAAGAGAAGTTCATCTCCATATCAATGGGAAATTACCAGGGCAAGGAGGGCTTATTGGTACCTGAGAGTTGAGGGGGAGGGCCGGTTTTTGGCTTCTGCTGGAGCACGAAAGAGAGAAACAGCCCCAGACTGCAGTTTATGAGCAATAAACAGATTTTAAACTTTATTTCTCCCTTTGACTGATTTCAGTTTTTAGAGATATTTTGCACTGGGATTTCCTCTCCCCAGACTTACACAGTCAAAGGGAGAAATAAAGTTAAGAAACCGATTTCTCACAAGCAGTCGTCCTGCTTCTCTCTTGACCAGGCTGCAGCAGAAGAGAAGCTCCACCCAACCTCTTGGGTCCATATAAACCCTTGCATGCCCTCGTAATTACCTATTGATATGTAGATGGACCAATACTCTCCACCCCTTGGAAACACCTGTTGAGATGCAGATGCAATAAAGCCAGGCGAGAGATTCTGGAAATATTTCAGTTTTACCCACCCTGCTGATCACTGTCTTGAGGGTGTGTGTGTGCCTTGTGCACATTCCAAAGGGACTTCAATACTCAAAGTGTGGATGGAACATGGATAGTATGAGCATCACTAAGAAAGTTGTTAGAAATGCACATTTTCAGGTGTCTTGAGAGAAGCACAGCTGTTAGCACTTAAGGATCTCCCACCAGGAAGATCCTTAATGCACACTGTCCTCATGTGACAGGCACCATGGGCTTAGACAGAATAGGGTGAGGGCCTCCGGAAAAGCAAGGGTGGATATTTGTAGTCAGAGCAATGTAACTACATGCAAGGAAACCCCCTACCAAAACTCTGTGTTAAACATTAAGCTCTAGGGTCATTCCTCAGTAAGATCAGTTAATGTTCCCCAGATAAAGAAGAGTAGCACGTTTTTATTATGCTAATCATTTGTAATCATGCGTAAGATTGACTTTAGCATGCTAAAAGGCCCAGGCCTATGTGCTGTCTTTCCTCTTTCAGGTCTGATGGAGTGGTTTCCCAAACTGGGCAACTAATTTAACATGCAGACCCAGCTGTAAACAACATAGTAAAAAGCAGGAAAGAGTCCACCTTAAAGAAGATTGCATTTTAACACCCAGGAAGTTTAAGAACCAAGATCTTAACTTACTCTTTAGCAAACAGACAATACCTCAGCCCACCTTGGGGGCTGGGCAGGCCACCTTTTGATATGCTCCTAGACCAAGATGCCAGTATCCTGGAGAGAGATCATGGCGGGGAATTCCTTGTGTTAAGTTAATTCGGGTTGTTCAGACACCACTTGGCAGGTCCACACCCCTAAGCCTTTTTTTCATGTTCTCAAAAAATCCTCATCTGTCTATAAAACCCTTAGACAACGCACCACACCCGGCTCTCTTGTCCCCTCCTGGCGCAAGCCAGGAGCTTTGTCTGTCCTCTCACTGTATCTCTCAATAAAAGTCTACCTGGCTCTCCTACCTTGACAGTTTGCTAAGTTCATTCTTCAACTCCACAAACAAGAACCCCGGCATCACTCACAGGCCCTTTCTGTCAAATTGATGGAGGGCAGACACAGGAGCAAGAGACAAGCATCATGATTAATTTTCCAAAAAAGCTGAAATATAAACACTATAGTAAGAACAGGAAGGATTCCATCTTAAGCTAAGATTCCATTTTAAAAACCAGGAAGTTAGAAAATAAGATTGCTAACATATTCTTTAGCAAACAGACAATAACTCAGTCCACCTTGGGGCAGGGAGGGTGGTCTGGATCCATATGTTCCCAGAGGTAAGCTGCTATCCTGGAGAGGAACTGACCAATTTCTTGTGTTAATTTTGCAGAATTATCTAGAGGACTGATAATAGAAAAGACTTAAAGTCTCTCACTGGGGATAAGCATTTTGAGACCACTTTACAAGTTTATACCCCCTGGCCCTTTGAAAAATGCTTAAAAGACAGAAACCCCAGTCTTTCAGTGCACCTCCACGCTGAGGATGCCTGCACTTTTTTCTCTTAAAGTGCGTAATTTTATATAAAGCTTTCTCACTGTTCAACTTAATCGTGTTTTGTCTCTCTGCACTTTTCCAGTGGTAAGCATCTTTGTTTCTTTGCTATTTCATTCTATTTCTAAGTCTTTACTTAGTCTCTGTTTTACCCCTGATGAGTAGGGAGGGGCTGGTGAGAGCTCAGACTTGGGCCTGCAGGTTCATTGCCTGGTGACCTGGATGGAACTGCAGGTGCAGAAGCCAGCCGGAAAATCTACTTTCTTTGGGAGGTTCTCCAAACATCATCTCATTCCATCCCATACTCCAAGGCTCTCCCAAATCCTGGGGTGATAGGTCCAAGCAGACACGGGATGCCAAGTGACCCTGGCTTTAAGAGATGTCAAGGCAATCTGCCCTATATCAAGAAGATATCCAGCAAACATTCTCTTTCCCTCTGCACTTTCCTGTTCTCAGTTACCTGCAAGGCAGCTACCATCATTTCTACTCTTGCTCTAGTGAATTCCTTCCTTACCTATACTCCTCTGACCTGCTGGAGAATTCTTTCTCATTCAAAGTCAAGAACCCTCCACTGTCTAGGTTGAGATTTCACCTTGTGCACAGGAAGAGACCTCCCAAATGCAGCTGCCTAGCAACAATATAACAACTATTTCCTAAGTATCCCCTTTCTCCCCCACTAAAATTACTGAGTTCCAGTTTCTTTCCTGTGTTTTAAATTTCTTGTAAATTGCAGTGAGTTAAGTTTCTTCTGCTGGGTAGTAGGAGGAATGATATTAAGATAGATACCTTGTAAGAGGAAGAAATGACCCTGGGTTTCTTGGACTTTCATGTTACCATTAATTTTTTTCTCAAGTACCTTTAAGAGTAAATGTATCTTGGACTTTGAGAATTATTTTCCTGCTGAAACCCTCCATTTAAACTTCCTTTCTCTATCAGGTAGTGAGGTTCCCATTTTGCTGATAACTTAGGTCCTATATTACTAAAGGAGAATTCCCCACCTGGCCCTACCCCAAAAAGAGGTGTGTTTTGGAAGGAGTGATTACTTATAATTACAATTATGAATTTCTTCAAATGCTTCTTTTCTTAAAGGAGGTCAAATTTATTCATTTCATCAGAATAAAGTTTGGAGAAGCTCTCTTGAATAAAGTAACCTCTTATTATACAAACAAACTGAATTTTAATGACTTACTGCCTCAAGGAAGAACTGGTTACATTGACAATTCCAAAACAGTGGCTCATTAGGGGAAGTGAGAGCAAGTTTTTTATTGCTTATGCATTGAGCTCTGGGGTTCTTAGGGCAGGATATCAGAAACAGGGCATGACTTTGGATTGCTTGATTTCTTAAAAGGAGGATGATGGAAGCGAGGTGAGATTCTAATTGAAGAAAACGCATTATGAAAGTTATTGGATACTGTGGGAGTGTAATCACAAAATTGACAATGCAATCTGTTTCTCAGGAAAATGGAGGAGAAAGGCAATTAAACTAAAATGTTACACTTACCAAAAACTAAAATCTCTATTTTTGCCATAATTCACTATATGAATTATTCTTCAAGAAAATGTTAAATGCACAAGTACCCGATGGATATCCAATGAATAAAATACCCAATGAAATGCCATCTTGCCCTCAACACCTAAAAGCCAATTCCATCCCTATACTGTGTGTTTGTGTAAATACCTTGTAGAACAAAACTAAAATATTTCAGAATAGGAAGACAGTTATCTAAATCTTTCATTTAATGGGTGTGAAAACTGATGTTTCTATTGACTATTCTGAAACCATTTGTTCATTCTTTCTTTTGTATACTGTGATACTAGTTAGTACCCAAAATGCCTGGCTCTGAGGTCATCATGGTGTGCAACAAACACAGACTTGGTCCATGTTTTTCTGTAACATAGTTTAATGAATGAGATAACACATATGTCATATAGCCATACTCAATGAACGAATAATTATCATGTGACAGTGTTGAACTTTACTGCAGCCCTGTGATACTGATAAACAGATTGGACTAAAGAAATCCCTTTCCATCTGTGTCTAGGAGATAGTTCACCTCAGAGAACCAGGCTTATCCATATGATTTAGATAAAACACAGACCCTCCAAATTCCCATTTTTTGCTTCATAAAGGATTATATGAACTGCTTGCTCCACTGATGAATGGAAACAAAATGATTGTTAACTAAACTGAGATTCTCCCTTCTGGTACCTGAACTTTGATCCACCCTCAGTCTGAGTAAGCTTAGAGCCTCTCTAGAGTATACATTGGCCTCAGGATAAAACATTCTTTGATCTTCTGTCCAATCAAGCCACCTTTTTACCCTGGTGTCTCACACTGATTCTTTCCAGACTTGTTTCTTCATCTTTGTAAAAGAAAGATCCTTTTTGCCTAACCCTTGAGAAGCTTGCAGATCTCATGGTAAGAACTCTCTTCATAATAGTCCTTGCCTCCCCCTCCACCTCTCCCCTAGCAATAATCCTTGCAAGTAAAGTCTTTCCTTACTTAGTCCAGAATTGCTTTCATTTGACAAGAAATGGGGTTTAATGAAAGTAAAACTATTCATGAAATCTGTATGAAGATCTACAGAAGCCTTCTTTGCAGAAGGAATACTTGAATTGAGTAAAGGGCTGAGGGTAGGGAGTGTGACACTGACAGAAGCCTGAGGAATTGCTAACATCTACTGGGACACTCAGAGGCTGGGTTATCAGGGAAGAGCTAGGCACAGCCTGAGGAAAGAGAAAAGGAAAGGGGAAGAAAGCTAAACTGCCACTTGATAGAGCACAAGCATATTGAAAAGAGCTACACGATAAGGTATTATAAACATCAAACTTATTAAGAGACCAAATATTCATTATTCCCACAACAAAAAATAATAATTTGTAATGTGATTATGTTAGACAGAAAGACAGATGAGAGTGGGATGAAAGAGGGTGAAGACCACCAAGAACTCAGGGAGTTAACTAGATAAAGCCAGAGAACCAGAAAAACTCAGAGTTAATGCCCTTTGCAATGTGAGTTTATTCCACATGCTCTGAATCTGGGCTGGCCTTGAGACTTGCCCTAGCTAATGCAGGTGAGATAGGGCAGAGACAAAGGACAAGCAGCATAATTAATTTTCCTAAAAAATGCTGAGATTAGCATAATAAGAACAAGAGGGACTTATCTTAAGGCAAGGCAAGCAGTTTTAACTGATGGGTTCCCAATTCTTGGGAGTGGCCACTATTTTAGAGAAGAACGAAAGGTTTGTCCTACAGAATTATCAAGAGGACTACCTATAGACAGTGACATATGGTCTCTTGCCAGAGATAAACATCATGAGACCACCTGACAAGCCTATGCCGTCCTATTCTTTACCTTTATCCCATTCCTGAAACTCCTTAGACAGAATCCCAGCTTTTGGGTACACCTCCTCCTCCCTGAGGTTACCCACACTGGCCTTTCTTTGAACGTATCACTCTCTCTGTCCTACTTCAGATTAGTAGGGAGAGGCTACTGAGAGCTATGATTTGGGCTTGTAAGTTCCCATTGCCAGGGTGAGCCAGATGGAACTGCAGTCATACAATCATGCTCCTTAGTAGTCTGCCTGAAAATCTCTTTTCTTTGCCTTTAGGAAGTTATCAGACCATAATTTCCATCCAGTGCTCTTTGGCTCCCCCAATTCCTATGGTGGTAGGGACTTAGTTCTCATGCTGTGCAGATTCAAGCAGATGCTGGACACCAGGTGACACTGGCTTTCTTTAGGAGTTGGCAAGGAATTATATCCTATGCAGAGCAGCAGTTCAATGAGCTTTGCTTTCCTCCCTCTGTTTTTCCTTCCTCTCTGCTTTATTTCAAGTAAACCTACCCTTATCTTCCTTGGTAGCCCATTCCTTCCTTAGAGTATATCCAAATAAAACTTTCATTCTGCTTCACTACTGTGTCTCTGGCCTTCAATTCTTTGTTGTGGTGGGGGCAAGAACCAAAGAGAACAAACTCATCACCCCAACACTACCACCCCAGGATTTGGGGGAGCCTCAGAGCAATGGATGGAGTGAGATTATGTTATGGTAACTTCTTAAAGGCAAAGAAAAGAGATTTTCAGGTGGTCAACTAAGGAGCATGATTGTACAGCTACAGCTCCATCTGGCTCACCCTGGCAATGGGAACTTACAAGCCCAATTCAGAGGTCTCAGTAGCTCCTACCTACTTACCTGGAGTAGGACAGAGAGAGTGAAGACTTATGCTTAAAGTCCAGAAAATAGAATGGAATAGCAAAATTAAAAAGACACCTCTGGATGAGCAGAGACAGAATGCAATAAGTTGAGCACTAAGAAGCCTTTTAAAAATACACACTCCAAGAGAGGGAAGTGCAGGAAACCTCAGAGAGGAGATGGTACACCCAAAAGCTGGGATTCTGTCTTTAAGGAGTTTCAGGAATGGGATAAAGGTAAAGAATAGGATGGCATAGGCTTGTCAGGTGGTCTCATGATGTTTGTCTCTAGTGAGAGACCATATGTCATTGTCTATAGCTAGTCCTCTTGGTAATTCTATAGGACAAACCTTTTGTTCTTCTCTAAGATAGTGGCCACTTCCAGTATTGGAACCCATCAATTAAGACTGTTGCCTTGCCTTAAGATAAGTCCCTCTTGTTCTTATTATGCTAATCTCAGCATTTTTTAGGAAAAATAATTATGCTGCATTGTTAATTATTTTCCCTTGTCTCTGCCCTATCTCACCTGCATTAGCTAGGGCAAGTCTCAAGGTCAGCCCAGATTCAGAGCATGTGGAATAAACTCACATTGCAAGAGGCATTAACTCTAAGATTTTTCTGGTTCTCTGGCTTTATCTGGTTAACTCCCTGAGTTCTTGGTGGTCTTCACCCTCTTTTCATTCCATTCATATTTGTCTTTCTGCCTAACAGTAGAGACTTGGTTCCCATGCCATGCAGATTCAAGTGGACACTGGATACCAGGTTGACACTGGTTTTAGGAGTTGGCAGGGGATTATGCGCTATGCATTGGAGCAGTTCAATGAGCTTCCCTTTCCTCCCTCTGTTTTTCCTTCCTCTCTGCTTTTTTTTCAAGTAAAGCTGCCTTTGTCTACTTTGACTCTGGCCTATTCCTGCCTCAGAGTGTATTCAAATAAAACTTTTGCTTTGCTTCAGTACTGTGTCTCTGCCACACTTCTTCAATTCTTTGTTGCAGCAGAGTCAAGAACTGAGGAGAACAAACTCATTACCCCAAGAATTAGAGGTGGAAACTATTCCTACAATGACAATCATATTACAATATACAACTGTGTCAAACCCACGTTGTACCCCTTAATTTACACAGTTGTCAAATATATTTCAGTAATAAAAAAAGTCTACCATATGATCAACTTTATTATGTGTCTTGGGATATTGTTTTTATTTATACAGCTTTGCTTTTTTATCATTGTCATAATAAATTTCATGTAAAACTAGCCTATCAACTTAATACTGCAGACTGAAGACTCACTTGGTTTTACTTAGGTTTCACATTCATTATTATTATATTTCTTGAAAAGAGCTGGAAGAAGGAAAGCCATACATTTATTTTCTGAGCTTAATTTTATAATTTGTTTTCTATATTTGTACATTTTCATTCTTTGTCTTCTTTAACTTCTCTCAATTATTAGATTGAAATTCTTGCTCTATCCATATTTTTCTAAGTTGAAAATCTTCAAAGGAAAAATGGAAAGAATTGTGCATGGAGCACCCAAATTCTCATTTGAGCACTAACAAGATTCTATAATTAATATTTTATCACATTTTGCTTTTTAGCATATAGACCTATGCATCTCAACTAGAATTCAATATTTGTTTAGTTTTTTCTTATAAAAATTATACACAATGAAATATACTTTATCTGAAACATGAACATTATTTTCTAATATTCTTTCCCATTTACTGTGTCCAGCATGTTAAGTAGTTATTTAAAATGGCTTGAAATGCTAACGTTTTGCCAGTATATGTGCATTTGCAGATAAAAAGTATATGAAAATGCATTTTCTATGAACATATTTCCTGTGAACATATTTAAAACAGCTGATTTAAAAATCTGTCTACAAAGTCCAACGTCTGGGCTTACTTAGGACAGTTTCTAGTGGCTGCTTTTTCCTTGTGATGGACCATATTTTCCTGATTCTTTATATGTCTCTTAATTTCAGTTTTTTGTTAAAAGCTGGATATTTAAATAATATAATGTTCCAACTCTGGAAATTAGATCCCTACCCACCTTTGGGTTTGTTATTTTCCTGTTTCTTATTATTGTTACTGTTTATTTAGTGAATTTCCTGAACCAACTATTTAAAGTCTATATTCTTTGTTGTATGTGGCCACTGAAGTCTCTGCTTTGTTAGCTAAGTGTTCAGGTGATGACTGAAGAGAGATGCTTTGAGTAAAGTCCTCAATTTTTGCCAAAGGGCTGTGTTCTATGTGTATGTTTTTCCATACTCCAGCAGGCAATTTATAAGTCCTTCACCTTCACTTCCAGCTTATGCAGAGCTTTAAGGTCAGACAGAAGTGGGAGATGAGAGCCTTCTTAGGTCTTTTGTAGTTGTACACACAGCCTCAAGTGTGTATTGGACTTCAAAATTCCAAGAACACATCAGAGTTTTTCAGATTCCTATGGACCTCCAAGTTCTCAGTTTTTGCTTTTAAGTTTTTTGGTCGGTGTCTTATTAGCCCCAACTTGCACTGCTACCTCAGGCAATTCTGATGTCAAACAATTGCTGTTGGTTGTTTTCTACTAATGTCCAGGGATTAGTGCAGTTTAGCAGAGTAATATCGGAGTTGGGTCAAATAAATACAAAAATGGAACTTTTTAGCAAGAGACAGTGACAATTCTTTGAGGATGGGGCTTGTGGGACATCTAAAAGAGTCTCCAAGCCGTTGTTTTTCACAATTATTGTAGTTGTGAGGCTTTGGGTTTTCTAGGCTACCACAGAGTAGCGGACAAAGGATGGGATTAGGGCACATTACATGCCATAAAGCTCACTGTTTGTACTAAAATTAAACTTTTCTTGAATAAATATTCCTAGCTCATTGCATAACTTTAATTTCCAACATCCTGAGAATGTTTATTTTGACAGTTTTGCCAGTGTACTCATTGCTTTTATGGAAGAGTAGATTTTCAGAAGTCCTTACTTAGCCATTCCATAAGTGAGCCCTATAACTTGCACATTTTTCTTTTGACAAGTGGAAAAATACTACCATCTCATGACACTAAGAAATCAATTTACCTTTTTCTAAATGCTCTTCTTGTTCTCATTCATATGAATGCATTAATATATGTATAATAATATCAAGATTTGCAGTCTGATTATTTTTTTCTTGTTGGCAGGTTATGAACATTCTCTGTTTCTACACCTCTAATTTAATATTCTACACTATGAACATCTTATAACTTAATACTTCTTTACTTCTCAGATTATTTGTCTTTAATTGATATTCTAAAGAAAAGTAATTGGTGTCTTCACGCATATAACGTATTTCTGTCTTTGGATCTTTTTATGACGAAAAATTCCTAAGGAGCAGAATCATCAGCTCAAGAGATTTTTATATAACTTTTTAGAAGTACAACATACCTTCCAAGGCAGGTTTATGTAATAGTTTTTTTTTGCTCAGGTGCCTGCCTTGTAAACATTCCCCATATCTTTTTATTTTATGAGGTTCAAAGACCCACAATCACAATTTCCTTGGTATACATTTCATAAATATTTATACATCTTATCTATTTGTTCTTTTTTATCATTTCATAAAATTACTACTAAGATTAAGATTAATGAAATGTTTTATGCTATTTAAACTAAAATAATCTTTATTAATATAATATCTATGTTAAAAGCTGCACTGGGTAATTTTGTGAATTTACTTAAGCCAGTGCTTCTAAAAGTTTATTTTAGCTATTATTCTGAGGATTCTTCCTAAGTGCAGATTCTGAATCAGTGGATCTGGAGTAGAGCCCAGGAGTCTGCATTTCTAGTAAGTTCTATGAGACATGGACCACACTACATAACAAGACCTTAGCCCTTCTGCATTCATATTACAGAACAGACTTTTCAGAGAATAAATTTAGTCAAGTTATTTTTCTTAGTCCTGGTCAAATCCCGTCTTGAAATTTTCACCTTCTTTACATAAATACAATAGAATAAGGATCCAAAGGGGGAATAGACATATTTAACAAAGATTCCTGGTGTGTCTTCATCGATAAGACATCCTTACTAGATAGCCGTCTCATTTTCCTAAAGACAGCATCTTTTCCCTTCTCCCATCTATCCACTCTCAAGGAGCTTGTTTTAGAAACCATCCCTTAAAGTTAAAAGCTAGATAAAACACCTTGTTATTGTTCACAGGCTCTTAAATTGTGTGAAGGATATAAATTGTTTCACAGAACATTGCAGTATTAGTACTTTTATCTCTGATTTTATATTTTATTTTATTTTTAGGTTTAAAAAAATTTTTTTATGAAGGTATTATTGATATACACTTTTATGAAGATTTCACATGAAAAAACAATGTGGTGACTACTTTTACCCATATTATCAAGTCCACACCCAAACCCCAATGCAGTCACTGTCCATCAGTATTGTAAGAAGACACAGATTCATTATTTGCCTTCTCTGTGCTACACTGTTTTCCCCGTGACCACCGACACCATGTGTACTAAACATAATACCCCTCAATCCCTTCTCCCTCCCTCCCAGCATCCTTCCCACACCCCTCCCCTTTGGTAACCACTAGACCCTTCTTGGAGTCTGTGAGTCTGCTGCTATTTTGTTCCTTCAATTTTGCTGCGTTGTTATAATCCACAAATGAGGGAAATCATTTGGCACTTGTCTTTCTCCACCTGGCTTATTTCACTAGGCATAATATCCTGCAGCTCCATTCATGTTTTTGCAAATGGTAGGATTTGTTTCTTTCCATTGTGTATATTTACCACCTCATCTTTATCCATTCATTTACTGATGGACACTTAGGTTGCTTCCATATCTTGGCTATTGTAAATAGTGCTGCCAAAAACATGGGGGTGCAAATGTCTTTTTGAATCTGAAAGTTGTATTCTTTGGGTAAATTCCAAGGAGTGGGATTCCCGGATCAAATGGTATTCCTATTTTTAGTTTTTTGAGGAACCTCCATATTGCTTTCCACAATGGTTGAACGAGCTTACGTTCCCACCAGCAGTGTAGGAGGGTTCCCGTTTCTTGGCATCTTCACCAGCATTTGTTCTTAGTCTCTTGGATGGTGGCCATCCTTACTGGTGTGAGGAGATAGCTCATTGTGGTTTTAATTTGCATTTCCCTAATGACTAGTGATGTGGAGCATCTTTTCATGTGTCTGTTGACCATGTGAATTTCTTCTTTGGAGAATTGTCTCTTCATATCCTCTCCCATTTTTAATCAGGTTATTTGCTTTTTCAGTGTTGAGGTGTGTGAGCTCTTTATATATTTTGGATGTTAACCCCTTGTTGGATGTCATTTACAAATGTATTCTCCCATACTGTAGGATGCCTTTTTGTTCGGTTATGGTGTCCTTTGCCATACAGAAGCTTTTTAGTTTGATGTAGTCCCATGTGTTCATTTTTGCTTTTGTTTCCCTTGTTTGAGGAGATGCATTCAGTAAGAAGTTGCTCAGGCTTCTTTCAGGAGATTTTTGCCTACGTTGTCTTCTAAGAGTTTTATGGTTTCATGACTTACATTCAGGTCTTTGATGCATTTCGAGTTTACTTTTGTGTATGGGGTTAAACAATAATCGAGTTTCAGTCTCTTGCAAGTAGCTCTCCAGTTTTGCCAACACCAGTTGTTGAAGAGGCTGTCATTTCCCCATTGTATGTCCATGGCTCCTTTATCATATATTAATTGACTATATATGGTTGGGTTTATATCAGGGCTCTCTATTCTGTTCCATTGGTCTATGGGTCTGTTCTTGTGCCAGTATCAAATTGTCTTGATTACTGTGGCTTTGTAATAGAGCTTGAAGTTGGGGAGTGTAATTCCCCGAGCTTTATTCTTCCTTCTCAGGATTGCTTTGGCTACTGGGGGTCTTTTGTGGTTCCATATGAATTTTAGAATGATTTTCTCTAGTTCATTGAAGATTGGTGTTGGTATTTTGATAGGAATTGCATTGAATCTGTAGATTGCTTTAGGCAGGATGGCCATTTTGACAATATTAATTCTTCCTATATGAGCACAGGATTTGTTTACCTTTATTGGTATCCTCTTTAATTTCTCTCATGAGTGACTTGTTTTCAGAGTATAGGTCTTTTACTTCCTTGGTTAGGTTTATTCCTAGGTATATTATTCTTTTTGATGTAACTGTGAATGGAATTGTTTTCCTAATTTCTTTCTGCTAGTTCATTGTTAATATATGGGAATGCCACAGATTTCTGCCTGTTAATTTTGTGTCCTGCAACTTTGCTGAATTCAAATATTAGATCTAGTAGTTTTGGAGTGGATTCTTTAGGGTTTTTTATGTACAATATCATGTCATCTGCAAACAGGGACAGTTTAACTTCTTGCCAATCTGGATGCCTTTTATTTCTTTGTGTTGTCTGATTGCTATGACTAGGACCTCCAGTACTATGTTGAATAACAGTGGGGAGAGTGGGCATCCTGTCTTTTTCCTGATCTTAAAGGAAAAGCTTTCAACTTCTCACTGTTAAGTATCATGTTGGCTGTGGGTTTGTCATATATGGCCTCTATTATGTTGAGGTACTTGCCCTCTATAGCCATTTTGTTGAGAGTTTTTATCATGAATGGGTGTTGAATTTGTAAAATGCTTTTTCAGTATTTATGGAGATTATCGTGTGGTTTTTGTCCTTCTTTTTGTTGATGTGGTGGATGATGTTGAGGGAGTTTTAAATGTTATACCATCCTTGCATCTCTGGAATAAATCCTACTTGATCAAGATGGATGATCTTTTTTATGTATTTTTGAATTCGGTTTGCTAATATTTTGTTGAGTATTTTTGCATCTATGTTCTTCAGGGATATTGGTCTGTAATTTTTTTTTTGTGGTGTCTTTGCCTGGTTTGGTATTAAAGTGATGCTGGCCTCATAGAATGTGTATGGAAGTATTCCCTCTTCTGCTACTCTTTGGAAAACTTTAAGGAAGATAGGTATTAGGTCTTCACTAAATGTTTGATAAAATTCAGTGGTGACGCCATCTGGTATAGGGGTTTTGTTCTTAGGTAGGTTTTTGATTACCAATTCAATTTCATTGCTGGTAATGGGTCTGTTCAGATTTTCTGTTTCATTCTGGGTCAGCCTTGGAAGGTTGGATTTTTCTAGAGTGTTGTCCATTTCTACTAGGTTATCCATTTTGTTAGCATATGATTTTTCATAGCATTCTCTCATAATTCTTTGTATTTCTGTGGTTTCCGTAGTGATTTTTCTGTTCTCATTTTTATTCTGTTTATGTGTGTACCCTCTGTTTTGTTCTTGATAAGTCTGGCTAAGGGTTTATCTATTTTGTTTTTTTCGAAGAGCCAAGCTCCTACTTTCATTGATTCTTTCTACTGTTTTATTCTCCACGATTTTATTGGTTTCCTTTCTAAGCTTTAATATGTCCCTCCTTCTACTGACTTTGGGCCTCATTTGTTCTTCTTTTTCTAGTTTAGTTAATTGTGGGAATAGACTGTTTATGTGGATTGTTCTTCTTTCCTGAGGTGGGCCTGTATTGCAATACACTTTCCTCTTAGCATGACCTTCGCTGCATCCCATAGATTTTGTGGTGTTGAATTATTGGGGTCATTTGTCTCCACATATTGCTTGATCTGTGTTTTTATTTGGTCATTGATCCATTGGTTATTTAGGAGCATGTTGTGAAGCCTCCATGAGTTTGTGGGATTTTTCAGTTTCTTTGCATAATTTATTTCTAGTTTCATACCTTTGTGATCTGCGAAACTGGTTGGTAAAATTTCAGTCTTTTTAAATTTACTGAGGTTCTTTTTATGGCCTAGAATATGATCAACTCTTGAAAATGTTCCATGTGCACTTGAGAAGAATGTGTATTCTGATGCTTTTGGGTGTAGAGTTCTGTAGATGTCTGTTAGGTCCATTAGTTCTAATGTATTGTTCAGTGTTTCTCTCTCCTTATTTTCTGTCTGGTTAATCTGTCCTTCAGAGTGAGTGGAGTGTTGAAGTCTCCTAGAATGAATGCATTGCATTCTATTTCTCCTTTTAATTGTGTTAGTATTTGTTTCTCATATGTAGGTGCTTCTGTGTTGGGTGCATAGATATTTATAATGGTTATATCTTCTTGTTGGATTGACCCCTTTACCATTATGTAATGTTGTTCTTGTCACTTGTGACTTTCTTTGTTTTGAACTTTATTTTGTCTGATACAAGTATTGCAACTCCTGCTTTTTTCTCCCTATTAGTTGCATGAAATATCTCTTTCCATCCCTTCACTTTTAGTCTGTGTTTGTCTTTGAGTTTAAAGTGAGTCTCTTGTAGGCAGCATATAGATGGGTCTTGTTTTTTTGTCCATTCAGTCACTCTATGTCTTTTGACTGGTGCATTCAGTCCATTTACACTTAGGGTGATAATCGATAGGTATATACTTAATGCCATTGTAGGCTTTAGATTCATGGTTACCAAAGGTACAAGGTTACCTTCCATACTATCTGAGAGTCTAACTTAACTCATTTAATATGCTATTACCAACACAGTCTAAAGGTTCTTTTTTTTCTCCTCAGTTTTCTTACTCCTCCATTCTTTATATATTAGGTATCATATTCTGTACTCTTTGTCCATCCCTTGATTGACTTTGGGGATAGTCAATTTAATTTTGCATTTGCTTAGTAATTAACTTTTACCTTCTTTACTGTGGTTTTATTACCTCTTCCGACAGCTATTAAACCTTAGAACACTTCCATCTATAGCAGTCCCTCCAAAATACACTGTAGAGATGGTTTGTGGGAGGTAAATTCTCTCAGCTTCTGCTTATCTGGAAATTGTTTAATCCCTCCTTCAAATTTAAATGATAACCTTACCGGATAAAGTATTCTTGGCTTGAGGCCCTTCTGCTTCATTGTATTAAATACATCATGTCACTTCCTTCTGGCATGTAAGGTTTCTGCTGAGAAGTCTGATGATTGCCTGATGGGATTCCCTTTTTATGTGATTTTATTTCTCTCTCTGGCTACTATTAATAGTCTGTCCTTATCCTTGATCTTTGCCATTTTAATTACTATATGTCTTGGTGTTGTCTTCCTGGGGTCCCTTGTGTTGGGAGATCTGTGCACCTCCATGGCTGAGACACTATCTCCTTCCCCAGATAGGGGAAGTTTTCAGCAATTACCTCCTCAAAGACACTTTCTATCCTTTTTTCTCTCTCTTCTTATTCTGGTACCCCTATAATGCGAGTATTTTTCCGTTTGGATTGGTCACACTGTTCTCTCAATATTCTTTCATTCTTAGAGATCCTTTTTTCTCTCTGTGCCTCAGCTTCTTTGTATTCCTCTTCTCTAATTTCTATTTCATTTATCGTCTCCTCCACCATATCTAATCTGCTTTTAAAACTTTCCATAGTATGTTTCATTTCTGATACTGTGTTCCCTAATGATTCAGTCTCTGACCGGAATTCATCCCTGAGTTCTTGAATATTTTTCTGTACCTCAAGAAAATGTTAATGATTTTTATTTTGAAATCCCTTTCAGAAAGATTCATGAGGTCGATTTCATTTGAATTTTTTTCAGGGGTGGTAGTCATAATTTTACTTTGAACCAGGTTGCTTTGGCATTTCATATTTGTATATGGTACCCTCTAGTGCCCAGAGTCTCTACTCTCTGTATCTTCTCATCCCCTGAGGCAATGTCAAGGGTCGCAGGGGAGTGGTATTGGTGCCTGGGGAGAAGAAAGAGCTGTTTCCTGCTTCCCGGCTGCTATGCCTGTCTCCACTGCCAGAACCAGTGGGCTGAACACACAGGTATAAGCCTCTGTGCTTTGTGTTTGTAGTTGCTGTAGACAGGGCTTCCCTCTGGCTGGCCTAATGCCAGGGTAGCATTTGCTGGTTTGTGAGCCAGATGGGGCTGGCTGGGAGAAAGGCTCAGTAGGCTGTGTATCACGGAGAGGGTGCTTGGAGCTCTGTAGCCATTCAGGCAGCTGGAGCTCCTCAAGACTGTGAAAGTTCCCAACCTGCTGGGCAGAGTGCACCTGGACAATTTTGTCTACCTGTCCTTTCTCCTGAGCAGTAAGCTCTGTGCTATCCTTGCCCCTTTAGCAGCCCTCCTGCTATTGGGAAGTCTCTCAGACTGCCCACCTCTCTTTTGTCCCAGGGCAGCCAGATATGTATCCCTGCTTTCCACAAGTGGCTGGAATCTCAGTGTCTCCAGGTATTCTGCCCATCTTAGTTTTCCAACCCCCTAATCATGAGTGTACCAATGAAACACCATGAAATGTAGGTTTGTGCTCCCATATCAGATCTCTGGAGTTAGGTATTCAGCAGTCCTAGGCCTCCACTCTCTCCCCACTCTGTTTCTCTTCCTCCCACTGGTGCGCTGTGGTTGGGGAAGGGCTTGGGTCCTGCCAGGCCATGGCTTTGGTACGTTACCCTGTTCCGTGAGGTTTATTCTTTTCTCCAGGTGTGTGCAGTTTGGCACAGTCCTCTTTCCTGTTGCTCTTTTAGGATTTGTTGTATTAATTATATTTTCGCATTATATGCGTTTTTAGGAGAAAGCCTCTCTCTCACCTCTCACGCCGCCATCTTTAATCCACTTCCCCCTTCTCTCTGATTTTAAAGCTTACAATTGAAACTAGGATCATAGCATACTCCCAGGAGGCTTTTCCTCAGAACAGTAGGTGATATTTCTAGTTCCAAAGCCTTTATGATATGACCAACATCATCTTTCTTTTTTAGTAAAAATATAGTCAGATGGCTGTTTAGATTTAATAAACAGCAAATTTATCAACAAGTGTATTGTCAGTAGGATTTAGGATAACAGTTTATTCACTGCTTAAGTTATTAAGTATTACATCTGAATTCTTTTTTAGTGGAACTGAATATTATTTTAACCAGATGAAAATAATTTCATCTTTAGTTTTAAAAAAATTAACTGCTTTGTATGGCTTAGTAATACAAAGTAAGCATTGTAATATTAAGTAGGCCACTTAAGTCATCAACCATATTCGATAGTACAGGTCTAAGTAGAGAAAGTGTCAGAAATATGGCACCCTAAAGGTGAGAAAAAACCAGGTGTAGAACAGATAACACAAAAGTACAGTCCATTAAAATCTCCTGGAATGTCTAGAAAATCTGTGGTTTTCATTTTAGTGTAAGGTAGTCCTATACTGATCATGGCTTCATGTGCATGGCAGAAGCAAATAAGGAAAGAATTTTATTCAGTACATTGCAGGCTTCAAATTATTCCTTCAAATAATCTTTTAAGTACAATACCAAAAAATCCATATAACTAGGCACAAAATGTAGGTAGGTCTCAAGAGTGAGAAAAAGAAAAAACAGTAATAAGACCACAGCAGAGAAACAGCTCTTCAAATGCTTAAGATATTGGAATTGATAGATTCAAATTAAGAGTTAGATCAAGTAAATTACAGAAGCAACAGGCAGGCATGAAGATAATGCTGGAAAAAGGAAAGTAATCAACATGACACAAAGTTATTAAAAATGAACCAAAAAACTTACAGGAATAACACTAAATGGCAATATCTGAAAATAAAAATTCTTTAACATATCACTTTAATAGATTAGCCATAGTTAAGTAGAAAATTAGTGAACTAGAATTTATGTCAGAAGAAAACATTCAGAGTATAATACAAAGACAAAAACATGAAAATAAAGAAGAACAGAGAAATGATATAGAGGATATAGTGAGAAAGTATGACAGAAGTTTAATTAAGATCCCAGGAGAGTAGAGAGAATGGAATGAGGCAAATTCCCTGGTGTCTTCCTAAAGGTTGTAAAATGATAAGTTTAGTACTTTGCACAGAGTAGCACCTCAATAAACGAATGCCAATTTCAGAGCTGAATGGAGTTATTATTTCAGTATTTTATTATTAAGTATTTCTAGCACTTTAGCCAGTCCTGGTTCACTTAGATATGTAATACACATCTCTTGAATTAAATTATTATATGTAATATAGTTGTACAAAAATGTTCAAGATCCAAGTTTGGAGGATAAAGTCAGTTTTTAGAGAGATCTTTACCTAAAATTATAGGAAAGATGACTGTTGTACTCTGTATTATTCTGTGTATCTATATTAAATTATTCTCTCTAAATACTTTATATATTATATAATTTAGTAAGTTTCATAGGGAAGGCTTTTATGTCATGAAGTCCAGGAATGCTCCTCAGTTTCTCATAACTTCTGAACTTAAGTTCTGCTAGATGGTAACACTTGGAGGTTGGCTCATTATAACCAAGCTCTCACAGAAGTTTGTGTGTGTGTGTGTGTGTGCTGTATTATTTACAGTGAGAAATATAACTACTAAGTGGAGTATCACAGTCTATGAATGGGGAATAAAATCTTTTCACATTGATTTTTGCTTGGTGAGTACTGGATAAATTTAGGGCTTTATTTTGATATTTTAATGGATAATTATATACAACTAAGATATCTTGATTCATCATTTACCCTTAAAGCATTTGACAACCACAGAGGTTGATAAAGGAAAATTTACACTTTAGGACCCTTCCCAGGACAGTCAGCAAGTACCCTCTCTCTCTGTATTGTTTTACCATGTTTTATTTTTTATATTTTCATAAAACCATTCACCTCTTCTTCTCTTGAACTTTTTCCTTAGCAAATTAATTTCATTGCTCAACTTTAGATGAGTCTAAGTACCAGCATGAAGTACATACAGATTTCTTGTTTGAAATGTTGGTGATCTCAGAACTGCTTAGAAACTTACTCATTCGATCTTAAGTAGTACTCTATTTTAAATATAATTTTCTGCATCTTAGGCAACACTGACAAAATAAGGCATAGTCGCCCAAGCAATAGAGGCAAAATAAGTCTAGGGTAATCATTTAATATATTTGATTCTAATTCAAACTACTCAACAAAAAGAATGGATAAGACTTTGGTGAAATCTGTAATAATACCTTACATTTACATGAGATGCTGTATTTTAAAAACATATTTACAAACATTACTTCAGTTTAGTTATCAGCCCAAATCTTCCGGACTGGGATTAGCTCAGGTTTATAAATATGTCAGTGAAGATCAGAAAGGTAAGTCAGAGCTAGTGTATAGAAAATGTATAGGGATTAAAGATGGCAGTGTGAGAGGTGAGACACAGGTTTCCTCCTAAAATTGCATATAATACAAAAATATAATTAATACAACCAGTCCTGAAAGAGCAACATGAAAGAGGACTGTGCCAGTCTTCATACACCTGGAGAAAAGAGCAGACCTCACAGAACAGGGTAAAGTACCAAAGCTGTGGCCTGGCAGGACGCAAGCCCTTCCCCCACCCGAGCTCACCTGCGAGAGGAAGAGAAACTGACCAGGGAGAGAGTGGAGGCCTGGGACTGCTGAATACCTAACTCCAGAGATCTGCTCTGGGAGCACAAACCTACATTTCATGGTGCATGTATGATACTCTTGTGATTACAGGGTTGAAAAGCTAAAACAGGCAGAATTCCTGGAGACACTGAGACTCCAGCCACTTGTGGAGAGCAGGAATCCATAATCCGGCGTGCTCTGGGAGAAAAGAAAGGCAGGCAGTCTGAGAGACTTCCTAACAAGGAAGCCTTTAGAAAGAGGGCTGCTAAAGGGGCAAGGATTACACAGAGCTTACTTCTCAGGAGAGCAGACAGGTAGAAAAAATTGTCCATGTGCACTCTGCCCAGCAGGTAGGGAGCTTTTCCATATTTAAGGAGGAAAAAGAAATCTTCCTCCTTAGGTGATCTTCAGGTGCTCCAGCTCCATGGATGGCTACACAGCTCCAAGGACACCGTCCGTGATACACAGCCTACTGCGCCTTTCTCCCGGTCAGCCCCACCTGGCTCGCAAACCGGCAAACCCTACCCTGGGGATATTCCAGCCAGAGGGAAGATCTGTCTATAGCAACTACAAACGCAAAGCATAGAGGCTTATACCTGTGTGCTTGGCCCAATGGTTCAGGCAGTGGAGACAGGCATAGCAGCCGGGAAACAGGAACAGCTCTTTTCCTCCTGCAGGCACCAATACTGCTCCCCTGTGACCCCTGACATTGCTTCAGGGGATGAACAGCTCCAGGAAGTAGAGATTCTGGGCACTAGAGGACGATATATAAAAATATGAAATGCCAAAGGAACCAGGTTCAGAGTAAAATGATTAATACAACTCCTGAGAAAGATTTAAATGACCTTGACTTCATGAATCTTCCTGAAAGGGACATCAAAATAAAAATCATTAACATGCTCATGGAGGTACAGAAAGATATGCAAGAACTCAGGAATGAATTCTGGTCGGGGATCCAATCGTTGAAGAGCACAGTGGAGGGTATTAAAAGCATATTGGATACCGTGGAGGAGACAATTAGTAAAATAGAAATGAGAGAAGAGGAATACAAAGAAGCTGAGGCACAGAGAAAAAAGGATCTCTAAGAATGAAAGAATATTGAGAGAACTGTGTGACCAATCCAAATGGAACAATATTCACATTATAGGGGTACCAGAAGAAGAAGAGAAAGAAAAAGGGATAGAAAGTGTCTTTGAGGAGGTAATTGCTGAAAACTTCCCCAATCTGAGGAAGGAGATAGTCTCTCAGGACATGGAGATGCACAGATCTCCCAACACAAGGGACCCCAGGAAGACAACACCAAGACATATAGTAATTAAAATAGCAAAGATCAAGAATAAGGACAGACTATTAAAAGCACCCAGAGACAGAAATAAGATCACATAAAAAGAAAAGCCCATCAGGCTATCATCAGACTTCTCAGCAGAAACCTTACAGGCCAGAAGGGAGTGGCATGATGTATTTAATGCAATGAAGCAGAAGGGCCTCGAAATAAGAATACTTTATCTGGCAAGATTATCATTTAAATTTGAAGAGGGATTAAACAATTTCCAGATAAGCAAAAGCTGAGAGAATTTACCCCCCACAAACCATCTCTACAGTGTATTTTGGAGGGAATGCTATAGATGGAAGTGTTCCTAAGGTTTAATAGCTGTCTAAAGGGGTAATAAAACCACAGTAAAGAAAGTAGAACAGCTAATTACTAAGCAAATGCAAAATTAAATAGACTATCCCCAAAGTCAATGAAGGGATAGACAAAAAGTACAGAATGTGATACCTAATATATAAGGAATGGAGGAGGAAGGAAAGGACGAAGAATAAAAAAAAGAACCTTTAGATTGTATTTGTAATAGCATATTAAATGAAGCAAGTTAGACTCTTAGTAAGGAAGTTAACCTTGAACCTTTGGTAACCACGAATCTAAAGGCTGCAATGCCAGTAAGTGCATATCTATGGATAATCACCCTAAATGTAAATGGTTTGAACGCACCAATCAAAAGACATAGAGTCACTGAATGAATAAAAATACAAGACCCATCTACATACTGCCTACAAGAGATTCACTTTAAACTCAAAGACATACACAGACTAAAAGTGAAGAGTTGGAAAAAGATATTTCATGCAACTAATACGAAGAAAAAAGCAGGAGTGGTTGTACTTGTATCAGACAAAATAGACTTCAAAACAAAGAAAGTCACAAGAGACAAGAATGACATTACATAATGATAAAGGGGTCAAACCAACAAGAAGATACAACCATTATAAATATCTATGTACCCCAAACAGGAGCACCTACATATGTGAAACAAATACTAACAGAATTAAAAGGAGAAATAGAATGCAATGCATTCATTCTAGGAGGCTTCAACACTCCACTCACTCTGAAGGACAGATAAACCAGACAGAAAATAATTAAGAAAGCAGAAGCACTGAACAATACATTAGAACAGATGGACCTAAGAGACTTCTACAGAACTCTACACCCAAAAGCAGCAGAATAAATGTTCTTCTCAATGGCACATGAAACATTTTCAAGAATAGATCATATACTAGGCCACAAAAAGAGCCTCAGTAAATTTAAAAAGATTGAAATTGTACCAACCAGTTTCTCAGACCACAAAGGTGTGAAACTAGAAATAAATTATGCAAAGAAATTGAAAAATCCCACAAACACACAGAGGCTTCACAACATGCTCTTAAATAAACAATGGATCAATCACCAAATAAAAACAGAGATCAAGTAATATATGGAGACAAATGAAAACAATAATTCAACACCGCAAAACCTGTGAGACTTAGCAAAGGCTGTGCTAAGAGGGAGTATATTGCAATACAGGCCCACCTCAGGGAAGAAGAACAATCCCATATGAGCAGTCTAAACTCACAATTAATGAAACTAGAAAAAGAAGAATAAATGAGGCCCAAAGTCGGTAGAAGGAGGGACTTAATAAAGATTAGAGCAGACACAAATAAAATCGAGAAGAATAAAACAACAGAAAGAATCAATGAAAGCAGGAGCAGGTTCTTCGAGAAAATTAAAAAAAAGATAAACCCCTAGCCAGACTTATCAAGAAAAAAAGAGAGTTTATGCACATAAATAGAATCAGAAATGAGAAAGGAAAAAATCCCTGTGGAAACCACCAAAATACAAAGAATTATGATAGAATACTATGAAAAATTATATGCTTAGAAACTGGACAACCTAGAAGAAATGGACAACTTTCTAGAAAAATACAACCTTCCAAGGTTGACCAAGGAAGAAACAGAAAATCTGAATAGACCAATTACCAGCAAGGAAATTGAATTGGTAATCAAAAAGCTACGTAAGAACAAAACCTCTGGACCAGATGGTTGCACTGCTGAATTTTATCAAACATTTTGTGAAGACCTAATACCCATCCTCCTTAAAGTTTTCCAAAAAGTAGAAGAGGAGGGAATACACCCAAACTCATTCTACAAGACCATCATCACTCTAATACCAAAACCAGGCAAAGACCCCACCAAAAAAGAAAATTTCAGACCAATATCCCTGAAGAACATAGATGCGAAAATACTCAACAAAATATTAGCAAACAGAATTCAAAAATATAAAAAAGATCATCCATCATGATCAAGTGGGATTCATCCCAGGGATGCAAGGATGGTAGAACATTCGAAAATCCATCAACATCATCCAGTACATCAACAAAGAGAAGGACAATGATCATCTCTATAGATGACAAAAAAGCATTTGACAAAATTCAACATCCATTCTTGATAAAAACTCTCAACAAAATGGGTATAGAGGCCAAGTACCTCAACATAATAGAGGCCATATATGACAGACCACAGCCAACATCATACTTAACAGTGAAAAGTCAAAAGCTTTTCCTTTAAGATCAGGAAAAAGACAGGATGTCCACTCTCCCCACTGTTATTCAACATAGTACTGGAGGTCCTAGTCATAGCAATCAGACAACACAAAGAAATAAAAGGCATCCAGATTGGCAAGGAAGAAGTTAAACTGTCCCTGTTTGCAGATGACATGATATTGTACATAAAAAACCCTAAAGAATCCACTCCAAAACCACTAGATCTAATATCTGAATTCAGCAAAGTTGCAGGATACAAAATTAATAGGCAGAAATCTGTGACATTCCTATACACTAACAATGAACTAGCAGAGAGAGAAATCTGGAAAACAATTCCATTCACAGTTGCATCAAAAAGAATAAAATACCTCGGAATAAACCTAACCAAGGAGGTGAAAGACCTATACCCTGAAAACTACAAGTCACTCACAAGAGAAATTAAAGAAGATAACTAAATGGAAACACATTCCGTGCTCATGGATAGGACTAATTAAAATTGTTAAAATGGCCAACCTGCCTAAAGCAATCTACAGATTCAATGCAATTCCTATCAAAATACCTACAGCATTCTTCAATGAACTAGAGAAAATTGTTCTAAAATTCATATGGAACCTCAAAGGACCCTGAAGAGCCAAAGCAATCTGGAGAAGTAAGAATAAAGCTGGGGGGATTATGCTCCCCAATTTCAAGGTCTACTACAAAGCCACAGTAATCAAGGCAATTTGATACTGGCACAAGAACAGACCGATAGACCAATGGAACAGACACGAGAGCCCTGATATAAACCCAACCATGTATGGTCAATTAATATATGATAAAGGAGCCATGGACATGCAATGGGGATATGACAGCCTCTTCAATAGCTGGTGGCAAAACTGGATAGCTACATCCAAGAGAATGAAACTGGATTATTGTTTATCCCCATACACAAAAGTAAACTCGGAATGGATCAAGGACCTGAATGTAAGTCATGAAACCATAAAACTCTTTGAAGACAACATAGGCAAAAATCTCCTGAGAGCAACTTCTTACTGAATTCATCTCCTTGAGCAAGGGAAAGAAAAGCAAAAATGAACTCATGGGACTACATCAAACTAAAATGTTTCTGTATGGCAAAGGACACCATCAACTGAACAAGAAGGTATCCTACAGTATGGGAGAATATATTTTTAAATGACATATCCGACAAAGGGTTAACACCGAAAATATATAAAGAACTCACACACAATACCCAAAAAGCAAATAACCCGATTAAGAAATGGGTGGAGGATATGAAGAGACAGTTCTCCAAGAAGAAATTCAGATGGCCAACAGACACATGAAAAATGCTCCACATCACTAATCATCAGGGAAATGCAAAGTAAAACCACTATGAGATATCACCTCACAGCAGTAAGGATGGCCAGTATCGAAAAAACTAAGAACAACAAATGCTGGGAGAATGCGGAGAAAGGGCAATCCTCCTACACTGCTGCTGGGAATGTAAGCTAGTTCAACTATTGGGGAAAGAAATATGGAGGTTCCTCAAAAAACTAAAAATACAAATACCATTTGACCCGGGATTCCCACTTCTTGGATTTACCCAAAGAATACAACTTCTCAGATTCAAAAAAACATATGCACCCCTATGTTTATCACAGCACTATTTACAATAGCCAAGATATGGAAGCAACCTAAGTGTCCATCAGTAGATGAATGGATAAAGAAGAAGTGGTACATATACACACTGGAATACTATTCATCCATAAGAAAAAACAAATCCTACCATTTGCAACAACATGGATGGAGCTGGAGGATATTATGCTCGGTGAAGTAAGCCAGGAGGAGAAGGAGAAGTGCTAAATGATTTCCCTCATCTGTGGAGTATAATAACGAAGCAAAACTGAAGGAATAGCATCAGACTCACAGACTCCAAGAAGGAACTAGTGGTTACCAAAGGGGAGGGGTGTGGGAGGGCGAGTGGGGAGGAAGGGAGAAGGGGATTGAGGATATTATGTTTAGAACACATGGTGTGGGGATCAAGGGGAAAACAGTGTAGCACAGAGAAAGCAAATAGTGCATCTGTGGCATCTAACTGCACTGATGGACAGTGACTGCATTGGGGTATGGGTGGGGACTTGATAATATGGGTAAATGTAGTGACCACATTGTTTTTTCATGTGAATCCTTCATAAGAGTGTATATCAATAATACCTTAATAACCCCCCAAAATTATGTATGTGTATGTGTATATATATATATATACATACATACATATATATGTATATATACACACACAAAAACATGTGCTTTTGGATCATATTGTTATATTTATTATATAAGTAAAAATTACTTCTGACAAAAAAAAATGAAAAGAAAATGTAGAGAAGCCTAAGGGCTGTTGGTGATAATTTCTGTGTGTTCAGATGAATGCTGGTGGACAGTTATCGAATTGAAAGATAATGCCTCCCACATAGAAGGAGAATATACCCATAAGTTTGTGCTTAGAGGCTTGCTAGAAGTTAGTGGCTCAGACAGTAATTGAAAATGGTATAAAGCAATATTGTGATAGAAATGTAATGAAGATAGACATTGGGTGAATCTCTTTCATAAAGATTGCTATTTTTGAAGCTATACAAAATGTACTTTAAAGTATTAAAGTAAGCCTAAGCATAAATGTTTTCAAAAGCCATTATATGTATATTTCTTCTTTGACCCTTTGAATGGTCTTTATTTATTCAGCTGAATTTAAGTATTCTTTTACACTGTAGCTGAATTCATGGACATTCATATTGTGCCATCTTTGTGATTATTCTTGCTTATATTCTAAACATAATTTTCTTTTGACCTTTTGTTTATGAAATAAGTATCTAGCATGAACTTTGGAAAATGAGTTTGGCTTCAATACATATTCATCAAATATATCATACTGCTATTGGCACCGTTATTATTTTTTTTTATTCTCACGGATTTATGAGTGAACATCATCATAGATTATCATCCAGGACACTGACAGGAAGATGAAAATATTATAAGAATATTCAAGAGCATTTCATTAGGTACGATTGTTATAATTCAAATATAAATTGGCCACAAATTCTCAATGAGAAAAGTAATCATTACCTAATGTTCTAAATGTAATAATAATAATCTTCCCAATAGGACACTTAATATGTAAGATAATTTTATAAATCTTTCACGATGCAAGTTTTCCCTCTCAAAAAATAAATCCCCAGCACCTTTGCAATTTGAGTAAAAGTTTCAGGTATCTATTAAACTCCTAAGTAGCAATCTAATAAGGAATATGCATACATCAGAGAGTTGCTGAATATTTCCTTTTTCCCTTGATTCCACCTTTTACTCCTAGCATAAATACTATGAATAACTTGAAGGGTTAGAATTTTTAATAGTATTTTCATATCTCAGAATATAAAATATCTAGTATTAATAATTTCTTTGTTATCAAAGTCTGTCAAGTACAGTATAGTTTTACTTTAACTTCTTAACATAAATTGGTATGAGTAACCACTATAGAATTAAGAATTTTACAGGGGACAACTGAACATGACAGATGATCCCTGACCAAGGACTTTTATAGTTTGAATACCTGTTCCTTTGCATCATTGCTTAACACTGGAAAAAAATCAGCTCTCCCATCAAAAAAATGTATCTGTGCCTATATATCTATATAGATATTGGTATATGGATAAATGAATATTTTTACCTACATATCTATATAAATTTATCTATACCTATGTATCTATACAGATACAGAAAGATGGATATATAGAGATATGGATATATGAATATCCATATGATACATGGATATATAATATATATGTATATAAAACACTTGTGTCTCATAGGTTTGTTGTGAAGAGTGAGATAATATATCTAAGACAAAATATACCCGTAACACACACGTTAAAAACAGATGTTGAAGATAATTCCAAAAGAGCTCCAAAAAATTTTAGAAAATTATAATATAAAATACATGTTTGGTAAATTATGGATAACATGCATTTAAATAGAAAACCTCTGTTGTTAGAACAAATTTAGACTCATTAATTTACATGCATGCAGTATAAATTATGCCCCCAAATCCATATTTCCTTACACTACCAAATTTTAATCTGTCAAGCAATGAAGGGGTCCTAAGGAGTAGCACTGCTCAGCCTGCCACACTCCCGTATATTTGGTTGGTAAGGAGAAAGCAAGCCCAAATGGCTTCAGATTATTTATAATCCATGGCGCAGAAGGAGTGCAAACGTTATGTTCCCATTGGTTCTCTTTGGCTGCAAGCCCCATGAGGGCAATGTGGGAAGTGGGCCAAGGTGGGGGTACTGCGCACAGGGTAGATATGTGTCATAGACAAATAACCTTGAGACTGAGGAGAACTTGATCTAGTGTACAGGCTGCTGATAGACCTACCCTTCCTACCTTCTATAAGTCTTGAGCTTAAATCTTTCCCATTCCTGGCCATCCCGCTAACCCAGGTTGAATTGACTGCCTCCTTGTGTTCCCAGGGACTCCTGCACATGGCTCAATCAGAACACTTAGTATACTTCATGTTTGTTCTGTCTTGTCTCTGCCATTAGACTGTACACTTCTTGAAGCCAAGAGCAATGTCCTTCATCTCCACATAATCAGCACATTACATTTTACTTGAAGGAAGTAGAAGCTCGCTACAAGTTTGTTGAAGTAATGTTGAGTCAGCAACCTTTGTTGCAGGATCAGTTCAAATATGGCTTTTTCCACAGTAATTACCTCCATGGGAAAGTACTATCTCTCCTTTTTGGGCCTTTATATTTTTTCCTTTTTCATGATTTTTTTCTTTACATATTTTTTTCTCATGAGATGAAAGCTTCTGGAAGGCAGAGAATATGCCACCTGTAATGTCACAGCCCCTCCTTCCAGTCCCCTGTAAAGAACCTATATAGGGGAAGCTGTCAAGTACTTAAGTTGAATCCGAAGGATATGACCTATCAAATTAAATCTTTTCTATAAAAAACCTATGATTCCAACATACTCATTTTTCTATGAATGATCATTTCCTTAAACGAGGATATGTAGAGAAAAAAGCCATAAAAGAAATCACACCATTTAACCTTTCTTTACACGAGGAAATTTTCCTAAATATTTCTTGATTTATGTATATTCAGAACTTACATATTTAGGGAAAGCATTGTTCCTTTGTATCTCATTTTGTCCTAGACAAACATGTCAATAAACTATTTTTTTGTGATTATGATGGCATATATATTTATTTTAAGAAATTCTAAATGATCTCAATCAAAAGTCACTTCCCTGAGATTCTTCCATGAAAACCAGCAGGTTTCTTCTCTCTCTGTCTCTGTTTTTACATAATCAAAATAGGGGCATTATTTTGGACAGACTTTTAGAATTTATCTTCTGAAAGAAAGAGTAAGTTTATGCCAGATTGTGTGATGTTCTCTCCTATTCTACGAAGGCACATATTTGAAACTGTAATATAAATATTATGATTCATAAAAATAAAAAAAACACATGGCACTATTCTGACCTGCTGTGCTCTTTTTCCTAAAAATAACTCACATTTATTACATTTTCTTATTGAAATTTTAATATCTGGGTAGTGCAGTAATAAAACTGTTCCCTAAATACATAATGGGTGATATTGTTATATTAACTACCTACTTTACATCTCAGTTATATATAATTTTGACATCCATAAAGGTGATTGAATATTATAATAAAGTTTAAAGCAGTTATACCATTTTTCAGTTTTATTTCAGGTAACAGAATATTGTGTTCCAAGCATGGGGTAACTATAGTACTTGAATATCTTGTCCTATATATGGTGTTCATGCTGTCATGTTCAATTAGAAATGTCCTTGGACTAGAAATGTAAAAACTGAGGTTTCCAATCCAAATTTCACTATTATGCCATAAGCTGTTTGAATTTAAGCAAGTTTTTTTAAAAAATATAATTTATTTTATTATCATTAATTTACAATTACATGTGCAATATTACGATTATTAAACTACCCCTTCATCAGGTGCCCCCCACCAACCCCAATACAGTCACTGTCCATCAGCGTAGTGAGATGTTACAGAATCACTACTTGTCTTCTCTGAGTTGTACAGCCCTCCCCGTCCCCCCCAACATTACATCTGCTAATCGTAATGCCCCTTTTTCCCTCTTATCCCTCCCTTCCCGCCCATTATCCCCAGTCCCTTTCCCTTTGGTAACTATTAGTCCGTTCTTGGGTTCTGTGAGTCTGCTGCTGTTTTGTTCTTTCAGTTTTTTTCTTTGTTCTTATACTCCACATATGAGTGAAATCATTTGATACTTGTCTTTTTCGGCTTGGCTTATTTCACTGAGCATAATACCCTCTAGCTCCATCCATGTTGTTGCAAATGGTAGGATTTGTTTTCTTCTTATGGCTGAATAATATTCCATTGTGTATATGTACCACATCTTCTTTATCCATTCATCTACTGATGGACACTTAGGTTGCTTCCATTTCTTGGCTATTGTAAATAGTGCTGCAATAAACATAGGGGTGCATCTGTCCTTTTCAAATTGGGCTGCTGCATTCTTAGGGTAAATTCCTAGGAGTGGAATTCCTGGGTCAAATGGTATTTCTATTTTGAGTTTTTGAGGAACCTCCATACTGCTTTCCACAATGGTTGAACTAATTTGCAGTCCCACCAGCAGTGTAGGAGGGTTCCCTTTTCTCCACATCCTCGCCAACATTTGTTGTTGTTTGTGTTTTGGATGTTGGCCATCCTCACTGGTGTGAGGTGATATCTCATTGTGGTTTTAATCTGCATTTCTCTGATGATTAGTGATGTGGAGCATCTTTTCATGTGCCTGTTGGCCATCTGAATTTCTTCTTTGGAGAAGTGTCTATTCATGTCCTCTGCCCATTTCTTAATTGGATTATTTGCTTTCTGTTTGTTAAGGTGCATGAGTTCTTTATATATTTTGGATGTCAACCCTTTATCAGATACGTTTTTTATGAATATATTCTCCCATACTGTAGGATGTCTTTTTGTTCTACTGATGGTGTCCTTTGCTGTACAGAAGCTTTTCAGCTTGATATAGTCCCACTTGTTCATTTTTGCTTTTGTTTCCCTTGCCCGGGGAGATATGTTCATGAAGAAGTCGCTCATGTTTATGTCCAAGAGATTTTTGCCTATGTTTTTTTCTAAGAGTTTTATGGTTTCATGACTTACATTCAGGTCTTTGATCCACCTTGAGTTTACCTTTGTGTATGGGGCTAGACAGTAGTCCAGTTTCATTCTCTTACATGTAGCTGTCCAGTTTTTCCAACACCAGCTGCTGAAGAGGCTGTCATCTCCCCATTGTATATCCAAGGCACTTTTATCAAATATTAATTGACTGTATATGTTTGGGTTAATGTTTGGATTTTCTATTCTGTTCCACTGGTCTGTGGGTCTGTTTTTGTGCCAATACCAAATTGTCTTGATTACTGTGGCTTTGTAGTAGAGCTTGAAGTCAGGGAGTGTAATTCCCCCTGTTTTATTCCTCCTTCTCAGGATTGCTTTGGCTATTCGTAGTCTTTTGTGGTTCCATATGAATTTTAGAATTATTTGTTCCAGTTCATTGAAGAAAGCTGTTGGTAGTTTGATAGGGATTGCATTGAATCTGTAGATTGCTTTAGGTAGTATAGCCATTTTGACAATATTTATTCTTCCTAGCCAAGAGCATGGGATGCATTTCCATTTGTTAGTGTCCTCTTTAATTTCTCTTAGGAGTGTCTTGTAGTTTTCAGAGTACAGGTCTTTCACTTCCTTCGTTAGGTTTATTCCTAGGTATTTTATTCTTTTTGAGGCAATTGTGAATGGAATTGTTTTTCTGATTTCTCTTTCTGTTAGTTCATCATTAGTGTATAGGAAAGCAACAGATTTCTGTGTGTTAATTTTGTATCCTGCAACTTTGCTGAATTCAGATATTAGTTCTAGTAGTTTTGGAATGGAATCTTTAGGGTTTTTTATGTACAGTATCATGTCATCTGCAAATAGTGACAATTTGACTTCTTCTTTACCAATCTGGATGCCTTGTATGTCTTTGTTTTGTCTGATTGCTGTGGCTAGGACCTCCAGTACTATGTTGAATAACAGTGGAGAGAGTGGGCATCCCTGTCTTGTTCCCGATCTTAGATGAAAAGCTTTCAGCGTCTCGCCGTTAAGTATGATGTTAGCTGTGGGTTTGTCATATATAGCCTTTATGATGTTGAGGTACTTGCCGTCTATACCCATTTTGTTGAGAGTTTTAATCAGGAATGGATGCTGAATTTTGTCAAATGCTTTTTCAGCATCTATGGAGATGATCATGTGGTTTTTGTTCTTCTTTTTGTTGATGTGGTGGATGATGTTGATGGATTTTCGAATGTTGTACCATCCTTGCATCCCTGGGATGAATCCCACTTGATCATGGTGTATGATCCTCTTGATGTATTTTTGAATTCGGTTTGCTAATATTTTGTTGAGTATTTTTGCATCTACGTTCATCAGAGATATTGGTCTGTAATTTTCTTTTTTGGTGAGGTCTTTGCCCGGTTTTGGTATTAGAGTGATGCTGGCTTCATAGAATGAGTTTGGAAGTATTCCCTCCTCTTCTGTTTTTTGGAAAACTTTAAGGAGAATCGGTGTTATTTCTTCTCTATATGTCTGGTAGAATTCAGAGGTGAATCCATCAGGCCCAGGGGTTTTGTTCTTGGGTAGTTTTTTGATTACCAATTCGATTTCGTCACTGGTGATTGGTCTGTTTAGTTTTTCTGTTTCTTGCTTGGTCAGTCTTGGAAGGTTGTATTTTTCTAAGAAGTTGTCCATTTCTTCTATGTTTTCCAGCTTGTTAGCATATAGATTCTCATAATATTCTCTTATGATTCTTTGTATTTCTGTGGGGTCCGTCGTGATTTTTCCTTTCTCATTTCTGATTGTGTTTATGTGTGTAGATTCTCTTTTTCTCTTAATGAGTCTGGCTAGGGGTTTATCTATTTTGTTTATTTTTTCAAAGAACCAGCTCTTGGTTTTATTGATTTTTTCTATTGTTTTATTCTTCTCAATTTTATTTATTTCTTCTCTAATCTTTATTATGTCCCTCCTTCTGGTGACTTTGGGCCTCATTTGTTCTTCTTTTTCCAATTTCAGTAATTGTGTCTTTAGACTATTCATTTGGGAATGTTCTTCCTTCTTTAAATAGGCCTGGATTGCAATATACTTTCCTCTTAGAACTGCCTTTGCTGCGTCCCACAGAAGTTGTGGCTTTGTGTTGTTGTTGTCATTAGTCTCCATATATTCTTTGATTTCTGTTTTGATTTGGTCGTTAACCCATTGATTAATTAGGAGAGTGTTGTTAAGTCTCCATGTATTTGTGAGCCTTTTTGATTTCTTTCTAAAATTTATTTCTAGTTTTATACCTTGGTGATCTGAGAAGTTGGTTGGTAGGATTTCAATATTTTTGAAATTACTGAGGTTCTTTTTGTGGCCTAGTATGTGGTCTATTCTGGAAAATGTTCCATGTGCACTTGAGAAGAATGTGTATCCTGTTGCTTTTGGGTGTAGAGTTCTGTAGATGTCTGTTAGGTCCATCTGTTCTAGTGTGTTGTTCAGTGCCTCTGTGTCTTTACTTATTTTCTGTCTGGTTGATCTGTCCTCTGGAGTGAGTGGTGTGTTGAAGTCTCCTAAGATGAATGCATTGCTGTCTATTTCCTCCTTTAATTCTGTTAGTATTTGTCTCACATATGCTGGCGCTCCTGTGTTGGGTGCATATATATTTATAATGGTTATATCTTCTTGTTGGACTGACCCCTTTATCATTATGTAATGTCCTTCTTTATCTTTTGCTACTTTCTTCGTTTTGAAGTCTATTTTGTCTGATACAAGTACTGCAACACCTGCTTTTTTCTCTTTGTTGTTTGCATGAAATATCTTTTTCCATCCCTTCACTTTTAGTCTGTGTATATCTTTGGATTTGAGGTGAGTTTCTTGTAGGCAGCATATAGATGGGTCTTGCTTTTTTATCCATTCTGTTACTCTTTGTCTTTTGATTGGTGCATTCAGTCCATTTACATTTAGGGTGATTATTGATAGGTATGTACTTATTGCCATTGCTGGCTTTAGATTCGTGGTTACCAAGGGTTCAAGGGTTGCTTCTTTACTATCTAACAATCTAACTTAACTTTCTTGTTAAGTTATTGTAAACACAGTCTGATGTTTCTTTCTTTCTCTCCCTTCTTATTCCTCCTCCTCCATTCTTTCTATAATAGGTGTTTTATTCTTTGCCTTTAGTTGGTATTTGGATGGTCTGCTTTCTTTGCTATGATTTTTTTTCCTCTGGTGACATCTTTTTAGCCTTAGGTGTGCTTCCATCTAGAGCAGTCCATTTAAGATATCCTGTAGTGGTGGTTTATGAGAGGCAAACTCTCTCAACTTTCGTTTATCTGGAAATTGTTTAATCCCTCCATCATATTTAAATGATAATCGTGCTGGATACAATATTCTTGGTTCGAGGCCCTTCTGTTTCATTACGTTAAATATATCATGCCATTCTCTTCTGGCCTGTAAGGTTTCTGTTGAGAAGTCTGATGATAGTCTGATGGGGTTTCCTTTGTAGGTGATCTTTTTCTCTCTCTAGCTGCCTTTAATACCCTGTCTTTATCTTTGATCTTTGCCATCTTAATAATTATGTGTCTTGGTGTTGTCTTCCTTGGGTCCCTTGTGTTGGGAGATCTATGAGCTTCGGTGGACTGCGAGACTACTTCCTTCCCCAGCAAGGGAAAGTTTTCAGCAATTATTTCTTCAAAGACACTTTCTATCCCTTTTTCTCTCTCTTCTTCCTCTGGTACTCCTATAATGCGAATATTGTTCCGTTTGGATTGGTCACACAGTTCTCTTAATATTCTTTCATTCCTAGAAATCCTTTTATCTCTCTCTGCCTCAGCTGCTCTGTACTCCTGTTCTCTGTTTTCTATTCCATTAACAGTCTCTCGCATCTCATCCATTCTGCTGTTAAGCCCGTCGATCGCTTGTCTGATTTCTGTATTGTCTTTCCTCAGTTCCCTCACTTCCTCCCTCAGCTCTTGCACATTTCTCTGTAGGTCCATCAGCATGGTTATGACTTTTATTCTAAATTCTTTTTCAGGGAGGCTGTGCATTTCCATCCCTTCAGACTCCCTCTCTGGGGTTGTCTGGTTGATTTTGGTCTGAACCATATTCCTCTGTCTTTTCATGGCTGTATAATTTGGTCACTGATAGTTGCCACGTATGTCAGCTGGGCTCTTTAAGACTTTAAAAAGAGAAGAAAAAAAAAGAAAAAAAAGAGAGAAAAAAAAGAAAGAAAGAAAGAAAAAAAGAAAGAAAAGAAAAAACAAAAAACAAAAAAACAAAAAAATGCCCACCGGACGTAGATTCTGTGGGAATGCTCTAGGTGGCGCTATTGCCCCACTATTCCACAGCTGTGACTGCCGCTCCGCAGGGCCCTTTATCGCTCTGGCAGGGGTGGGAACGACTAGGAGGCTGTTGATCTCAGTGAGAAGTGTTAAGTATGGCTACGCTTCCTCAGTCGCCAGCTAAGGCGTCTGAAACTCCCCAGGACTCCCAGCCTGCTGGGCTGAGTGTGCTGGGGCGATCCGGCTCCTCCGCTGGGCTCCTGTCTCTTTAAGACCGCTGAGGAAAGCGCGCACTTTTTTTTTCCTTCCCGGAGCCGGCTGCAAGCCCCTGGCGCGTTCCCCGCTCAGATCCTGCCCCTCTGTCTCTCCAATCTCCGCTGCACTGCGCAATGTGGGTCAGCGCTCCCCGCGCAGATCACCGGGGCTGGCTACTTCGCGGGGTGCACTTCCACTCCCTCCCGGCTCTGAATCCTCTCCTCCCGCCGGTGCGCTGGGGTGGGGGAGTGCTCGGGTCCCGCCGGGTTGCGGCTCCGTATCTTACCCGCCTCTTGGGGTGCCGAGTCCTCTCGGGTGTAGCTGCACACTGTGCGCTTTCCTGTGTATTCTCGTCTCTCTTTTAGGAATAGATGTATTTTCTGTGTTTTCGTAGATAAATATAGTGTTGGGAGGAGATTTCTGCCGCCCTGCTCACACCGCCATCTTCCCGGAAGTCCAATTTAAGCAAGTTTTTATCCTACATCCAGTTTCTTTCTGCAATATTCACTTCAAACACTCCATAAATATTTCCCGAGCACCTGCTGTATTCCCAACACTGTGAATGTAAGGTTGAAAGGCACAGAGTCTAAGAGATTAGTGGTGTCAAAGTATTATTTTCAAAAAGTTACATATATAGCTTTCATATGAACATACAGTGAGTGCATGTCAAATACTGAATTCACTTATTAATGACAGACCCTGCAGGATGGTAAGGATGGTTCAAAGAGAATTGGGAAGAAGGAAGTATTTAGAGTAGCTGAAAGGATAAATGCTTGAATAAAGATTACCAATTTAGATATGAAGCCAGTTAATGTCCTACAGGGCAATAAAACTGCATTGCTACAGGGCAGATACCACTTGAGTGTATAAGTAAATGACTATTCTTAGAAAGATATAAATTATCCAAATACACAGTAAAAATGGCAAGTTAAACAAAGGAACATACTTCTAGGAATCACATAATCAGATTATTGTCAGATACCTATTTATAAACAAAAGGTTGTTTATAAACAAAATTCCTTTATAACTTTTGAATATTTTTCTTTTTTTTCCTTTTCTATTTTATTTTTTATTAAGGTATTATTGATATACAATCTTATGAAGGTTTAACATGAAAAAACACCGTGATTACAACATATACCCATATTATTAAGTCCCCACCCATACCCCATGGCAGTCACTGTCCATCAGTGTAGTAAGATGCCACAGATTCACTATTTGCCTTCTCTGTGCTACACTGTCTTCCCCGTGACCCCTCACACAATGTGTACTAAACATAATACCCCTCAAACCCCTTCTCCCTCCCCAAACACTCTCCCCTACCCCTCGCCTTTGGTAACCGCTAGTCATTTATTGGAGTCTGTGAGTTTGCTGCTGTTTTGTTCCTTCACTTTTGCTTCATTGTTATACTCCACAAATGAGGGAAATCATTTGGCACTTGTCTTTCTCTGCCTGGCTTATTTCACTGAGCCTAATATCCTCCAGCTCCATCCATGTTGCAAATGATAAGATTTCTTTCTTATGGCTGAATAGTATTCCATTGTGTATATGTACCACTTCTTCTTTATCCATTCATCTACTGATGGACACTTAGGTTGCTTCCATATCTTGGCTATTGTAAATAGTGCTGCAATAAACATGGGGGTGCATATGTCTTTTTGAATCTGAGAAGTTGTATTCTTTGGGTAAATTCCAAGGAGTGGGATTCCCGGGTCAAATGGTATTTCTATTTTTAGTTTTTTGAGGAACGTCCATATTGTTTTCCACAAAGATTGAATTAGTTTACATTCCCACCAGCAGTGTAGGGGGGTTCCCCCTTCTCCGCATTCTTGCCAGCGTTTGTTGTTCTTAGTCTTTTCGATGCTGGCCACCCTAACTGGTGTGAAGTGATATTGTGATTTTGATTTGCATTTCCCTGATGATTAGTGATGTGGAGCATCTTTTCATGTGTCTGTTGGCCATGTGAATTTCTTCTTTGGAGAATTGTCTGTTCATATCCTTCACCCATTTTTTAATCGGGTTATTTGCTTTTTGGGTGTTGAGGCGTGTGAGTTCTTTATATATTTTGGATGTTAACCCCTTGTTGGATATGTCATTTATAAATATATTCTCCCATACTGTAGGATGACTTTTGTTCTGTTGATGGTGTCCTTTGCCATACAGAAGCTTTTTAGTTTGATGTAGTCACATGTGTTCATTTTTGCTTTGGTTTCCCTTGCTTGAGGAGATGCATTCAGTAAGAAGTTGCTCATGTTTATATTTAGGAGATTTTTGACTATGTTCTCTTTCAAGAGTTTTATGGTTTTATGACTTACATACCGATCTTTGATCCATTTCACATTTACTTTTGTGTATGGGGTTAAACAATAATCCAGTTTCATTCTCTTGCATGTAGCTGTCCAGTTTTGCCAACACCAGTTGTTGAAGAGGCTGTCATTTCCCCATTGTATGTCCATAGCTCTTTTATCATATATTAATTGACCATATATGGTTGGGTTTATATCTGGGCTCTCTAGTCTATTCCATTGGTCTACTGCTCTGTTCCTGTCCCAGTACCAAATTGTCTTGATTACTGTGGCTTTGTAGTAGAGCTTGAAGTTGGGGGGCATAATCCACCCAGCTTTATTCTTCCTTCTCAGGATTGCTTTGGCTATTTGGTGTCTTTTGTAGTTCCATATGAATTTTAGAATGATTTGCTCTTGTTCATTGGTATTTTGATAGGAATGGCATTGAATTTGCGGATTTCTCTAGGCAGGATGGCATTTTAACAATATTAATTCTTCCTATCCATGAGGACAGGATGTGTTTCCATTTACTGGTATCTTTAATTTCTCTCATGAGTGTCTTGTAGTTTTCAGGGTATATATAGGTCTTTCACTTCCTTGGTTAGGTTTGTTCCTAAGGTATTTTATTCTTTTGGATGCAATTGTGAACGGAATTGTTTTCCTGATTTCTCTTTCTTCTAGTTCATCATTAGCATATAGGAATGCAACAGATTTCTGTGTATTAATTTTGTATCCTGCAACTTTGCTGAATTCTAGTAGTTTTGGAGTAGATTCTTTAGGGTTTTTTATGTACAATATCATGTCATCTGCAAACAGTGACAGTATAACTTCTTCTTTACCAATCTGGATGCCTTTTATTTCTTTGTGTTGTCTGATTGCTGTGGCAAGGACCTCCAGAATTATGTTGAACAAAAGTGGGGAGAGTGGGCATCGTAGTATGTTCCTGATATTAAAGGAAAAGCTTTCAGCTTCTCACTGTTAAGTATGATGTTGGTTGTGGGTTTGTCATATATGGCCTTTATTATATTGAGGTATTTGCCCTCTATACCCATTTTGTTGAGAGTTTTTATCATGAATGGACGTTGAATTTTGTCAAATGCTTTTTCAGCATCTATAGAGATGATCATGTGGTTTTTGTCCTTCTTTTTGTTGATGTGGTGGATGATGTTGATGGATTTTCTAATATTGTACCCTCCTTGCATCTCTGGAATAAATCCTACTTGATCATGATGGAAGATTTCTTCTTTTTGATGTATTTTTGAATTTGGTTTGCTAATATTTTCTTGAGTATTTTCGCATCTATGTTCATCAGGGATATTGGTCTGTAATTTTCTTTTTTGTGGTGTCTTTGCCTGATTTTGGTACTAGGGTGATACTAGCCTTGTAGAATGAGTTTGGAAGTATTCCCTCCTTTTTAGTTTTTGGAAAACTAGAGTGGGTATTAGGTCTTCACTAAATGTTTGATAAAATTCAGTGGTGAAGCCATCTGGTCCAGACGTTTTGTTCTTAGGTAGGTTTTTGATTACCAATTTAATTTCATTGTTAGTTATTGGTCTGTTCAGATTTTCTGTTTCTTTCTAGGTCATCCTTGGAAGATTGTATTTTTCTAGAAAGTTTTCCATTTCTTCTAGGTTATCCAGTTTGTTAGCATATAATTTTTCATAGTATTCTCTCATAATTCTTTGTATTTCTATGGTTTCCATAGTGATTTTTCCTTTCTCATTTCTGATTCTATTTATGTGCATAAACTCTCTTTTTTTCTTGATAAGTCTGGCTAGGGTTTTATCTTTTTTGTTTATTTTCTCGAAGAACCTGCTCCTGCTTTCATTGATTCTTTCTGTTGTTTTATTCTTCTCGATTTTATTTGTGTCTGCTCTAATCTTTATTAAGTCCCTCCTTCTACTGACTTTGGGCCTCATTTGTTCTTCTTTTTCTAGTTTCATTAATTTTGAGTTTAGACTGCTCATATGGGATTGTTCTTCTTCCCTGAGGTGGGCCTGTATTGCAATATACTCCCTCTTAGCACAGCCTTTGCCAAGTCTCACAGGTTTTGCGGTGTTGAATTATTGCTGTCAATTGTCTCCATATATTGTTCGATCTCTGTTTTTATTTGGTCATTGATCCATTGGTCATTTAGGAGCGTGTGTTTTTGTGCTTTTTCATTTTCTTTGCATAATTTATTTCTAGTTTCATACCTTTGTGGTCTGAGAAACTGGTTGGTACAATTTCAATCTTTTTTAATTTACTAATGCTCTTTTTGTAGCGTAGTATATGATGTAATCTTGAAAATGTTCTATGTGCACTTGAGAAGAATGTGTATGCTGCTGCTTTTGGGTGGAGAGTACTGTAGATGCTGTTAGGTCCTTCTGTTCTAATGTGTTGTTTAATACCTCGTACTCCTTACTTATTTTCTGTCTGGTTGATCTGTCCTTTGGAGTGAGTGGAGTGTTGAAGTCTCCTAGAATGAATGCATTGCATTCTATTTCCCCTTTTAATTCTGTTAGTATTTGTTTCACGTATGTAGGTTCTCCTGTGTTGGGTGCATAGATATTTATAATGGTTATATCTTCTTGTTGGATTGACCCCTTTATCATTATGTAATGTCTTTATTTGTTTTGAAGTCTATATGTCTGATACAAGTACTGCAAGTCCTGATTTTTTTCCCTATTATTTGCATGTAATATCTTTTTTCCATTCCTTCACTTTTAGTCTGTGTATGTCTTTGGATTTAAAATGAGTGTCTTGTTTTTCAAGGCAGCATATAGATGGGTCTTGTTTTTTAATACATTCAGTGACTTTATGTCTTTTGATTGGTACATTCAGACCATTTACATTTAGGGTGATTATTGATAGGTATGTACTTATTGCCATCGCAGGGTTTAGGTTCATGGTTACCAAAGGTTCAAGGTTACCTTCCTTACTATCTAAAAGTCTAAATTAATTCACTTAGTATGCTATTACAAAAACAATCTAAAGGTTCTTTTTTTTACCCCTTCTTTTCTTCCTCCTCCATTCTTTATATATTAGGTATCATATTCTGTACTCTTTTGTCGATTCCTTTTTATTACCTTTGTTAACAGCTATTTAACCTTAGGAACACTTCCATCTATAGCAGTTCCTGCAAAATACACTGTAGGGATGGCTTGTGGAAGGTAAATTCTCTCAGGTTTTGCTTATCTGGAAATTGTTTAATCCCTCCTTAAAATTTAAATGATAATCTTGCCTGATAGCATATTCTTGTTTGAGGCCCCTCTGCTTCATTGAAGTAAATGTATCATGCCACTCCCTTCTGGCCTGTAAGGTTTCTGCTGAGAACTCTGAAGATAGCCTGATGGGTTTCCCTTTTTATGTGATCTTATTTCTCTCTCTGGCTCCTTTAATAGTATGTCTTTACCCTTTGCCGTTTTAATTATTGTACGTCTTGGTGTTGTCCTCCTTGCGTCCCTTGTGTTGGGAGATCTATGCACCTCCGTGGCCTAAGACACTATCTCCTTCCCCAGATTGGGAAAGTTTTCAGCAATTACTTCCTCAATGACACTTTCTATCTCTTTTTCTCTCTCTTCTTCTGGTATCCCTATAATACAAATATTATTCCATTTGGATTGGTCAAACAGTTCTCTCAGTATTCTTTCATTCCTAGAATCCTTTTTTCTCTCTGTGCTTCAGCTTCTTTGTATTCCCCTTCTCTAATTTATATTTCATTTATCATCTATTCCACCATATCTAATTTGCTTTTAATACCCTCCATTGTGTTACTCAATGATTGGATCTCTGTCCTAAATTCGTTCCTGAGTTCTTGAATATTTTTCTGTACCTCCATGAGCATGTTTATGATTTTTATTTTGAAATCTCTTTCAGGAAGGTTTATTAGTTCAGTCTCACCCAATCCTTTTTCTGGTGTTGAGGTTTTGCTTTGAACCAGGTTCCTCTGACTTTTCATATTTGTATGTGGCACCTTTTAGTGCCCAGAAGCTCTACTTTCTGTAGCTGCTCAGCTCCTAGTGGGAGGAAAGAGCTGTTTCCTGCTTCCTAGCTGCTATGCCTGTCTCCAGTGCCAGAACCAGTGGGTCAAACACACAGGTGTAAGCCTCTATGCTTTGCATTTGTAGCTGCTGTAGGCGGGGCTTCCCTCTGGCTGGCCTGACGGTAGGGCAGAGTTTACCGGTTTGCAAGCCAGGTGTGGCTAGCCGGAAGGAATGCACAGCAGACTGTGTATCACGTTGGGGGCCCTTGGAGCTGTGTAGCCAGACAGGTGGATGGAGCACCTGAAGATCATGGAAGTTCTCAACCTGCTTGGCAGAGTGCACCCAGACTATTTTGTCTACCTGTCCTTTCTCCTGAGCAGTAACCTCTGTGCAGTCCTTGCCCTTTAGCAGCCCTCTCACTTTTAGGAAGTCTCTCAGACTGCTCCCCCAGATCAGCCAGATATGAATCCCTGTTTTCCACAAGCAGCTGGAATCTCAGTCTCTCCATGTATTCCACCTGTCTTAGATTTCCAGCCCCACTAATCACCAGAGCACCATGCAATGTAGGTAGGTTCATGTTCCCAGAGTAGATCTCCATGGCTGGGTGTTCAGCAGTCCCAGGCCTCCACTCCCTCTCCGTACCATTTCTCTTCCTCCTGCTGGTGAGCTGGAGTGGGGAAGGGATATGGGCCCTGTGGAGTCGTGGGTTTGGTACATTACCCTGTTCCATGAGGTCTGTTCTTTCCTCCAGGTTTATGCAATCTGGCACAGCCTTCTTTCCTGTTGCTCTTTCAGGATTAGTTGTATTAATTATATTTTCGTATTATATGTGGTTTTAGGAGGAGGTCTCTATCTCACCTTTCATGCTGCCATCTTTAATCCTGGGGGATATTTTGCTTATCAGAGAGAGAGAGATCAGTAATTGAGTGGCTAATGTATGATAAGTACTTTGATGTAGACAGGAGCATATTACCATCAAATTTCAGCAACACAGCACCTCCTGGGGACTGTGGAAGAAGGGCTGAGGTGTTTTCAATTAAGTTATGAAATGCTTAGAACAGTTGTCCTGTGACCTGAAGAACAGATAACCAGGCAGTAAAAAGCTCTTTTAGGAAGAGAAACAGAATATTAATGGAAAATTTTGCTTTTGCCTCAATGGCTATTATGTATAGCATAGGAGACAAAAATCAGTAGGAAAGAAAATAATCTGATTAATGAGCATATGCAGGGGTGGGAAACATCTTTTTTGTAGAAATATTAATCTGACCCAGAAAGTCTAGAGCAAATTAAATAGTCAAATATAAGCAAACAAAAAAAACAGGGACATAGCCCTGGTATCAGCAGGAATGTTTCAATTATCTTAGGACAGACCATCAACTGGGGAACAATTTTGATAATTTGACCAGTGATTACCTGCCATTTTTATAAGGTAAGAGTACTGGCATTATTTATTATTACAATTCTCTTGTCATGGTTTCCCTACAGGAACAGCTATTACAGCTTAATGTCATGATTGTAGGTTCCACAGGGACACTTTTTCATGTATATAACTGTGTTCAGTGACAGACCAACAAAATTTCACTATCGGACTCTATTGTACATGGGAGGGAAATGCTTAATATCATTGTACAATTTCCTCTTCAACTGTAAACCCTGGAACTACCATTAGCATTTAAATTTTTGTATTTGCTTTTATTCAAGTCACCACATTTTCTATTATTTGCAAATTCAAAACAGCTTTTAAAATCTTTATTCTAAGGTAGAAAAAGAAGTGCCTTGTTAAAATTCCCAACGTGCCAGTTTTGGGCAACCTGACATAAATAATAATGTAAAGTTCTATTCTTTCAAATATCTCTTATTATTTTTTAACCTAGGACTTTAGAAAACCAAACAAAAGTAATTTTAAAAGGTGTATATTGACATTACTAAATAAAACGATATTCATCTATAAAGGTAGCTTATGTAAAAATTTTACCTAATAATCTGTAAGTTTTATACAACAGAGTCCTGAGAGACCATTTTCAAGGCCATTTTGACTGAAGATCTTACATTAACAATTAGTCTTGCTTATCTAGAATATCTATGATCCAGTTTGTATATAGTTTTTCCTTCTTATGTGCCCTAATTTCTTGCAATAAAGAGAAAAGCGGCCATTGACCATGAGAGGCGACTCTTGAAGCATCCCTGAGACCTTGTTAGCTGCTGACCTTGTGCCTTGGCATTCTCCTGTTGCCCATAGACAATGTCACAGGACACTGACCTCAGACAGCGCCCAGATGCCACCAGAGTCTGACTACAATGGATGGAGACCAAAATAAACCACTCCATATTCATGTCTAAACACAGATAAAGATACAAACATTTTCAAAAGGACAAAAATGACCAACTATCCCCCTATCCTGGCTAATAAGTGCTACTTGTTTACTAATCACAGCTTTAGCCACACTTTATTCTTCCCTCAACCCAAATAAGATTGATTAAGATACCTGTGGCAGACCAACTCCAAAATGGCCCAAATATTCCATACACTAGTTGTCAGACCCATATGTAATCTTCTTCCCTTGAATGTAGGCAGGATCTGACTTGCTTTTTACCCGTAAAATATGGCAGAGATTTTTACTTCCATGATTACATTACATAATATTGTAACTCCTGTCTTGTCAGCAGATTCCTTCTATTGACTAGCTGACTTTGGTAAAGTAAGTTGCCATAGGGAGAAGCCCACATGGGAAGAACTGACGACGGCCTCCACTGACCATCAGCAAGGAACTAAGGCCCTCAGTGTGACAACCCATGAAGAACTGGGTTCTGCCAACTACCACAGGCATGGAAACAGATCCTTCCCCCATTGAGCCTTGAGATGAGACCACAGCCCCAGCTGACGACTTGACTACAGACCTGTGAAAAACACTAAAGCAGAGAATCCATCTAAGCTATGTCTAGAGTCCTGACCTACAGAATGATGTGATAAATGTGTGTTGTTTTAAACTGCTAAGTTGGTAACAGTTTATTATGCAGCAATACATAGCTAATATAATAGCTGGTTGTAGAATTGCCTCCAGTTCCTAATAACAGTCAATCCATAGCAAAGCCCCACTTTCCTCAAGTTGTCCCAAAATCTTGTAAGAAAAGCCCAAACTTCAGAGTGCATCTCTAACCTAGTCTTACTGAGACACACTCATGAATCCCCATGGTGTGTGTTTTTCCTTGTTGCAATGGTTACCATTCCCACCCAACTTTGCTCAACTCTACATGTATTTGTGGTGGTCTTAGGCTATTCAGCACTTGTTTGCTGTCTTTCAGCACTGAGCCAGTTGTATCTGTTTACACTGACTTCCCCAAAGGCCAAAGGAGATACTTATTTCAAACAAAACTGAGTTTATTAGACCTACTGCAGAACCCCAGCTTGATTGCCTTAAGGAACTGAGGGATGATATTTATAAGGTTTTAGAGCTTTGACTAGGTGATTTTAAAGTGGGCCCTGCAAGGTGGAAAACTGGGACTAAGCTTAGTTCATGGCATAATAATTTTGGATACGTAATGGGTGCAACAAGGCAATGATCTTGAAATAAGCACTGATGAACACTTTTGTTTTGATGATTAAGTACTTTCTATTACTGGTTATTTATAGGAGCAAATATTTCCTGGAGCAAATAGGTAAGCTATTTTTACTTGCCCTCTGTATTGCTTAATTCAGCAATGAAAACGTATGTTTTGCCTCAATATGGCTTAGCACAGGGACAGGAAGTGGACAGGTTCAGTTTTCAAATCATTATATCATGGCCCTGGTTGCTAGTTGTAGGTAATGATCTGCTTAGTAACGTAGTTTAAATTTCACTTTAAATGCAAATTCTATCTGTTCTGTTGCTAAGAAGGATTGGCCCAACCCCAACTACCCCCATATTTAATTTCTATTTACATCTTTTCCCAACTTCTCTTATTTTCTATTTTCATCATAAGGTCCTATGAACATGCAGCAGGAGGACATACAAAGGAAAAATCCTTAACTCATTCTTTTTTTGGCAGGATCTTAGTCTGAAGCCTAAGTTATGAGTACACTCCTCTCTGAGCATAGCATGCATATCCCGGCTCTTTTAAGTCATATATTTTTTTAAAAACCTTCCTGAGGGCAGCATTTTAGAGTTTTCCTATTTAATAGTCTCATATCCTCTCTATTATGGTTATAATTAATGTTTTCAAATATTGAAATAACAGCCTATTTAATAATGTGTGACCTTTCCTACCAATTAAAATCTCCTTTTCTACAATGCTAAACAAGAGTAAAAATCTTAAAATGTATTGCCTGGTAGTAACGTGTCAAAGTTATGTCCTCTTAACAGTAAATCCGTGTGGTCTTAATTCATGGCAGGAGCTCATCTTTCTCTTCTTGCAACTTTCAGTTCCACCAAGTCCCTAACTGCAACCTCTTTGTAACTTTCCCCTTGGTGGTCAGACATATAAAAAGTCATTTTCTTCCCTTACTAATTGTACTGGGAAATTAAATGTAAATTTAAATAAAGCATAAAAAATGTATATACTTTATGAGGACAATGCAAAATGTCATAACAACTGGAGATTTATATTGACCATCAGTTTAAGGCACATCAAATGCCACAGATAGATATGTATAACCCAAGTCACAAATTTGATGCAATCAACTCTGCTTTAATGCGCTGGGAGAAAATAACGTCTCCCCTCTCACTCTGTATAAGAACTAGGTGCATCATAATAGGTACACAATAAATAGTTGTTGATTGATTTCAAGTCAAATAAGTTTAGCAAATATGATAAGTGCCTGTTACATGCCAGTCACTTTTCTAGGTGCTTGTGATTTATCTGTGAGGAAGAAAAAGATTGCTGTCTTGTGGAGCTTACATTCTAATATGTGGAACTGGACAATAAATAGATATAATAAATAAACTATGTGGTTTGTTAGAAGGTGACAAAACTATTGTCAAACAAAACAAGAGCCCAACAGTAGTTAAAGCAACAAAAATATTTTATTCGGGTACTATTGCAAGAGGGGAAAAAATAGCTCAGTAGGGAACTAGGCTCAATTCTGAATACAATAAGGCAAGTAGGGATTTTTAGCCAAGCAGTGAGGTTGAGAGGTCAGAGGATAGAAAATTACTAAGTGGAAAAAGATGTAAAAGGGGATATCTGGCTAAACCAGCTTGACAGGATTCTGGTTGAAGGAAGACCAGGGAGATCGGACACCCCCACAGGGATGGTGAGGGGTGACCAGTTATTGAAGATGGTGGGTTCTTGCTAAACTGTCTTAGACAGTTTCTTGCTAAAATTTGGCACTTAAAGACAAGGCTCAAGGAGATAGGGCCTGGACAAAATAGGGTTCAGAGGAGCCTGTCTAGAGTTGGTCAAGAAGGGAATCTGTCACTATGTAAAAAGGAGAAAGCAGAGAACGGTGGGAGGAATGAGATGGTGGGAGGGAACGGGAGGGAAGATGTTACTGACAGTGGTCAGTCCTCTGAAGCCTATGAGAAGGTAGAAGTTCTCAAACCATATCTCCAAGGAGAGTTTTCAATTAGAAGAAACAGCCAGAGCTGTCACCTGTCCCTGGCATGTTAGAAAACCTGCCAGAAAGCCAGTGTGGCCAGAGAAGACTGAGCAAAGGGAACAACAGCAGGAAGAGTCAGGCAAGTGATTTTTTTCCTTTGTTTCATTCAGGAGTTAACATGACATTTGATCACACATCTCTTTTTCAAAAATCACTTCCATGAATAGCAATAGCCAAATAAATATAGGAATATAAATATATTTTCACATCTACTATTCTCCATAATAATGCTAGTGGTAAATAGCATTTATATTATTAAATTTAGTATTCCATGATGAATTGATCTCATTTGGAATTAAAAAGGATAAATGGACAATACCTATCTCTGAGTTGCTTACAAGAGACTCACTTCAGCTCTCAGGACACACACAAGCTGGAAGTGAGGGGAGGAAAAACGATATTCTGTGAAAGTAGAAAGCAAAAGGAAGCTGAGGTAGTATAATTATAACAGACAAAATAGGCTTGAAGACAAAGACTGTAATAAGTCAAAGAAAGTTGTTATATAATGATAAAGGTGTCAATCTAACAAGAGGATATAACATTTGTAAATATTTATAGGAACAACATAGCTTCACCTGAATATATAAAGCTAATATTAACAGACCTAAAAGGAGAAATAGCAATACAATAGCCCACTTCCATCAATAGATCACCCAGACAGAATATCAGTCAGGAAACACTGGGCTTGAACAAAATGTTAGACCCGCTAGAGCTAACATATATTTATAGACAATTCCATCCAAAAACAACCAAATATACATACTTCTCATGTACTCTTGGAATATTCTCCAGGAGAGATGTTAGAGCACAAAACAAGTCTTAATAAATTTAAGAAGATTGAAATCATATCAACCATCTTTTCCAACCCCAATAGTACAAGAAGAAAACTGGGAAATTCACAAATATGTGGAGATTAAATCACATATTACTGAACAACCAATGGGGAAAGGAAAAATCAAAAGAGAAACAAAAAATATCTTGAGACAAATGAAAATGGAAATAAAATGTACCAAAACTTACTGGATGCAGCAAAGGCAGTTCTAAGGGGGAAGTTCATAGTTCATAAATATCTACATTAAGAACAAAGAATATCTCAAATAAAAAGACTAACTTTATATCTCAAGGAACTAGAAAAAGAAAAATAAACTAAGTCCAAAGTTTGTAGTAGGAAGGAAATAAGAGAATTCAGAGTAGAAATAAATGAAGTAAAGACTAAAAAGACAACTGAGGAGTTAAACTATTCACAAAAATAAATTCAAAATGAATTATAGAGTTGAATATAAGACCTGAAACCATAAAACTAGAAGAAAACAAGGTAAGCTCCTTGACATTGGTTTTGGCGATGAGTTTTTGGATTTGACACCAAAGGCAAAAGCAACAAAAGAAAGAATAAACTACACCAAAGTAGGGACTACATCAAGAGGAACTATATCAAACTAAGGTTCTGTACAGCAATGGAAACCAGCTACCAAATGAAAAGCCAACTTATGGACTTGGGTAAGTATTTGAAAATCACATATCTGATAAGTGGTTAGTATCTAAAATATAGTAAAAAACAAGTTAACAGAAAAAAAAATGATTAAGAAAATGGGTAGATGACCTCACTAGACCTGTTTTCAAAGAAGACATACAGAGAGCTAAAAGACACATGAAAAGATATTCAACATCACAAACTGTTAGGGAAATGCAAAACCAAACTACGGTGAGGTATCTCACACCTGTTAAAACAGCTGTTATCAAAAAGACAAGAAATAAGTGTTGGCGAGGATGTGGAGAAAAGGGAAACCTTGTGCACTGTTGGTGGAAATGTAAATTGGTGTGGTCACTATAGAGAGCAGTATGGAGATTTCTTAAGAAATGAAAAATAAAACTACCATAGATCCAGCAATTCCATGTCTGGGTTTTTATCCAAAGAAAATGAAATCACTATCTCAAAAAGATCTGTACCTCCACGTTCATGCAGCATTATTCACAATAGCCAAGATATGGAGCAACTGAAGTGTCCATTGACAGATAAACGGATAAAGACAATGTAACAAATATGCACAACGGAATATTATTTGGCCATAAAAAAGAAGTAAATCTTGCTCTTTGTGACAACATGGATGAATCTGGAGGGCATTATGCTAAGTAAAATAACTCAGAGAAAGACAAACATTGCATGGTATCACTTATATGTAGAACCTTAACAAAATTCATAGTTACAGAGAACAGACTGGTGGTTTCCAAGAGCAAGGGTAGGAGGTAGGTGGAAAGGGTGAAGGTTGTCCAAAAGTACAAACTTCCAGTTGTAAGTAAGTCACAGAGATGCAATGTATGGCAAGGTGACTATAGTTATACTGCATTGTTATGTGATAGTTGCCAAGAGAGTAGATCTTAAAAGTTCTCATCAGACAAAAACATTTGTCACTATGTGTTGTGATGGGTGTTAACTAAAGTCGTTGTGGTACTCACTTGGCAATATATACATGTATCAAATCATTATGTTGCACATTTAAAACTAATACAATGAGAGACCGGGAAGATGGCGGTGTGAGCTGGGCGGCAGAAATCTCCTCCCAATACTATATTTATCTACGAAAATACAACAAATACAACCACTCATAAAAGAAAGACCAGAATACACAAGAAAGCACACAGCATGCAGCTACACCCAAGAGGACTCGGCACCCCAAGAGGCGGGTAAGATATGGAGCCGCGACCCGGCAGGACCCGAGCACTCCCCCACCCCAGCGTGCCGGAGGGAGGAGAGGATTCGGAGCAGGGAGGGAGTGGAAGAGCAGGTCCGCGAAATAACCAGCCCTGGTGGTCTGCGCCGGGAGCGCTGAGAAACATCGCGTGGTGCATCCGTCATTGGAGAGGCAGAAGGTGCAGGTTTAGAGCCGGGAACGCGCCGGGACCGTGCAGCCAGTGCCCAGGGACAAGAGAAAAGCGCACGCCATTTGCAGCGGTCTCGGAGAGGCAGGGGGCCCAGTGAAGGAGCACCATCGCCCCGGCGAGCTCAGCTCTGCAGGCTGGAAGTCCTGGGGAACTTCGGTCCCCGTTGAGGGTGACAGAGAGAAGGGAGCAGACACGCTGGAACTTTATACAGAAAACAATAGCCTCCCATTCGTTACCAACCGGGCCAAAAAGCGGCGTGGCCACGACTGTGGATTAGTGGAGCAACAGTGACACCTACTGCACGCTTAGAGAATCCACTCCAGCAACTACTCCTATCAACATGACAAGACAGAAGAACATGATAACAGACAAAAATCCAGACGCTGGCACCCTCTGAGAAGGAACCTGAAGGGATGGAAATGCAGCATCTTCCTGAAAAAGAATTCAGAATAAAAGTCAAAACCATGCTGATGGATCTACAGAGAAATATGCAAGAACTAAGGGAGGAGGTGAGGGAAGTCAGGAAAGATAATGCAGAAATGAGACAAGCCATTGACGGGCTCAGCAGGAGACTGGACGAGATGCAAGAGACCATTAATGCAATAGAAATCAGGGAGGAAGAACACAGAGCAGCTGAGGCACAGAGAGACAAAAGGATCTCTAGGAATGAAAGAATATTAAGAGAACTGTGTGACCAATCCAAACGGAACAATATTCGCATTATAGGAGTACCAGAGGAAGAAGAGAGAGAAAAAGGGATAGAAAGTGTCGTTGAAGAAATAATTGCTGAAAACTTCCCCATGCTGGGGAAGGAAATAGTCTCGCAGTCCATGGAAACCCACAGATCTCCTAACACAAGGGACCCCAGGAAGACAACACCAAGACACATAATAATTAAAATGGCAAAGATCAAAGATAAGGACAGAGTATTAAAGGCAGCTAGAGAAAGAAAAAAGATCACCTTCAAAGGAAAACTCATCAGACTATCATCAGACTTCTCAACAGAAACCTTACAGGCTAGAAGAGAATGGCATGATATATTTAATGCAATGAAACAGAAGGGCCTCGAACCAAGAATACTGTATCCAGCACGATTATCATTTAAATATGACGGAGGGATTAAACAATTTCCAGACAAGCAAAAGCTGAGAGAATTTGCCTCCCATAAACCACCTATATAGGACATCTTAAAGGAACTGCTCTAGAGGGAAGCATTCCTAAGGCTAAAAAGCTGTCACCAGAGAAAATAAAATCATAGCAAAGAAAGCAGACCATCCAAACACTAACTAAAGGCAAAGAATAAAACACCTAGTATATAAAGAATGGAGGAGGAAGAATAAGGGATAGAAATAAAGAATCATCAGACTCTGTTTATAATAGCTTAACAAGAGAGTTATGTTAGACTGTTAGATAGTAAAGACACGACCCTTGAACTTTGGTAACCAGGAATCTAAAGCTGGAAATGGCAATAAGTACATATCTATCAATAATCACTGTAAATGTAAATGAACTGAACACACTAATCAAAAGACAGAGTAACTGAATGGATAAAAAAGCAAGACCCATCTATATGCTGCCTACAAGAAACTCACCTTAAATGCAAAGATATCCCCAGATTAAAAGTGAAAGGATGGAAAAAGATATTTCATGCAAATAACAAGGAGAAAAAAGCAGGTGTTGCAGTACTTGTATCAGACAAAATACACTTCAAAACGAAGAAAGTAGCAAGAGATAAAGAAGGACATTACATAATGATAAAGGGGTCAATCCAACAAGAGGATAAACCATTTTAAATATATATGCACCCAACACAGGAGCGCCGGCATTTGTGAAACAAATACTAACAGAATTAAAGGAGGAAATAGACAGCAATGCATTCATTTTAGGAAACTTCAACACACCACTCATTCCAAAGGACAGATCAACCAGACAGAAAATAAGTAAAGACACAGACGCACTGAACAACACACTAGAACAGATGGACCTAACAGACATCTACAGAACTCTGCACCCAAAAGGAACAGGATACACATTCTTCTCAAGTGCACATGGAAGATTTTCCAGAATAGATCACATACTAGACCACAAAAAGAACCTCAGTAAAATCGAAAATATTGAAATTCTACCAACCAACTTCTCAGATCATAAAGGTATTAAACTAGAATTAAACTTTAGAAAGAAAACAAAAAGGCTCACAAATACATGGAAAGGTAACAACATTCTCCTAATTAATCAAAGGGTTAACGACCAAATCAAAACAGAAATCAAAGAGTATATGGAGACAAATGACAACAACAACACAAAGCCCCAGCTTCTGTGGGACGCAGCAAAGGCAGTTCTAAGAGGAAAGTATGTTGCAATCCAGGCCTATCTAAAGGAAGAAGAACATTCCCAAATGAATAATCTAAAGACACAATTACTGAAATTGGAAAAAGAAGAACAAATGAGGCCCAAAGTCACCGGAAGGAGGGACATAATAAAGATAAGAGAAGAAATAAATAAAATTGAGAAGAACAAAACAATAGAAAAAATCAATGAAACCAAGAGCTGGTTCTTTGAAAAAATAAACAAAATAGATAAACCCCTAGCCAGACTCATTAAGAGAAAAAGAGAATCTACACACATAAACAGAATCAGAAATGAGAAAGGAAAAATCACGATGCATCCCACAGAAATACAAAGAATTATAAGAGAATACTATGAGAATCTATATGCTAGCAAGATGGAAAACCTAGAAGTAATGGACAACTTTTTAGAAAAATACAACCTTCCAAAACTGACCAAACAAGAAACAGAAAAACTAAACAGACCTATCACCAGCAATGAAATTGAAGCGGTAATCAAAAAACTACCCAAGAACAAAACCCCTGGACCAGATAGATTCACCTCTGAATTCTACCAGACATATAGAGAAGAAATAATACCCATTCTACTTAAAGTTTTCCAAAAAATAGAAGAGGAGGGAATACTTCCAAACTCATTCTATGAAGCCAGCATCACTCTAACACCAAAACGGGACAAAGACCTCACCAAAAATGAAATTTACAAAGCAATATCCCTGATGAACGTGGATGCAAAAATACTCAACAAAATATTAGCAAACCGAATTCAAAAATACATCAAGAGGATCATACACCACAATCAAGTGGGATTCATCCCAGGGATGCAAGGGTGGTACAACATTCGAAAATCCATCAACATCATCCACCACATCAATAAAAAGAACGAAAACCACATGATCATCTCCATAGATGCTGAAGAAGCATTTGACAAAATTCAGCATCCATTCATGATTAAAACTCTCAACAAAATGGGTATAGAGGGCAAGTACCTCAACATCATAAAGGCCATATATGAGAAACCCACAGCTAACATCATACCGAATGGCGAGAAGCTGAAAGTTTTTCATCTAAGATCGGGAACAAGACAGGGATGCCCACTCTCTCCACTGTTATTCAACATAGTACTGCAGGTCCTAACCACGGCAATCAGACAAAACAAAGACATACAAGGCATCCAGACTGGTAAAGAAGAAGTCAAATTGTCACTATTTGCAGATGACATGATCCTGTACATAAAAATCCCTAAAGATTCCACTCCAAAACTACTAGAACTAATATCTGAATTCAGCAAAGTTGTAGGTTACAAAATTAATAAACAGAAATCTGTTGCTTTCCTATACACTAATGATGAACTAACAGAAAGAGAAATCAGAAAAACAATTCCATTCACAATTGCATCAAAAAGAATAAAATACCTAGGAATAAACCTAATGAAGAAAGTGAAAGACCTGTAGTCTGAAAACTACAAGACATTCCTAAGAGAAATTAAAGAGGACACTAACAAGTGGAAATGCATCCCATGCTCTTGGTTAGGAAGAATAAATATTGTCAAAATGGCTATATTACCCAAAGCAATCTACAGATTCAACGCAATCCCTATCAAACTACCAACAGCTTTCTTCAATGAGCTGGAACAAATAATTCTAAAATTCGTATGGCACCACAAAAGACCCCGAATAGCCAAAGCAATCCTGAGAAGGAGGAATAAAACAGGGGGAATTATGCTCCCTGACTTCAAGCTCTACTACAATGCCACAGTAATCAAGACAATTTGGTATTGGCACAAAAACAGACCCATAGACCAGTGGAACAGAATAGAAAATCCAAACATTAACCCAAACATATACAGTCAATTAATATTTGATAAAGGAGCCTTGGATATACAATGGGGAGATGACAGCCTCTTCAGCAGCTGGTGTTGGAAAAACTGGACAGCTACATGTAAGAGAATGAAACTGGACTACTGTCTAGCCCCATACACAAAGGTAAACTCAAGGTGGATCACAGACCTGAATGTAAGTCATGAAACCATAAAACTCTTAGAAAAAAACATAGGCAAAAATCTCTTGGACATAAACATGAGCAACTTCTTCATGAACATATCTCCCCGGGCAAGGGAAACAAAAGCAAAAATGAACAAGTGGGACTATATCAAGCTGAAAAGCTTCTGTACAGCAAAGGACACCATCAGTAGAACAAAAAGACATCCTACAGTATGGGAGAATATATTCATAAATGACGTATCTGATAAGGGGTTGACATCCAAAATATATAAAGAACTCATGCACCTCAACAAACAAAGAGCAAATAATCCAATTAAGAAATGGGCAGAGGACATGAATAGACACTTCTCCAAAGAAGAAATTCAGATGGCCAACAGGCACATGAAAAGATGCTCCACATCACTAATCATCAGAGAAATGCAGATTAAAACCACAATGAGATATCACCTCACACCAGTGAGGATAGCCAACATCCAAAACACAAACAACAACAAATGTTGGCGAGGATGTGGAAAAAAGGGAACCCTCCTACACTGCTGGTGGGAATGCAAATTAGTTCAACCATTATGGAAAGCGGTATGGAGGTTCCTCAAAAAACTCAAAATTGAAATACCATTTGACCCAGGAATTCCACTCCTAGGAATTTACCCTAAGAATGCAGCAGCCCAGTTTGAAAAAGACATATGCACCCCTATGTTTATCGCAGCACTATTTACAATAGCCAAGAAATGGAAGCAACCTAAGTGTCCATCAGTAGATGAATGGATAAAGAAGTGGTACATATACACAATGGAATATTATTCAGCCATAAGAAGAAAACAAATCTTACCATTTGCAACAACATGGATGGAGCTAGAGGGTATTATGCTCAGTGAAATAAGCCAAGCAGAAAAAGACAAGTATGAAATGATTTCACTCATATGTGGAGCATAAGAGCAAAGAAAAAAAAAAGTGAAAGAACAAAACAGCAGCAGACTCACAGAACCCAAGAACGGACTTTTAGTTACCAAAGGGAAAGGGACTGGGGAGGATGGGTGGGAAGGGAGGGGCAAGGGGGAAAAAGGGGCATTACGATTAGCAGATGTAATGTTAGGGGGGCACGGGGAGGGCTGTACAACCCAGAGAGGACAAGTAGTGACTCTATGGCATCTCACTACGCTGACAGACAGTGACTGTAATGGGGTTGCGGGGGGGACCTGATGAAGGGGGTAGTGTAATCACCATAATATTACTCATTTAATTGTAGATTAATGATATCAAAATAAACTTAAAAAAACTAATACAATGATATGTGTCATTTATATCTCAACTGAAAAAAAAAGCCTTGCATAGAGCCTTTCATCTTGCTCAGTCAGTAGAAATGGGCTGCTCCGGGAAGGCCATAACCTCCATATTGGTGGTTCTCTGAAGCTGAGGCAGAAGCACTTGATAGCTAGAGTCTGTCTATGGACCACATCTGGAAGGTACACTCGTCTATCATAGTAGTTCATATAAATGTTTCGGTTTGGGGCAATTATGAATAAAGCGGCTACCAATATAAAAGAAAGCAAAGATAAATGGGATAATGAACTTAAATTTTTAAATAAACATTCAATAGATAAACTACAAAGTTCTAAAAGTAAAGGTCAACACAACAAAACATCCAGTCCTAAGTTATTTCTCAGATTACAGAATCTCCATTAATGTGGCTACTTCCAGAGTTGTTTTTCTAGTGAATTGGTGCCACGTAGTGGCGTTTCTTGGCATAGCAGACAAGAGTTTTAAAATGTGTTTTCTTTGTCAAATTTGTATGAAAGGAATAGAAATTTAGATGCATTGGTAACACGGAAATACTAATTAATTAAACCACTTAAAATAAGTTAAAATATTGATAGAGGATACAACCAAACATAATCAATGTGGGACTAATATTGTCTATATTCACAGCTCAACTGATCCCAGTTAGACATTGGGTAGCAGATTTTCAGAAATAGGTCTTTGCCTTTTTTTTTCAGAGTCAAAGAATTCAAGACAGTTCTCAAACCACACAGAAATCACAAGCAATAATCATTCCAGTGTGGGACCACATGAGGTTACTGCTTATTCGAAGGTAGGCATGAGAATGTTTTAAGAACATATAATCCAATCATATTCAAAGTTAACCCGATTCATTCCTTCGTCTAGTTTATAGCCCGTCAGCTCTAAATCCTGGCTGATCATTCATGCCACTAACCCCTCAGTTTGTCGGCGCACTTTTTGGTGTCATTGTCTCATTGAAAGTTCACTTTTTAATTGAATCTGTTAAAGTGAGGCTGAGGTTTATTTTCAGATGTATTTACTTATTGACTGATTGAATAATTCATCCTTTATCAACAGTCAGCTCTGCCAGTCCTTCGGGTAGGTTAAGGGTCTTCTCAATGAAGCACTGGTTTGGGAGTTGTGAACCCTGCTCTGTCACTGTCCCTATGAACTAAGGTCACCCATGAGTCCACGTTTCATTTGTATCATCTTAAAAATGAGGCAAGAAATTTATTGCTCTTTAAAATTACATTGTTTTTATAATACTGCATTATATCTCTGCTTTGCAATAAATATATTGTTTTAACAGGGTTATATTACTATTTTCTATTCATTCATATACTCGAACCTTGTAAGTTACATAGGTAATTTTCTTTGGAAGTACAAAGGTACAAAAAAGCAAGTATTTTCTCCTTAGAAAATTTTAATCCAGTTAGAAGGTTTGGGGATCTTTTGGGGACAGGAATCTAAGATAGAAAGGAACTTTTAATTGTTCTGAAGAAATGGCAAAAATTAGAATACTGATACATGTTATCTAAGAGGAGACAGATCTAAACGCACCTAGCACTGTAAATATTTTAGACCGAAAGGAAAATGTCCTGCCAGCTCTTACCACTGAATTTTAGTATTGTGCTGTTTGTTCATTTTTTAATTTTAGGGGAGTAAAGTCAGTGAGGCAGATTATTACATATTCTTAGAGAGTGGAAGCAGTTATTTTATGACACATTTTACTGATTCACTGTTGCTGTATAACACTGGAACTGTTAATAGTTTATATGCACCACTAAAATACAAATTAGATATTTAAAGTACTTTTAAATTGATAAAGCACTTTCTATCTTTTTTTTTACCATATAAAAGTCACTGGGATGTTTTTGGAGCACAAAATACCTTCTCTACATATGTTTTCTACAGTAAAATGAAATGCAAAAGCTTTCACCTTTTTTACTATACATTGTTCGCCCAAATCCTCAAAATTCTGGGTGAAGATTTTTAAATCTTGATGTGAAAGATACAGTTCTGGAAATAAGTGATTTTAAATAAAAGCATTGCATTTAAGCCCAAAGACAACAATAAGTTTTTAAATGTGTTTGATAAGAATCATGAGAAGTGAATCACTATGTGTGAAACACCTAACCGATTCTGGCACAAAATAAGACATTGTTAGCTAGTAATTATTATTTATCACCATCATCATTACTACAGTGCTTTCTATTCCTAGAATTTATATGATCCTTCAAGGACATTTATTTGTAGTAGAAAATTTCTACAGTTATTAAAGCCATAGAGAAATTAAAGCCATAGTGAAACAAAAAGAAGCTGTATGCACGTCTTGTATGTTTAATAAATCTTGAAATAAACCCCGTTTGGGAGATTTTTTTTTTTACTTCGAAGAGTTACACCACCACCTTGTGGCAAGATGACTATAGAGCAAGGAAAACAATTTACCAGCTCGTTTCTTGGTTATCATGGAATAAAACATTTTTTATACAAGTGAGGAAACACACAGTTTTACAAATATTGGTCAATAAATGTAAATGAATGAACGAACAAGTGAACAAGTAGAAAAATCAATCCCCAAACAAAGAAGTAAAGTTTAGAAATACAATTCCAACTTGGGAATCACAAATCCTTCAGAGGCGGAGGTTGTCTGCCCCGTCTTGCCAGGTGCAAAAGTTGCCCCTGGGCCTGAAAACAGCAAAGTGAATAGCTGCAGGGCAATAGCTGTCTGGGTATTAAGTGTCTGGTGAGAGGCAACTCCTGTCACATCTCAGACAACTCACCGTAGGTAGGACTTCTGACAAGTGAGTGTGGAAGCCAGTTGATGCTCTCTACAATACCTTTGTAGATGGAGACATTATATATAAAATTTACATTCCTAAAATTAGTTAATAAGCATGTTTTTAAAGTTCTCTTAGAAAAATATTTAAGATGAATTTTACATGAAATCCATCTCTACCTCCCCTTCCCATCTTGACAATTTTCAAAGTGATGGGAGAAATCATTTAGAATGTCAGCACAACTTGAGTGAAAATTATATATTATTTCAGTTTCATTATTTAAAACGAATATTCAAAAATCACTAATCTACCACTAATGTGAAATACAGCAATATTTATTTCTCCTTTCAATTTTCATTTGTTCAAATGTAGATTTCACTGCTTATCAACATTTTTCAGATCAGATAAAATTAATTTTAAAAAGCCATTTGGTATAAAATAGTTAATTGCTTGTAAGTATCTCAGCATTTTCCTGTTTTTGCTTTAATGAAACTCCTCTGAACCCACCTTGTCATTTCCTATTTAATTTTCACCCCTTGGTATCCAATTATGACTCTATTAACATATACACCAATAATGGCCTCTTTAGTTGACTTTACCCTGCTAGCAATTAGCAGGAGATTATCCACGTAGGTGGGGATGGGGAAGGGAACATTTCCTAATACATGGTTCTCTGAATTTAGAAAGCCATGATAGTCAATAGACTAATATAAGCTGGAAAAAAAATTGCCTATTGCTTAAAAACATGCACCTTTAAAAATTGAATACATAAAGATTAGACCAAACAAGAAAATGAAGGACTCTTGACTATTGTGTTTGGTAATGTAGTGATACATGGTTTCAACAGAGTTTATTTATTACTCAGTGATTATTAAAAACTTTCTAGATATAATGCACCAAGCCATCCAAGTAACTGATTGAGTTGTACCTTATGTCAGGAGATTTCTGAGATGTTGCTTCTCGGAGTGGTATCACTCCCTTGCTACTAACTCTTTCCCTCCTTGACAATTACTGCTTAACACAGCATGATTACTCCTACCTTCTAGAAAATTCCCCTTTCTTCGCTACTGTTGACAACTTGTTACCTGGTTACCGATGTAGAGAGGAAAAATATCTTTTTTCCTCTACCCTTCTAAGTTCTTGGTTGGGCCTCTGTAACAAGAGAAAAGCAGGCACATTAATTTATTACAAATTCCATGTGACACAGGACCTGAAAGACGTGAGAAGCAGTTAATTTTGAGTGTTTTCATGTTAGGTTTGATGAAGAGAGAAAATCATGGTAAAAGTTGATAGAACAAAAAGGGTGTGATGAAGTGAAGGTTCCTGTGGCCAGAATTCTCACGTGGCCCTGATTGGCTAGCTCACTACACACATGTGGGCAATATGTTGTATTGACTCTATATAAAGGGCTCTGCCCAGTGCTCTGGGTGACACAGTGGCATGGCTGCAAGACTGCAGGTGAGCAGAGATGATACTGGAGTGGTGGCACCACTGAGGACAGAGACTGAGACAGCTGCGGGGGCAGAGAGGCCCAGAGGTGGAGACCAGCTTGCTGCATGCAGACTTGCTCTGAGTGGACGGGATTCTAGTGATTGACCTGCCACCGTGGGAATAAAGTTGGGTATAACCCTTTCACCTCAAGAACGTTCCATTGTCATTCTTTGGTCTTATTGAATCCATAGTGAACTTGTCTGGGGCTGAAACCCATTGGCAAGACAAAAGGGTATGAACTTAGTGTGGTAAATTGGGGGAAATAGCCAGGCTTGTTCATTTGGATTCCTCTTGGGGTCTTGGAGGTAAGGATGTAGCTTTCCTCTGGGTATAGGGAGAGCATCTGTCTTACCTGAGTATTTCAACCCCAGGCAAGTTCACTATGGATACAGTGAGACTGAGAAATGACAATGGAATGTTCGTGGGGTAAAAGGGTTTATACCAGCTTTTTTCTCCCAGTGGTAGGTACAGCACTAGAATCACGCCTGCATCCAGCAGTCCTGCAGGTCCCTAACCCACCTCCATCTCTGCCTCCACCCAGAGCACTGGGCAGAGCTCTTTATATAGTGACTCCATCAATAATAGCTTATTGCCTGTGGGTGTGGCAGTAGCCTAGCAACAGGCCAATAACATCTTCAAGCAGTTTAGGTTAAGGTGAGGATCCTGGCCATAGGAACTTATATTTTCCCAATACCCCTCACCTGAGGGTTTTATGACCTGCTTCAAGGGAAGTTGAGAGTCCTTCCCACATATGCTGTTTCTCAAATTTCTTCAGTTAAAATATTCAATATACTACAGTATCATATTTTGGGGTGATGTGTCCTGGTCCCCATTAATATTTAACACCACTAGCCTGAAGTTGAGGGGATCACAATTACTTTCATAATAAAGTGATATTTACTTGGTGGCTTTGGGTTCCAAAAGTAAATTGTCCTGCAGCCTTCTTCAAATATATAAAAATAATATTCCAGTTATGAGAAGCTATCACATAGCTGAGGATCTATCCAGAAAAGGCATGAACTAGCTGGTGACATTCATGAAATTATTATAGATTTTGACTTGGAAATTAGGTGATTTTATAATGTTCAAGTTACTCATAGGGACCATTTAACATACTGGTACATGTGCTACCTTTTTTTTTTCTTTTTCTTTTGCTATTATTAATATACAATTACATGAGCAACATTATGGTTACTAGACTCCCCCTATTATCAAGTCCCCACCATATACCCCATTGCAGTCACTGTCCATCAGCGTAGAAGGATGTTATAGAATCACTACTTGTCTTCTCTGTTATACTGCCTTGCCCTTATCCCCCAACCCCACCCCCACACCCGCTACATTATGTGTGCTAATTGTAATAGCCCTTTTTCCCTCTTATCACTCCCTTCCCACCCATCTTCCCCAGTCCCTTTCCCTTTGGTAACTGTTAGTCCATTCTTGGGTTCTGTGAGTCTGCTGCTGTTTCGTTCCTTCAGTTTTTGCTTTGTTCTTATACTCCACATATGAGTGAAATCATTTGGTACTTGTCTTTCTCCTCCTGGCTTATTTCACTGAGCATAATACCCTCTAGCTCCATCCATGTTGTTGCAAATGGTAGGATTTGTTTTCTTCTTATGGATGAATAATATTCCATTGTGTATATGTACCACCTCTTCTTTATCCATTCATCTACTGATGGACACTTACATTGCTTCCATCTCTTGGCTATTGTAAATAGTGCTGTGATAAACATAGGGGTGCATATATCTTTTTCAAACTGCAGTGCTTCATTCTTAGGGTAAATTCCTAGGAGTGGAATTCCCAGGTTAAATGGTATTTCTATTTTGAGTTTTTTGAGGAACCTCCATACTGCTCTCCACAATGGTTGTACTAACTTACATTCCCACCAGCAGTGTAGGAGGGTTCTCCTTCCTCCACATCCTCGCCAACATTTGTTGTTATTTGTCTTTTGGATGGCGGCCATCCTAACTGGCATGAGGTGATATTTCATTGTGGTTTTAATTTGCATTTCTCTGATGACAAGTGATGTGGAGCATCTTTTCATGTGCCTTTTGGCCATCTGAATTTCTTCTTTGGAGAAGTGTCTATTCATGTCCTCTCCCCATTTCTTAATTGGATTATTTGCTCTTTGTTTGTTGAGGTGCATGAGTTCTTTATATATTTTGGATGTCAACCCCTTGTCAGATATGTCATTTATGAATATATTCTCCCATACTATAGGAAGTATTTTTGTTCTACTGATGGTATCCCTTGCTTACAGAAGCTTTTTAGTTTGATACAGTCCCATTCGTTCATTTCTGCTTTTGTTTCTTGCCTGGGGAGACATGTTAATGAAGAAGTTGCTCATGTTTATATCCAAGAGATTTTTGCGTATATTTTTTTCTAAGAGTTTTATGGTTTCATGACTTACATTCCAGTCCTTGATCCATTTTGAGTTTACTTTGGTGTATGGAGTTAGACAGTAATCCAGTTTCATTCTCTTAAATGTAGCTGTCCAGTTTTGCCAACACCAGCTGTTGAAGAGGCTGTCATTTCCCCATTGTATATCCATGGCTCCTTTATCGTATATTAATTGACCATAGATAGTTGGGTTTATATCTGGGCTCTCTATTCTATTCCAGTGGTCTATGGGTCTGTTCTTGTGCCAGTACCAAATTGTCTTGATTACTGTAGCTTTGTAGTAGAGCTTGAAGTCAGGGAGCATAATCCCTCCTGCTTTATTCTTCCTTCTCAGGATTGCTTTGGCTATTTGGGGTTTTTTTGTGGTTCCAGATGAATTTTAGAACTATTTGCTCTAGTTCATTGAGGAATGCTGTTGGTAATTTGATAAGGATTGCATTGAATCTGTAGATTGCTTTAGGCAGCATGGCCATTTTGACAATATTAATTCTTCCTAGCCAAGAGCATGGGATGAATTTCCATTTATTAGTGTCCTCTTTAATTTCTCTTAAGAGTGTCTTGTAGTTGTCAGGGTAAAGGTCTTTCACCTCCTTGGTTAGGTTTATTCCGAGGTATTTTATTCTTTTTGATGCAATTGTGAATGGAATTGTTATCCTGATTTCTCGTTCTGCTAGTTCTTCATTAGTGTATAGGAATGCAACAGATTTCTGTGTATTAATTTTTTATCCTGCAACTTTGCTGAATTCAGATATTAGATCTGATAGTTTTGGAGTGGATTCTTTAGGGTTTTTTATGTATGATATCAGGTCACGTGCAAACAAGGACAGTTTGAGTTCTTCCTTGCCGATCTGAATGTCTTTTATTTCTTTGTGTTGTCTCATTGCCGTGGCTAGGACATCCACTACTATGTTGAATAAAAGTGGGGATAGTGGGCATCCTTGTCTTGTTCCCGATCTTAAAGGAAATGCTTTCAGCTTCTTGCTGTTAGGTATAATATTGGCTGTGGGTTTGTCATGTAAGGCCTTTATGATGTTGAGGTACTTGCCCTCTATAACCATTTTGTTGAGAGTTTTTATCATGAATGGATGTTGAATTTTGTTGAATGCTTTTCAACATCTATGGAGATGATCATGTGGTTTTTGTCCTTCTTTTTATTGATGTAGTGGATGATGTTGATGGATTTTCGAATGTTGTACCATCCTTGCATCCCTGGGATGAAACCCACTTGATCATGATGGATGATCTTTTTGATGTATTTTTGAATTCGGATTGTTAATATTTTGTTGAGTATTTTTGCATCTATGTTCATCAGGGATATTGGTCTGTAATGTTCTTTTTTTGTGGTGTCTTTGCCTGGTTTTGGTATTAGAGTGATTTTGGCCTCACAGAAAGAGTTTGGGAATATTCTCTCCTCTTCTACTTTCTGGAAAACTTTAATGAGGATGGGTGTTATGTGCTACCTTCTTATTCAATATCTGAAACCACAGGCTTTTGTCTGTTTCTAAAAGGACAAAAATGTTTAATATGAGTGTTTTTATGTCTACTTCAAGGAGTTTGTACTCTCTTATTTTTTTTCTTACCCCCATGTACCTCCAAACTTCCTGCTGTATTAGATAAAAGTGAATTTCACAAACATAGAGAAGGATTTGTGTGGGTCTATGTCTGCACATCTCAGCATCACTTTTAAACAGATTTCTATTATTTGGAAACTCACCAAAATAGATTTTAAACATTGTTTTATAGATTGTGAACTCTGTGAGGAAGGATAACTTTGTTTTAGTGTATCAAGTTTTTGGCTTTATAGTTTAGAGGAAAAAATAATCTAGAATTGTGTTAGTGCCACTTTTCTCTTTCATCTGCCCTCAACTTCACAACCCCATATCTTGTTCATAATTCTGCTGACTCTAAGAGTTTGCTACAGTGTTATGACAAGTGTTCATAAACAGTACTGAGGATGCCATTGTAATGAAAATTCTGTTGAGATAATGTTTAAGTGCCTGACATCTCTGCCTCCTAGTAATCTTATATACCTTTATGTATTTATATAAAAGTGTCTTTTATACAAATTGTAATTTAATTTGTATACAAATTAATTTTATATAATAAACTTATATTCTATAAATATAATGTCATTTTAATAAATTACCAAACCAGATGTATGTACTGAGCTGAAAAAAGAAATAGAAAAGCTCCTGCCAGAAGAGTTCCCTCCAAACGGGACATGGGAGTTCTTCTCTGGGCCATTCAAGCAGCCCAGGAGGAAAGCTGTCGCGATGCCAACATCAGGACTTCACAAGGAAATGTCCTAGTTGGGTCCTCGACAGGGCAGACCACAGTTAAAGAGCCTCATTGTCACTCAGAGCTTCTGTCTGGGTTTCTAATGTGCCACTCTTCAATACGAGCAAAGACACAGCCACACAACAAGCAGAGAAAAAGGGAAAATGTGAATTAAGCAGAGAGAAAAAAAAAATCATAAAAAGAGCATAAATAGCCTCAGATCAATAGGAAGACATTGCCTTCACAAACTCAAATGGATGCTTTGAGAAAGGAACATTGAAAGAACTAATAGACGTCCTACTGAAAATTGAAAACATAGCAGAAATGAAAATTTCAAAATAAGATTTGTATAAAGTTAGCTATTCTCCCATGATGTAGAGCAAAAAATCAAATAAATGGAAAATAAGAAAAAGGAAAATAGACAAACTGCCCAGGAGATCTGATAGTAATTTCCAAAAGAGAAAAAAAGTACATAGAGAGGACAGTCATGAACAAAACGACTTTCAGAAGATAACCAGATCTGGAGACGATGAACCCCCACTCCAAAGGGACCCACACACAGAGTTCCTGACAGAATGGAAGGGAACAGCCCATCCAAGTAGAGTTCTGTGAGGCGAGAGGGGCTCACTGACAAGGTGATGTGGGGGGGAGAGAAACCACCGGCTTTCAAAGAAAAGTCCAAGAATTTGAATGATGTCAGTAATACTCGGGACTAGAAGACAGTGGAGAAATACCTTCAAAGTTTTAGGAGACACCAGCTTCCAACCTAGTATTGTATGCTTTGCTAAACTATTATGTGAAAAGTAAGTGAATAAGGGAATATTTACATATGCCAAGTCTCAAAAAAAAGTGATATGTGTACATGTTATTAGGAATCTGGAATATGTACTCCACCCAAACGTGAAAGCAAGCAAGCAAACAAACAGCAAAACAGGGGGACAGGGACTCAGGAAACACAAGATCCTACAGAAGAGAAGGGGAACTCAAAATAATGGCGAAGAGAGAGCCCAGGACCAGAGCTGTGTTCACAGAGAGGCCAGTCCAGGTTGTAACAGACCAGAAGCTTCCAGGAAAGTTACTTTTTCCTAAGAAAAGAAAATTGGGAGATTGGAGTGTTCTTGACAAACTACATATAGCCTATTTTTGTTTTCTACAGGGACTACTTTGAGGATCTTTTTATGACAACCCAAGTGGGATATTGGCACTGTTGAAGGATATAAATAATGATCTTGGTTTATGCTAAATGCAATTTTTTTAAACAGGGGACTCCCCTGAGCTCCCCAACTATACTCTGCATAAGAACCTTTTGTGGAATACAGAAGTTGTGACAAAATATTAGAAGGTGAAGTAGGGAAGAAGAGTACATTTGTATGGGATGTCTATGTGTGTGTGTATATATATATATGCATACAGATATGGAACTATTTATAGATGAAGAAAAACTAAAATACTTTAAATATAGATCTTGCTATTATAGACAAGAAATGTTGAAAGCAGAAAGCTGAGGAACCAAAACTGTCAGAGACATCTGACTAAGTCTCATTAGTCATTCAAGAGATAAATCATAAATAGGTCACAGTGGACAGGCTCTCATCTCCCAGGGACTGCTGAGCATACATTTTATGCATCTTCTCCATTAGTGGGATCATCATTGATTGAAGAGTTCTTAGTGCATTAGGTATAATCATGCAGTAAGTTTTCCACAGTCTTAAACTGAACCCTTGGGGCTCCACCAGAGGGCATGATTCGCAAATGCTGCAGCAGGGAAAGATTTCGCAGTATATGTATGTTTTACACACACACGCGCGCGCACACACATACACCTTATACACATATATAAAGATGGATATGTAATTCCAGCCTGTTCCAACCTCAGATCCCTCTCCTTTTGCAGTGGTCTAGATTCAGGTAGTTAGTAATAAAAGATAATTCATCCTTCTTACCCTAAAAAAGGGGGCAATGAGAAACAGGAAGCTGGTTTTCTTGAAAGGGATTAGTTATTGAATAAAATATTTTAAAATATTTACTGAAAAAATTTTTTTTTGTAAACTGAATTTTTTTTTCTTTAAAATGATGGGGCATGTCTCTTCCATTATGGATATGAGCTGCTTTATTTAGTCCAGAAGCTGGGAGAGGAACCCCCCCCCCCCCATTTCTCTTCAAGTTAAGAACATATCTTAGGGAGGAGAAGTGACTGTAGTGAGAAAGTACCCATAACTTGAAGACGGTTCTTCATAATGAATTCCATACAGCACTAAAAAACCAACCAACTGACCCCACCATTGAATAATACTTAACTTTGCATCTTATGCAAGTATCTTAAAATATATATGTTGTACTTAAAAAATATTTCTGTTGTCAAAACTGTCCAGGGAATAGGATGAAACTGATAGGGGAGCCCAGGAACCCGTCTCGGTCGCCAGGGTCGCTCAGCTTCCTCCGGATCTCCCCACCCAGAATAACTCCCATACAAACACGGCTCTGCGGATGTGCTCAGAGCTCTCCGTGTCCAAGTCAGGTGAATCTTCACGATAACTGGAAGAAAAATGTCCCCATAAGCTTTCTCTCACCTTCACATTTAAGATCCTAACCATGATCTTGATGTTTTTGGAAACTATGGGCTTGAGTTTTTCACATTTACTTGTATTTGGCCCTCAGCCCTGAATCTGTGTGATTGTGCAAAGGAGACTGCGAACACTAGCTCAGATTGGTAATATGAATTACCAATATTAACACGTTGAAGGCCAAGTGATCCTTTTAATGATGACTTCTGATGATGTCATTGATGAGAGTAATGAAAACAGCACTGTGCAAATAGAAAAAAGAACAAGACAGAACACAGAAAGCAAGTATCAAAAGAAAGGGCAGTAGGCTAGATGTGTTTCAGTTGAGGCTCTAGAACTTCATGAAAAATATAATTTCTGTCTCAGTTACAAAGCTGAGTGTACCTAGGTTCTGGGACTTTGCTTCCTTGGGAGAAGACATGCTTTGCTATTCCACTTTATGAGAATATTGAACAACTCCAGAGGCAGCTGCTCTGAGCATTCCTTTGAAGTATATATTAAGCAACCAGTTCAAGGTCTGCTAAAAATGTGCTGCACCATCATTAAAAGCCAATATTAAAATGCAGGAGCCAAAAATATGTTTACAATGGGCTAATACATTTTTTTCACACATTAAAAGAACATCAAGCTCTCTGAAATGATTTAGTTTAAAAGGCATCTGCTTGTTTACTCATCTACAAATAAGACACTGGGCCAACACTATTCTTTTTATCTTCCCAGTTTTAGTGTTCTCTTTGTATAAGTTTTTAGAGGGCAAATTTTACCCATACAGCACCATATTTGGTGCAAGAAACACACTATTTAAGGAAACTATATTCTTTTGGATTTAACACTCAAATTATACTTAAAATAACAAAAAAAATGTGTTCAGTATTTTCCAGATAGAATTGAACATAAGGCACACCGGTTTCTAATTCTAAACCTCACCCCAATTTTTCCATAGTCTTAAATTTCAATTGCCGTTTAATTTCTTTAGCCTATGTTGCTGTATTTTTCAGTGGATTCTTGCAAATGACTTTGGCTGTGGAAGTGCCTGGTCCTTCATGAAACCTGCTGTGAGTGAACACTGAGCCAGATGTTCCCCTCAGTTTGAGCCTTACACAGACTTCGTCATTCCTTTAAGCCCTTGACCTCCCTTTCTGCAGAGCATTTACTTTAGGAAATACGTAATTGTAATTTCTCCTTTGCCCCTTTGCAATGTGAATCCTTTTAAAAAGCCTCTTGACTTTTTTTAAACTCAGGGAAGTCTTTCTTTAGGACCAAGGAACCGTCCTTTTGAAATCTAGTCATGGAAGATAGTGCACCATCTCCTAGTCTCTGGGGGAGGGCAGGAGCCTGACTTCAACGGACACCAGTCAGCAAACACCGAAGGCCCAATCACAGAGAAAAATATTGTCAAACTCAATGTGCTACACACATCCCATTGATCAACCCCCCTGGGCCACCTTCCACTTCTCCACCCCCTCAACTTTCCATCCCCCATCCCTGCCTCCTCCTGTATTTTTCCACTAGCTCATCCCAGAGCCTAAAACATCTCCTGCCCTTTGTTTCCATGGAGTTGAGTTCTGGACTATCTCCTCTATTTCAGTAACCTTGAATTAAGTGTTCCTTTCCTGCCTAACATTGTCCTGTGCAATTTTGCTTCAACAGCCCTGAGAACAGTAGTCTTCAGATTCCTCTGAGTCTGAAAACTGATGACCCCCCTGAGTAAGAGCTAGCATTTCTCCCAAGCTTCTTGAAGCTGCATGACAACAGGTACCCTGTCAAAAGTTGCTGTCACTCTCCCTCATCCTGGCTTATGTAACTATGGCTGATAAGTATGATGACATTTTAGTATAATCTAATTAGAGATCTGATAGGTCTGAAAAAGGAGGAAAGATATTATATACTGAAGAAGCTGCAATTTTCCTTTGTCCCCTGGCTGATTGTAGCAGAAGAAGAAATATATTCAGGAATGTGGGTCTTGTGACATGGATGTTATGTGAGGCCAGAAGACCCATTAGAGGGTCATGCTTCATGGAAGGCCCTGGAGAATGCAGCATTCTGCAAGGCCATCAGGAATTCATTGGTAAGGGGTGCCAGTATCTGTGAGTTCAGTGGTAACTCATCTCGGAGTGACGGGGTAGTCGGTAGGAGGGTGCTCACAGAGCTGGTCTGATTAGTGTCTATGAGAATGATGAAGCCTTAATTAAGGCCAGGTGGCAGTGTTTAACTGCCAAATGCAAGGGACCCACAGACTGGAGTAGTAGCCAAGGGGGGCTTGACCTTCAGACAGTTACAGAGATTGTTAATAGATCACAACATCATGATGTGCAAAACATGTTTAGCCAATGAGGGTGCAGTTTTGCATCTACAGTCATAAGCAGGCTAGAATGGAGGAGCAGGAAGATGAGGGCTGTTACCTCAAATAAAAGTTGCAATTCTTTGCCCTGTTCTCAAACTTAAACCTTTTGAGATCCAGAATCCATTGTCTGAAGAGATGACCATGTGCACAGGAGGAGTATGTCTATAACACCACAGCAACTATATACTGTAATGATTCCTCAAGTCCTTCCGCAAAGGGACCTGCAGCCGTTTGCCCATGCGACCATATCCTGGGCAAAGGGAAGAGCCCAGAGGGCTATTAGACACAGTCTGAGCTGACACCCACACCTAGAGACTCACTGTGGCACCACGGCCCTAGTTAAGGTGGAGATCACAGACGCCATGGCAGCAGTGGAGTCCTGCTCAAGTCTGGTGCAGAGTGGGTCCCCAGCTTCATAGATACAAATGGTGGTCATTTCCTGGCCTTCAGATATGTACCTGGGATTGTCACTTGGCAGTCAGAGCATTCCCTCTGTTGAGTCCTTAAGCTTATTTGGTAGGCCAAGTAGAAGACACCAAAATTATTCCCCCTTTCTCCCTTCCAGATAGTAAATCAAAGCATCCCTGCGGGATGGGAAGCAATGGTAGAAATTAGTACCACCTTTTCAGACCTAAAGGACTGAGTTACGGCCCTAACATACCACCAATTCACCATTATGGTCCCTGGAGAAAACTGAATGGATCTTGGAAAAACAGACTGTAGTCTACTGTAAGCTCAGCCAAACAATAGCTTTGGTCACAGCTGCTGTGCTATAGGTGGCACTGGAGCCGACCAATAAGGCTCCAGGTACACAGACATGGGTTTTGAAAAAGAACACTTTTAAAATTCTGATCAGAAAAATTCAAGTCACATTTATGTGGAATGGACAACAGTATTCCCCTATAATTTTCCCCCAGGACTGTAGCTCTCCCACACCTCTGTCATAATATTTTCAAAAGGAATCTGGATCATCTGGATGTTCACAGATTATCACAGTGATGACATTATGCTGATTTGGTCAGAACAGAAAACAGGTGGCTAGTACATCAGAAGCTTTGTTAAGACACATTTCAGGGAACTGTGATTTCAAGTAAGTTTTTAGAGGTCCACTGGTCAGGGCCATTTGAGATATCCCCTGCAAGATGTAAGACAAACTGATGCATCTCCTAATTCTTACCACAAAAAAGGAAGCACAACACCCGGTAGAACTTTCAGGGTTCTCCTGGAACATATTTTATACATGGAAATACTGTTACGGCTCATAAGAGCAATAACAGGGCAGGCTTCCAGGTTTGAGTGAGGCTCAGAGCAGAAAAGGACCCTGCAGTTGGTTTAGATCGCGGTCAAGCAGCCCTACCACTTGGGCCATATAATCTAGCAGGCTCTATATTGCTGGAAATGCCATGGTGGGGAAAGACAGAATATATGTTTATGGCAAGCCCCAGTGGAGATTCATAATGTATGCTCCTGGGATTCTGGATAAAAGACCATGCCGTCTGAAGTGGACAGTTACACTCCATTTGCAGATCACCTGCTGGCTTGATATTTGGCCCTGATACTGAAACTTGACCATGAGGCCCAAGTGACTATGTGTCTAGAACAGCCCATAATGAGCTGAGTTCTCCTAGACACACATGTCATAAAGTCAGGAGGCTCAGCAGACATCTGTCATGATCAGAAATGGTACATTTGAGATTGAGTCTAAGTGACAACAGAGGGGCTGCCCGAGCAGGTGGCTCAGACCCCATGTGACTCTCCATGGTTGTACTTGCGTGGAAATGACCAGTTGAAGAAGAAGGAAAAAAATCCAAGCTTGATTTATGGAGGGGCAGGCTCAGTATACAAGTGCAAACTGAAACAGGGTAACACAGGACAGCACTGCTACTTGAGAACAGTGGGTGGAGAGGATCTTCCCAGTGGGTAGAGGTGTAGATGGAGAACCTGGCCATCCACCTTCTGAGGAAGGACTAATGGCCTGAGGGAAGAAACATACAGATTTCTGGATATTTGCTAAAAAGTAGTCAAGTAGGTTGATTAGGAACATGGAAGGATGGAAGGAAAGACTGGAAGATCAGATATACAGCGTGTGGATATAGGCACATAGATGTTGACACTGAATATAATTTTTGAATAAGATAATAATGTCAAACAGAAAGCATCCACCAAAGAGGAGGCACTAAACTATGAAGTAGACAAAATTATCTGACCAGTTGACATTAGCCACTGTTGTCATTGACCATTCCAGAATTGGTATTTTTGGCACATGGATGGAATAGCCACAATCACAATAGTGGTATTTCCTGATCATAAGCAAAGACTAGATGATGTTTATTGGTTTAATTGTCCCCCTTACCTTTCTACTGTGCTTAAAATATAGAAACCAAGAACTGTAACAACTATATAAACAAGTCATGAGGTCAGAAGAAAATTATCAGTACTATAGTATGTAGCAAGTCAGAGGCCTTCCAGAAGCAACAGTAAATTTCACAGAACCTGAGCCTTATTTTATTGATTACATATATTTAGATTCAGATGTGGACTCAGACTGAACATAAAATCCTGTTTTAAAACTTGGCTAATTACAGTGACTTTTTTGGGGTGAAATTATGTAAAATGGGAAGCAATTGAGTCAGCAGAAAGGTTTTATTTAAGGAATGAAATAAAATTCTGTTAAATCTGTAGGGAAACTTGTGGATTATGTGGTCCAACACTTTAAGCTGGGAAAACTGAAGCCTTGAGAAGGGACATAGTGATATAGCACCAGTAAGTGGTAAAACAAGGGTTAGAACACAGTTAATCTGTCTAGTGTTTTCCCACTAAGTCATATAGTCTCTTGTACATAGAATATATTATTTGAAAATACTGTGGTTACCAACATGAAATTCATATCCTTGAAATAATTGATCTCTTAATTGAATTTATCTTAATAGTGGCTTTGAATAACTCCTGAATTTGCTTCTTTCAAAACAAGAATTAAAAATGCCATTCACAAAAGTGGTGCTGCTGATGACAAGTGTGAAAACCGATAGCAGGTTGAAAATTCCCAAATTACTAATTTTTCTTAGCCCTTTGCTCACATATTTAATAGTGAATATATTTTGGAAAATGTTAATTAACCAATTCTACCCCTGGACACTATTTCTTTGATTACCATGTACCCTCTTGAGATGAAGTTGTAGATTTTCCATCCTCAACTCTAAGATCTTATTTAAAATTTTAGTGTGCTTTTGGTCAGTTTAATGACAACAGCTCATTTTAGGGGTTGTTTCCATTTCAGATTCTCAGCTTCAGGTTATTTCTGGGGCATTGGCTAATCAGCATGTCACACTAATTTTCTTTAAATGTGTTTTTCTTTTAGAGATTCCTCAGCAATGCAAGTGTTTTCATCACTTGGATGATAATACTGAGATCAAAAGATGATAAAAGCTCATCTGAGAATAATTTTCTCCCTCTTCCCTACATAATTTATAAATTCAATTGTCTTTTACTGTAAAATTTTTTTATTATGTAAAATATATTTTGTTTAATAGTGATCCCTTAATATTAAATTCATTAACAAGGAATTTTCTGATAGGAGGGAGGGGGAAAAAGATGGCAGACTAGGGAGGCAAGGCAAAAGCCCCCTCCCACACACACCAAGGAAGCAACTACAGCAAATACAACTAACCCTGCAAATGACCTGAAGACTGCACAACAGACCACCTACACCTGGGGAAGAAAGAAGACCATACAGAGAAGGGTAAAGTGGAAGAGCCATGATCCTGGGGAACCCAAGCCCTTCCCCCATCCCAGCCCACATGTGGGAGGAAGAGGAATGGATTGGGTATAGGTACTCAGGAACTCTGCACACCTGGACCTGGAGATCTGCTCTGGTAACAGAGTCCACACTGACCTGGGCTTTGGTGAGGACTCTGGGAGGCTGAGACTCCTGCAGCTTGTGAAGGACAGGTGTGCTTCATTGGTACTGCTGAGACCCAAAACAGGGGTAGCAGTTTGAAAGATTTACTAGCAACTGGAGCAGTGACAGAGGGGTGAATGTTGGAAAGAGTTCTCTCTGCAGGAAAGGGGGCAGGTGGATGACACTTACCCAGCTGTCCTTCATCCCAACAGGTTGGGCATTCTTGGGAGCCCCAAACACTTCATCCCCCTTGTTGGTGGTTCAGCCCCAAGTTGCTTCCCTGAGCACCTGCCTGCCCTCTGGGCTCAGCAGCGTCAGACTGCTGCCTGGCAGGCAGAGGGAGGCTTTCACAGCATTCTCGGCCCTATCTCAGCCCAAATGGGGAGGCGCCTGTGGGAGCTAGCCCCGAGTGCTCCTTCTTCCTTGCAGATGGCCCCAGGCTGGTGCCAGGCACCCATGTACCCGTGTGCCCTACTGCCACACATCCCACTGCTGGTGACCAGTGTGCCCACGAGCCCAGACACCATGTGCCTTGAGATTGTGCACCCAAGTGCCCTACCACCAAGCATCTTGCTGCTGAGAGACCACATTCCCTGGCACCATGCTCTTCAATGCTGCCTGCCTACCCCAGAGCCCTGTGACTGTCCTGCCCGCCCCTTAGCCCAGCAGCACTGTCATTGCTGCAGGGCAGGCAGAGGGTGGCCCTGCCCTCAACAATCCTAGCAGAAGCATCGCTGCTCAGCTCACAAAGGGCAGACTGAGGCAAACTGCCATCAGAATGGACTGAGATACACCACTGATGGCAGTGAGACAGAAAGGCAGCCCCTCCCATGGCCCACCAAAAGCAGCTGGGGCTCCACTGTAAAAGAGAACCAAGCATTGGAAAGTAAAGAGTCTTGTGCTTCTGGGCACCACAGGACACCTTCTTCATGAAGCCATTACCTTCTAGACCAGGGAGCATAGCAGATCCATCTAATCCCAAAGAAGAAACAAACCCTGACAAAATGAGAAGGCAGAGGAATATAGTCCATCAAAACTACAGGATAAAACACCAGAAAGAGGGCTAAATGAAAGAGATCCAATCTTCTTAATAATGATTTCAAAGTAATAGTCATAAATATGCTCACTGATCTGCAAAAAAGTATTGACAGTCTCAGAGAGGACTTCAATAAAGAGAGAAGTTGAAAAAGAGACAGAGCTGAAGAATGCAGTAACTGAAATGAAATATACAATGGAGGGAATGAATAATAGATGGCTGCAGGTAGAGGAGACAATCAGTGAGATGGAAATTAGAGAACAGGAACACAAGGAAGCTGAGGAACAGAGGAACAAAAGAAATCCATAGAAAGGAGAGGCTGCTAAGAGAGCTTGTGACAACTCTAAATGAAACCATATTCACTTCATTGGGCTACCAGAAGGAGAAGAGGGAAACAAAGGGATAGAAAGTCATTTTAAGGAACGTATTGTTGAAAACTTCCCCAGTCTAAGGAAGGATATAGACCCTCAGGTCATGGAAGTGCAGAGAGCCTATAAAAAAAGGAACACCAGGAAGACAATACCAAGACATATAATAATTAAAATGACAAAGATTAAGGAAAAGGAGAGAGTATTGAAAGCACCTAGAGAGACAAAAAAGACTACTTATCAGGGAAACCCATCAGGATATCATCAGACTTCTCAGAGGAAACTTTACAGGCCAGAGGGAGTGGCATGAAATATTTAATGTATTGGAACAAAGACTTTCAAACAAGAATCTTCTACCCAGCTAAATTATCATTCAAATTTGAAGGAGAGAGTAAACATTTTCCAGATAAATGAAGGCTGGAGGCATTTAAAACCACTAAACCAGCATTATAGGATATGTTAAAGGGACTTCTGCAGACAGAAATGTTCCCAAGCTTGAATAGTTTTCACCAGTGAAAATAAACCCATATAAAGGTCCTAGACCAATTACTTACCAAGTAAGTATGAAATTAAAACAAAACTAGTAAAACCAACTATACACAAAATCAGTAAAGGGATACACAAAAAACGCAAATTATGAAATCTAATACATAAAATGTGGAGGAAGAAGAAGAAAAAAGAAGTACTTTTAGATTGCGCTTGAAATAGAGCAATTGTTAACTTAATACAGATCATTATATAGTCAGGAGGCTATCCTTGAACCTTTGGTAACCAAAAACCTAAAGCCTATAATATATACACACACACACACACACAAAAATCCAATCACAACACTAAATCATCAAATAACAAGAGAAGAGTATACAAGAGGAAGAAAGGAACAGAGAATAACTATAAAAACAACCAGAAAAAAATTAATAAAATGACAATAAATACAAATCTAGCAAAAATTACCTTAACTGTAATGGACTGAATGCACCAATCAAAAGACACAGAGTGGCAGAATGGATAAAGAAACAAGACCTGTGTATATGCTGCCTACAAGAGACTCATTTCAGACCCAAGGACATACACAGATTAAAAGTGAACAGACGGAAAAAGATATTACATGCAAACAATAGGGAGAAAAAAGCAGAAATGGCAGTACTTATATCAGATAAAATAGACTTCAAAACAAAGAAAGTCATAAGAGACTAAGAAGGACATTACATAATGATAAAAGGGGTCAGTGCAACAAGAGGATATAACCATTATAAATATCTATGCACCCAGTATAGAAGCACCTAAATACGGGAAACAAATATTAACAGAATTAAAGCGGGAAATAGAATGCAATGCATTCATTTTAGGAGACTTCAACACACCACTCACTTCAAAGGACAGGTCAACCAGACAGAAAATAAGTTAGGAGACAAAGGCACTGAATAACACATTAGAACAGATGGACCTAACAGACATTTACAGAACACTCTACCCCAAAGCAGCAGGATACACATTTTTCTCAGGTGTACATGGAAAGATCTCCAGAATAGATCACCTACTAAGCCACAAAAAGAGCTTCCATAAGTTCAAAAAGATTGAAATTGCATCAAACAACTTCTCAGACCACAGCGGTATGAAGCTAGAAATAAATTACACAAAGAAAACAAAAAAGCCCACAAACAGATGGAGGCTAAAAAACATGCTTCTAAATGATGAATGGATCAATGAACAAATCAAAACAGAATGAACAATATATAGAGACAATTGAAAACAAAATACAACAATCCAAAATTTGTGGGATGCCGCAAAAGCAGTTCCAAGAGGGCCATACATAGCATTACAGGCCTACCTCAAGAAACAAGAACAATCCCAAATAAACAGTCTGAACTCACAATTAAAGAAACTAGAGAAAGAAGAAAAAATAAAACCCAAAATTAGTAGAAGGAGGGACATAATAAACATCAGAGAAGAAATAAAATAAAGAAGAATAAAACAATAGGAAAAAATTGATGAAACAGAGATGATTTTTTGAGAAGATAAAATAGACAAACCCCTACCCAGACTTATCAAGAAAAAAGAGAATGTACAAACAAAATCAGAAATGAATGACTAGTCACAATGGATACCACAGAAATAAAAAATTATTAGAAAATTCTATGAAGAATTATATTCAAATAAAAGGGACAACCTAGAAGAAATGGACAAATTCCTATAGAAGTACAACCTTCCAAAGTTGACCCAGGAAGAAACAGATAATCTGAACAGACCAATTACCAGTAATGACATTGATTTGGCAATAAAAACTCCCAAAAAACAAAAGTCCAGGTGCAGCTGGGTTCACAGTTAAATTCTACCAAACATTAAAAAAGCTAATACCTATCCTTCTTAAAGAATTCTGAAAAGTGGAAGAGGAGGGAATACTGCCAAACTCATTCTATGACACCAGCATCACTCTAATCCCCAAACCAAAGGCACTACAAAAGAGATAATTTTAGACCAATATGCCTGATGAACATAGATGTAAAAATCCACAGCAAAATATTAGCAAACTGACTTAAAAATACATCAAAGTATCATCCATAATGAGCAAGTGGGATTTATTCCAGGGATGCAAGGATGGTACAATATTCATAACTTGAATCAATGTGATACACCACATTAACAAAAAGAAGGATAAAAACCACATGATCATCTCAATAGATGCTGAAAAAGCATTTAAAAAAATTCAACATCCGTTTGTGAAAAATATTCTCAACAAAATGGATATAGAAGGTATATACCATAACATAATAAAGGCCATATATGACAGACCCACAACCAATATCATACTTATTGGTGAAAAGCTGAAAGCTCTTCCTCCAAGATTGGGAAAAAGACAAGGATGCCCACTCTTACCACTAGTACTGGAGGTCCTAGACATAGTGATCAGACATGATAAGGAGATTAAAGGCATTTAGATTTGTAAGGAAGAAGTTAAACTTTCACTATTTACAGATGACATGATATTATATATAGAAAACCCTAAAGATTCCACCAAAATATTATTAGAACTAATAACTGAATTAAGTCAAGTTGCAGGATACAAAATTAATACACAGAAATCTGTTGCATTCCTATATACTAACAAAAACCTAACAGAAAGATAAATCAAGAAAACAACTCCACTTACAATTGCATCAAAAAGAATAAAATACCTAGGAATAAACCTAACCAAGGAGGTGAAAGACCTATACTCTGAAAACTACAAGACACTCATGAGAGAAATTAAAGGAGATACCAATAAAAGGAAACACATCTTGTGCTCATAGACAGGAAGAATTAATATTGTCAAAATGGCCATCCTGCCTAAAGCAATCTACAGATTCAATGCAATCCCTATCAAAATACCAACAGCATTCTTCAATGAACTAAAGCAAATAGTTCTAAAATTCATATGGAACTACAAAAGACCCTGAATAGCTAAAGCAATCCTGAGAAGGAAGAATAAAGGTGGGAGGATTATGCTCCCCAACTTCAAGCTCTACTACAAAGCCACAGTAATCAAGACAATTTGGTACTGGCACAAGAACAGACCCATCAATGGAACAGACTAGAGAGCCCAGATATAAACCCACACACATATGATCAATTAATATATGATGAAGGAGCCATGAATATGCAGTTGGGAAAAGACAACCTCCTCAATAACTGGTGCTGGCAAAACTGGACAGTTACATGTAAGAGAGTGAAACTGGATTACTGTCTAACTCCATACACAAAAGTAAATTGAAAATGGATCAAAGACCTGAATGTAAGACATGAAACCATAAAACTCTTTGAAGAAAATACAGGCAAAATCTCTTTAACATAAGCTGAAATTTTTTTTCCTGGACACACTGCCTCAGGCAAGGGAAACAAAATCAGTAAAGAACAAGAGGGACTATATCAAACTAAAAAGCGTCTGTATAGCAAAGGACACCATCAGCAGAACAAAAAGGCATCCTACAGTATGGGGGAGTATATTTGTAAACAATTTTCTAATAAGGTGTTAACATCCAAAATGTATAAAGAGCTCATAAGTCTCAACACCAAAAAAACAAATAACCCAATTAAAAATGGGTGGAGTACCTGAACAGACATTTCTCCAAAGAAGAAATACAGATGGCCAACAGGCACATGAAATGATGCTCCACATAACTAATAATCAGGGAAATGTAAATCAAAACCACAATGACATATCACCTCACACCAGTTAGGATGGCCACTATCCAAAAGACAAGAAATAACAAGTGTTGATGAGGATGTAGAGAAATGGGAACCCTCCTACACTGTTGGTAGGAATGTAATTGGTACACCACTTGTGGAAAGCCATATGGAGGTGCCTCAAAAAACTAAAAATAGAAATACCAGTCAACTCAGAAGTTCCACTTCTAGGAATTTACCCAAAGAAAACAAGATCTCTGATTTTAAAAGATACATGCAGCCCTATGTTCATCTCTGCATTATTTTAAATAGTTCAGATATGGAAGCAGCCTGAGAGTCCATCGACAGATAAATGGTAAAGAAGGGGTGGTACATATACACAATGGAATATTATTCAGCCATAAAAACAGAAATCTTGCCATTTGCAACAACATGGATGGATGGATGGATGGATCTGGAGGGTATTATGCTAAGTGAAATAAGCCAGGCAGAGAAAGACAAATACCATATAATTTCACTTATTTGTGGAATATAAAAACAAAAAACAAAGCAAAACAAAGTGAACCAAATAGCAGTAGACTCATAGACACTCAGAAATGACTGGTGGTCACCATGGGGGAGGGGTTGCAGTGGGGAGGGTGAGATAAAGGGGCACAAAAATTCTCAATCATAATATAAGTTGGTCATGGGGATTGTAGTACAGCCTGGAGAATATAGCCAATGATTCTGTAACATCTTCCTATGTTGACAGATAAGTGCACTAATGGGGGTGAGGATTTAATAATATGGGTAATGCTGAACCACTGTGTTGTATACTGAAGCCAATATAAGACTGTATATCAATGATGCTTCAATTAAAAAAAAATAGGAAAACAAATTTACCTTGTCAGTTTCTCTGCCCTTGCATATAAACATCACATCGAGGCTGGGGAATGTCATCTGACCAGATTGTTGTCACTAAGCCCAGCAGGGCCCACATTATGGCCCACATCCTTCTCTTCCTGCCTCCTTGCTCTCTCATGCATCTCTGGGATGATTTTAAACCTTCTTTGCTGTTTTCAAACATCTAACTCCTATTTACTTTCTCTTCATTCTAAGCAGATTACCTCATATCTTATCTTACTGAGAAAGCAGCCATCAGAAGCAAACTCTCTTAATCAATTCATATCAAATTTACAATCTGCCTACTTTTGTTTCCTTTTTTGTTTCATTAGGGTAGTACTTTTAAACCTTGGCTGCAAATTGACAGCATCTGGGGAGCTTTAAAAATATACCTGTGCCTGGGCCCAAATGCCAGGATAGCGATTTAAGTGGTCTGGGTTGCAGTTTTGGTATCCATATTTTTAAAAATATCATCATCACTTGGATGATGATACTGAGATGGTAAGATGATAAAAGCTTATCTGAGAATAGTTTTCTCCTTTTCTACATATTTTACAAATTCAGTTGTCTTTTACTGTAAAATATTTTTTATTAATGTAAAATATATTTTATGCAATAGTGATCATTTAATATTAAAATCATTAATAAGAAATGTTCTGACAGAACTCATAAGAAAAAAGATCCATTTATCTAAAATTCGGTTGAATGCTAGAACCTGGAAGAGAATCTTACTGAAGGCCCAGAACGTTTAAGTGATTCTCCACCTCTCCTCATCTCTAGCATACTAAACTCACAAAAGTGAGCTCCTCAGATGATTCTAATGCGTTGTCAGGGCTGGGAACCAACCACCAGAGAAGTTTCCCCTCTTAAAGAGGAACTGTTGAACAAGTATTAAGGTCTATCGTCTCATACTTGCACTAAAATTTATCCATTCCTTCTCTGTATGTAGAGGGAGTATTAGTCATTCCCTCTCAAATATGTTTTTCCCATTGACTTTCCAAGTTATTTGATTCTCTCTCAAAAACCAAACCAAACCAACTGACCAGTCAACCAACCAACAAAAAACTTGGTTTTTCCCTCTTACCTGTGATGGTCAATTTTGTGTGTCAGCTTGGCTCATGGGTAATAACTCAGTTCAACACTGAGGTCTTGTTGTGATGGTATTTTGTGGAGATGATTTACTTCTCTAAGTAGCTGAGTTTAAGTAAGGAGATCATTCTCATTAATCTAGGTGGGTAGGCCTGATCTCATCACCTGAAAGGCCTTAGAAACCTTTCAAAAGCTTAGGTTCCAAAATAAAGAAGAAATTCCACCTGTGGGTTGCAGTCAGGGTTGGATTCTGCCCTGAGTTCCCAGCCAGCCCTTCATATAATCAAAATGTCTGAAAAGAATGAAATACTTGAATCCATTTTAAAAAACTGATTTCGATCCCCATCATTCCACTGAAACAGCCTACACAAATTATAATTAACCTTGTTTGCCAAACACATTTTTCACTCTCTTTCTCGAAAAACTTATAATTACAGTTAATCATTACTTTTTCTTGCAGTTTAAAAAAATTTTAATTGTGAAAAATATAATTCATAGAAAAGTGCATGGTATAAATAATAATTATACAAATCTCCATATAATCGCTATGCTGGTTAAGAAATAGAACATTGCTAGTATCTTAGAAGTCCCGTAAATACTATTCCCCAATCACATCTGCTTTATCTTCCAGGAGGTAACCTATTTTTTCTTTTGTGATAATCACTCCCTTTAATTTTCTTTATGGTTATTAGAATCATACTGTATTTTTTTGTGGCATGTTACTTTTCTCCACAATTGTGAAGTTCACTCATATGTATAGCTCTTGTTTGTTCATTTTCATTGTCTTACATTATTCTGTTGCATTACTATACCACAAAATATTTATCCATCTTATCATTAATGGATTTTTTAGTTGTTTTAAGTTTGGGGCTATACGGAATAACATTGCTATAAAATATACAGGCAACGATGAAATTCAAAATACTTAATTGCATGAACCTGGAAATTATTATGCTAAAGTGAAATAAGTCAGGCAGAGAAAGACAAATACATGATTTCACCTTCATGTGGAATTTAAAAAACAAAACAAATGAACAAACAAAACAAATAGATTCACAGACCCAGAGAACAGACTGGTAACTGCATGGGAGAGGACCCTGAAGACCCGGATCTGGCCCCCTGAGACTGGTCCCCAGGCGCCTTTTCCCTTGGCCAGTTTTGTCTTGTATCCTTTCACTGTAATAAATCATAATGTGAGTAAACAAAACAAAACAAACAAAATACTTAATGACATGTATGGCCAGGTCCCATAGCAATTACAACAGTTGCCAAACGCATCTGAATGGAAGACTTACCAACCAGGAAGGACTTTCTCTGGTACACGACACCAGATAACCACCCCAGCATACTTGAAAATGTTCAAGAGTTGTTCTGATGTCTGTATCTCAGAGTGGAATTATTGAGTTGTATGGTATGGAAATCTTCAGCAAAACAAAGTAAATTCAAGCTACCTTTAAAATGGTTTGACCAATTTATACTTAAATCAAGTTACACTTAAATGAGAATTCCATTACCGTTTGGCTTCCTCAGACTAGATTCTTATTCTTGTGAATATAGTTTAACTGTTGTTGAAAGTGGAATTACCCTGAAAACTAAGGTTGAGCATCTGTTTTTTAAGTTTACTGACCATTTAGATTTCTTTTAATTGAAGTGTTTGTTCAAGTGTTTTTCCTACATTTCCATTACATTGTTTTCCTTTTTCCTCTGATGTGTATAATTTAGGCATTTTTGATGCTAGTCTTTTTTGTTTGTTTTATGTAACAAATATATTTTCTAATTTTTTGGATTTTTCATCAAATTTTTTTTAATGGCATCTGAGCAACAGAAGTCTGTCTTTATTTTTATGTAGTTGATCTTACCAAATTTTCTTTTTGTGTGTCTTAAGAAATCTTTTCCTCCTCCAAGTTTATGAGCTTATTTTGCTAAATGATCTTCTAAATGTTTATAAGTTTGTCTTTCATATTTAGGTCTTTAAGTTAACATGGAATTTTTATTTGCAAAGTGTGAGAGAGAGGCTCCAATATCATTTCTTTTTCAAGTGCCTACCCAATTGGCCTATGCTATTTAATTGAAAGCTCATGCTTTTGTGCAGCTTATCTCCTCTGTTATATATGCAGTGTCCATTCATGTGTGAGCCTGCTGATCTCACTATTTTGTTCCATTTCTCAATTTATCTATCCTGCATCAACATTATAAATACTCTTTTAATATCTGTACCTTTATAACAAACCTTAATATCTGTTAGAAAATATTCTTATATTTTGTTTTTCCTTCTCTGGTATACTCTTTCTTGTCCCTTAGTACTTCAACATACAGTTTATGATCAGCTTATCAAATTCCACACACACACAACATTTAATTGCATTGATTCAATGGATTTTTAATTTGGGATAAATTGAATATCACTACCGTATTCAGTTTTTCAATCAGTGGACATTGTATTTAGGTCTTATTTAATGTAGCAATACAATTTTATTATTTCCTTTGTAGAGGTCTTACCGCAGAAAGTTATCAAAGAAAGAAACACAGAAGCTCACTTAAAGATGTCCCTGCTGGCCAAAAAGGGTAAATTTGAGCATTAATAAGAACAATTTCAATGAATTAAAACATATCAAATTTGTTGAAATCCTTGAGTTCACACTGATATTAAAAAAAATTAAAATGAAAACAAACTGGCCACCTTTGGAGGATGATAGGGGACCACTTATTAGATTGAAAAATGGTCAAGTAGATAGAGGAAAATTGTCCAATTTTCTCTGCCTTTATCTTAACTTTCCTGTACAAACTATACCACTGGGTAATCAAATACTGGTTGAGGGGATGTTTATCTTTTTTAAAGTATTCCAAGAAGAAATGATGATTGAATTAGAACGTCACTGTTTCCTAACATCTAGTTATATCTGGATTTATTCTAGGTGTTGAACACCAGTGGCCATAAATGGGACAAAATGGGAGACAGCCAAACATGTTCCTCTCAATGGAGGAATACAAAACCAGCATGTGACAGAGCTTAAATATGTGTCAGGTCAAATCTGCAGAGCAAAAGAAAGAGTTGCAGTCAATACAGTCAGAGGAACTTGTTAACTACACTGTGAGTATGGATTCAGAAAAAAACAGATTTCAAGAAACTACAGGTAGAAGACCAGGCTTACAAAAAATAAGATTCACTGAAAAAGAAAGGATAGGGAGGAGAGTATGTATATTAAAAGAGGCTTAGAAAACATTAAAAATGAGACAGGAGAACTACTCTAATGTTTACCAGGCAGATGTCAGTAATAAATCAGGAAATAATTACCATAAAAATCAGGATAATGATTACATTTTGGAGGTTGGGAGGGAGTTGTGATAGAGCTGGATTAAATGGAGGTCTTACAAGATGCGTCGAAGTTCAGTTTCTTGATCTGAGTGGTGGTTACAAGAGCATCCAACATACAATAATTATTAAGTTATACATTTGTTTCATTCTGTTTTCTGTATGTGTGCTGTGTTTAAAATACATTTTTTAAATTGAGTGAGGGAAACTTATGATATAAGTTTCAGAGAAAATGTTCCAGAAAGTTCTATTTCTGTATTAAGTACCAATTTATCAAGTTGATAAACACAAGAAATCAAAGTCTATATTTTCAATATTTATTAGTAAGGCTGAGGCAACAGCCTTTATACAGCACAATTTGCATAAGTTATCAAGATACATCTTGTATACAATCACAAAACCAAGACAGATTTTTACGTAGAGAAAACTCAAGACAGATTTACAAGCATTTTAAAATACAATTCTCATGTTTTTCAGCTCAGTTTATACAACCTTTAGCCCAAGAATTTGTATTTTGTTCATTAGGTTTTCCAGAGAGATTTGGGTAGGACAGAAAAAAAGAACACATTAGCAAATCACCGACACTGCATGCAACATGTAGTTAGAAACAAGACATATTTCCAAGTACTTTATTTTTTATTTTGAAATCAATTTTATTCAGTTTTTATTTTGTCAGACAGGAATTTTTTTCCCCTTTAACATCAGATGTGTTTTTTGTTACGATATCAGCACACACATTTATCGGTAGTGGGAGCACCTGAGCACATCACCAACAAAGATACAGATGCGATCAAATGATAATCATATTCACATGCTGAATGCCAAACAAAATTAATATTTCAACTCTGTCTATTTTGCCAACTGTATAGTTATTTACAGGGTAACAAATTAAGAGAATACTCTCAATCTACCAATCAGGTAAAGAATCATTTGAATAAATGATTTTGACTTAATGAGTATCTTTAATAACAACAACGACATGGAACATACAGAAAACATCCATGTGTCATATTCAATGAGAATATCTGTTTCACTCATTCATTCTTGTATAACATCAAAGCAAGTGATTATTAAAGAGACGGCTCATAATTATTCATTGAGCTTTCTTTCACTTCTATCTCAAGCCCAAATAGAGGAAAATCACTCTGTCACACATAGAGTTATAAACACATATATAGCTGTAGTCGGCTGCTTTTGGAATATTAGACATTGTAGCAATGAAAATAAGCTTTCAAAAATATTGTTAGTTATGATTTAAATAATAAAGTAAAAAAATACTATAAACATCTTTATGATATCTTAATGAAATGAAACATTGATCAAATAATTTATAATAAATTGGGCACGATATAGTATATGCTTTTATTTCACTTCACGTCACCACCAGCCTACTGTCACTACTGCTATCACCACTATCATCACAACCGTTCCGATAATAAGAATCAATATCAGCTGGTTACCAGCTATAATATTCCCACAATATGACTATTTTAATGTGTGTGATCCACAAAATTAACCCCATTGATATACTGAAAATTTACGTTTAGTAGTGTGATTAATTACAATATGGGCAACTTTAACAAGCAAAGACAATCACTGTCTTTTAGTCTTAGATACTGTTCTTCTAAACTGAAATGGTAAATAAAGAGTTCAGAGTCACCCCAAATCTCCTTAATTTTAAGTAAAAACAGGGAAAACACCAACTTCTTGCTACTAGTGTTCTCTATGTCTGTAATGACCATTCTATAAATCCCTGTCTTTTGCAAAAGTTCACTCTGTGCTTTTGCTTCTATAGCTATAAGTTTCTTTAGGACCAGGTTTTAAACCAAGGAGCAACTTCATTCTCTGATGACTCAGTGTAATTGTGGGAAACATGATGATGCTTCTCAAGGTATAGGTATAGGTGCTGTAATTGGACTAGTCACATATTATTTAGAGATTACAAACTTTGTCGCTAGTCGGATTTAAAAAAAAGCTGATTCCAATAAAATAAAATGAAATAAAAAGTGGAAAAATCATGTGCTGTGATATATACAAAAAAGTAAAAAATACTAAGAGCCCTATTTGCAATTAAAAAAGAAATAGTTTTGTTGTAAGAAGGGTTATCAACATCATTTAGAAGAAATGCATTCGTTTAAGGATTAGTGTTGCATAGAATAATTCCAGTACAACCTAGGAGTTTGGTCAGCTGCAAACTTAGCACACTTTGGCAGGATCTTATATTCTCCACAGGGGGATGCTGGTGCACAAAAAGAAGCCCTATCGTTAACTCTCTTGATTGATCTGGCCCCATTGCTAGTGCCTGGGAACAGAGGGGCACCTATAGTGGAAAGACTCCTACTCGTTTGGGTCAGATAGCTACCAAGGGATGATCTTTGTTTCGGTGGCACCTCCATTCGGATTATTCTAAAAAAAATTGCAACTGGAATGAAGTAAAGTAACTGGTCATACAACCTCTCATGTACACCTTTGGATATAAGTGCTGCAGAAGAGGATCTAAGGTGAGCCAGAGTTTCCTTTTAAGGGCAAATAGCAGAGCCTTTTTATGTCAAAAGGAGATTTTCCTGAAGCTTTTTCTTCCCCAGTGCTGAGTGATGATTATAAGTTCCTAAAGTGCTAACTTTGCTGGAAATATCCATGGCAACCATCAGCAGATCTAGTCGTCTCTAAAAATAAAGTCCTAGCAATATGAAATCTTTAGAGATCCTCTCTTCACATGCTTGTGTTAGAGCACTATCAATGGTAAATGACTGTGTTGTCAAGGGAGGGGGGGAAAAGTGACTGTCACCTTTCTTAGATTGGGGAAAATTGAATTGGTATTTCTTTATGACTGTAATAGAGATATATGGCCTGGGATTTATTAGATATTCTTTTATTTTTAATGTTTTACATTTAATCAGTTCCTCTCAAATTTAAGGTATGGTTTCCTTTAAATATAAGAAAATTCAGTATCCAACCGATATATTTGGAGATGATTTATCTAAACCCACTAAAACTTCACCCTTGAATAAAAAAGTAGTTTCTAAACTCAAAATGATCTGAGAAACAATTTAATTTATTTTGGGGTAGGATATGGGAATAGGATAAGAACAGTATAATTCATTTAATTTATAATAACCCAGTTTGCAAATAATTTTCTTTTAATTCTTCATCTTTTTTTTCAAAGTAAATGACAGTTTCCATTTTAAAGAAAAAATTAGTTTTGGAGCTAATATACTGCTTTTATCCATCTCAATGCTTGCCATTGGTTTGCAGAGTGCCTTCTCACATATAAAATTTGCGAAGTAAAATGCTGCATAATAATTATTCCTAACTTATGTGTATAAAAGTCTATTTGGAAATGTGCTTTCATCTTCTCTCTATGATCACTTAGTTTCATCGTCCCAACATTGCATTAGGAAGGCTAGGAATAGATAATTTTTATCGTACAAATAAGAAAACTGGGGAAATGTGATTTTAAGTGCCATGTGCAAGGTGACACAGTCATTGGCAGGACCCAGATCCGAAGCCAGGCTTTTTATCCCAGCTGAGTGTGTTTCCTACAACCCCATGTTACTTCCTTTGTTAATATTGTTGGTTGATGGAGAAGAGGATGCTTCCTTTTAATGACTTAGATATTGGCCCTTTTATTCTATATTATTAAAATAGCTCAAATTATATTGTAACTTCAATATAATGTTGATTTTTCACATATTTTCCCAACATTGATGAACTTGATCTCACTGTGATGTCATCACTGAAAGAGGAAAATGGAGCACTAGAAGGTAGTGGACTTTGGTGTCAGGGTTTTCATTATACAATCAGTTAATGTGTTAAGGGAAACTAAAATTATGGAAGAGCAGGAAATAATACCAATTTAATTAATGTCACAGATCAATATTTTCTGTTTGCCAGAGGAAGAATTTTCTCTCTGTCAGTACATCATTCTGGAGAGAGGAAATGTGTGGGATAACACATTTATTTGCAGTTCCACAAAGAACAAGTTATCATGCTTCCTAGAACATACCAATTTAATCTATGTCCTTTGGTATGTAGACTGAATATGTCTTGGTTTAAGAGTAAATTATGGAGATTTTGATATTTTCAACTAAGGTTGCTATGTATTATGGGACAACATTCTTTGTCAGCCAGTCACGGCTTTATTTCTAGATAAATGTAATTCCATTTCCACTTAGTATTATCTTCACTCTACATTATTTCAAATTATACAAATGTGCTTTTACAATATGGATTTCCAAAACTGGTGTTGTTCACCCTTGTAATGTTTAGACACAGAGAAAAACTGTACCATGTGGTCTAAAAGCCGTAACTTCTACATGTCCAGTTCTTTTCTTTTGAACACAACCACCTTACTTCTAGCCTTGGACACATATTGTACATGTATTTTTTGTCAGAATCTCAAAACATTAAGTTGTCTGAGAAGATGAGTAAGAAAGATTTTTAGACTTTTGAAAATAGATTTGTTACATCAGTTCTTGCCTTTCAACCAAGGTTCTTTTGTATAAAGGATTACTTTTGCATTAGAAACCATATTAATCTTTGAGCCTTTGCCTTTAGTGACAGCTCAACTCTGTGCCATGATTTTTGCATTAAGTAATCAACATTTTTCTATTTTTCTTGACAGCCATGAGAAATACAGGGTCTCAGAGCTTGTTTTTTTTTTTTGTCCTCAATATATGAACTTTTTATTTGAGTTTTTTTCTTTTTTCTGTGTTCCACAACAACAGATTTATAAGGCTTTAACTATGTTTGTACCTGTTGTTTCTCCTGTCACATTTACTCTGAAAACATAGTACAATAGTCTCCAGCTGTAGTCTTGATCTGAAATTATTTAGAGTAAGTTTCTACACCCTGAGCAGACATAGTTCTTCAATGAGCTTGAGTAGGACTGACCAAAAGTTTGTGCCAGTTGACTATTCTTTTTCTGAGATCCACTTTGTCAAGCCAGATACAGGCTTCACCAATCAAGGTCTTTTTCATAAACTTCCCTCCATTGGAGAAAAGTAAAATCTAGAAAAAATAGCCAAAATTACATATACAGGTGTATATTTTTCAACCTCTTTTAATCTGATCATCAACGAAATAACACAGATAAGAAAGGGTGAGAAGACATAGCAGGTGTCCTTGTAAGAGAACTAATTCCCACTATGTCTTCAAATATGTGCATAACATGAATTAATCACATCAACATTTCCCTAAGAAAAAGACATGTCCTAGAGAATATGAGAATTCTAAGTAAGACATGTATTCACCAGTTAATTCTAAGTAGATCTATGCTTAAACTGATGGAAAGTATCACAAAAGAACTTTGCTAAGTACATTTTTTACTAGTTTGTGAAATGTTAACTCAAATACAAAAGTGTCTGAGTGCTGAGTAAAAATGAGTTCACAAGGCGGCAGATAGAACAAACACAACATTGATTTTGTTTAGCATTTAATTTACTGGTGATTTTACTATAGTATGCATTTCCAAAATGGTTTCTTGCCATATGAAAGAAAGGGAAAGAGCATTTGGTGGAGCTAAACATTAATCCTTGACAATCATCTTTTTCTTTTCTTCAGAGAATTCATCTTTATTCCTGGCTAAAAGTTTACATTTAAGTTTCTGACTTCAAAATCTACATTTCCAGTTATGACTTTCTCTTCCGGCCTCTGGTTTTGGGATTTCAAATAGTATTGTACATTTTCACTTATATCATGCCTTCTTACCACATTTATCATGTTTCAGACAAATGCATGCATGATCTTTCTTCTAGGTTCCCTCTCTAACTACTTTAACTCTGTGAATGACACATTTGTTCACACAGACTTCAGACTTTCCTTTAGTATTTTTATTCCCTTCCATTCTAATGTCAGTTAATCCTCTCCATGCAGTGTTTGCTTTGTAATACCTTTTATATTTGTCTCTAGTGCAGGCCTTTAAATGCCAGTAGCATGGTCTACTCTTTCCATATTTTTTCATCTATTCCCTCTCCCTTACTTTTTCCTCTTTCATTCTTTGTCTCTACATCTATTGAGGAAATACTATGTACAAACACTGTGTTAGGCTGTAGAGCAAAGAGCATTGAAAACTAGGCCTTCCCTAGAGAAGCTGATAATATAGAAGCAGTGATAGGTAAATTTATTAATCATTGGACAGGACAGATTAGGATTGATAGGCTCAGAAGATAAGCAAACTATTATGTGAAAAAGGTGCAATGAATTATACCTAGGATCATCAGTAAAGGGCTGAGTTTACACCGAAAGATGGGAAGTATTACGATGGATAGAGACAGACGGAGAAGAGACAGACAGATTGAAAGGGAGGGAGAATATAAACAAAGATTTGGAGTCTTAACCTGATTTGAAAAGATTCTGGTGTGACAGGAGTACAGAGTGTGTGGGTAAGTATGCAAGGAGATGAGATGAATCAATACAATTAGAACTCACCTTACAGACTCCGAATGAGTCAGGGTAATGGTGAATTACTGAAGGGCTTTAATGTAACCTAGCCAGTGTTTTTAAAAGATACGTCTGCCAGCAGCATGATGAAATGAATTGGAAGGGTAAGATACTGATGGCCAGTGGGCCAGGTGTACTGCTGAAATAACTTGAGTAACAAAGATGAGATCCAAGGAGGATTAGTGGCAGTGACCATGGAGAGAAATCTATATAAAATAAACCGTGCAGACAGAATAGATGTGGTAGCAATTAGCTAGTTGGGTGGGCTGTGGAATTCTAAAGGGTCGCTGGGAAGATAGCTCTAAGAATTAACTAACTTGTAAAATATCACAGGGTATATGATCAATATATAAATATTGAATAGCTGGATGAAAAATAAATACTACATGAATGAAAATTTTTAAAAAATAACTGTAATACAGAGTTACCTGAAGAGAATGTCCAGCAGGACTTAGGCTGAATCTAAAAGTTTCATTGAATGAAGGCTCTCGATCATGTCTACATACTCTTGTTTTTTTCTTGATCACCTTTTTTTGGGTAGAGATGTTTATCACATATATTTTTACATATAAATCTGAAAATAAGAATTCATCTTGTCAAGTGCCCATTAATCATAGAATTTTCTGCTGAATTATAATTGTATCCTGAAAGCTCACCTACATTTTATACAAAAGACTTGCAGACTCTGTTTAATTTGTTTCAGACAACATAAAGTGATTAAAAGATACACCAATTTTCTTTGGCAAGTTAAATTTTTTTTCCATGTTGAAAACATCATTCTAAGTTTACATGTTGAAAATCTAGCTAAAAACTAGTAAAACAACTTGTGCTATATAAGAGTAATTCTATTTCACATTTTTCAGATGATTGATATATTACCCAAATTTTAGTTTGCATTTTCTAAACTATTTAGGACATATACCTGAAAAATTCCTATACTGTTATTATCAAAAAATTACACACCTGGTAAGTGATCAGGAGATTTAAATTTGTAGGTGATATTTCTGCATTGCAGAATTTCAACTATTAGTTGTTCACCGTCTGTCTTCATTTCCTTCTTCAATGCAATCTTGATTTCTCCCATTACCTGAGTTTTAACTGGAAGAATTTAATAAAAATGTTAAGGAATATGGAATGCCATTTATGAAATGTTTACTTCAATAATTCATTCATACATTTGAGTGTTTATCAAGTGCTAAACATATTATTGTATCCTGAAGATACACAGGCGCATGAAATACAGTCCAAGCTCTTAAGGAGTGAAAGGTCTTATGGGAAGACTGATAAATTACACACTATGACAAAGTATGGTGAGTATGATAAGCTAGTAAGAAGGGAGGTATGGAGGAAATGCAAGTAGACAAGTGTTACTCAACTGTAGATTTTCAAGGAAAAAGAAGTAATAGAGGAGACTACAGGAAGACAGATATACATAAAAAGAATGGAATTCCAATATAATTTATAGGAAATAATAAGTCATGTGAAATACAAGAAATTGTTTGCCAACAATTGTTCATGACCAGACTTGCTCAAGAACACTGACTAATACAGCTAATGTCATGTTATATTATTTCTGCTTCCTTTCTATTTCATTTGTAAAGGAAATCGCCAAGAATATGTAGTAATAAAATGGCACAAGGCATAAGGGAAGATACAATGAGAGATGTAAATGAATGTGTATTTCTTTCTAGTGTTTATCTTGGATCTTTATACATTACTAAAGATACTATTTATGCTATGTCATATTCTCTACTGTTTCCCCCTTTCCTCTATCAACTCATATGCTCATCCTCTTATTCATTCATCAACAAATATTTATTCCCACACTAACCTCAATGATAAGCACTCTGTTAGGAAGAATGCATACAATGGTGAGCCAAAACACATGCTTATTGGTTTTATGTGTTTTTTTTTGTCTATTGAGAAGAAATCCATGAGTGAAATATTTTCAGCAATAAATGTATAATTATAAAGTGAGAAAAGTTTATGAAGTATAAAAGCATGGTTATAAGAGAGCCCGGGGAAGTGGTGCTTAAGCTGAAACCAGAAGGATGAGAAAGAAGTAACTAGGTGAAATTAATGGGGAAGTACTTTCAAAAGAGAAGGAATGTTGTGTTCAGGAAAGGGAACATCATGGCATTAAGGAAAAAATAAATGTCCGTATGATTACAACATATTGCTAATTGGCACCATTTTAAGAATTGGTTTTTACCTTTAGAAAAATAGGAATCTATTTAAGGTCTTTAAATATGGATGTAGATCATTTGTTCTGGAACATTTTGGTCTCAGGACTTCTTTACACTCTTAAAAAAAGTGAGAGTCCTCAAAGAACCTTTGTGTGGATTACAACTATTAATACTAGAAATACAATATTAAAAACACACTTATTAACATCACCATCAATATCATTAAAAAGGTCTTTAGATATTGAGAAACTGTCAAGCTCAGGGAGGCAGATACAAGGTTTCCAAAATTATATTTTCACTTAAAAGTGGAATTTTATCATTGTGAACTATCATCGATTATTTTTCTTAAAAGGACAAGCTCACTTTGTTAATTTCTGAGAACAAGCAGAATTTGTCAATTGTTCTGTCAAGCAAAAATGGTGTTTCTCATCAAAGAAAGGCTTGAAACTCAAAAAAATTGTACACAATTATTTCTTCAACTCAACCACATATTTTGTGTGCAGCAGCAATGCTTTTGTGTATTTCCTATTTCATCATACAGAATACTACAAACACATGTACTTAAGGGTTGAGGTTTAATCACAACAATTTAAAATTATTCATCAAGGATATTCTTAAGTGAAATTGGCAATTCCTTCCCTATAAGTGCATGATGGTAAAAAAGCAAATACAGTGACAGTTAGTACAGTTTGTGCCATTAACTTGATTTGTGCTAAGTCACCAGCAGTTTTCTGTATCATTGCTTTTGCATTATCACTGTAAATGTCAACAGAGCAAAAAAGTAAATAATATCTATACACTTGAAAAATAATTTTGACCTCATAGATGCCCTTAAACACTTTTGGGGACCCAAGGGGTTTCTGAACCATGCTTTGAAAATGACCATTGGAGAATACAGCTGAGTGATGTTTGAGAGGAAACTGAAATAGCAAAGCATTATGTGAAAAACTGTAAAAATATTATATTTCAGTCATTTTGATTTAATTTTTCACTTTCGGAATATGTTGTTTTGATGTATTTCCTTCCTGGATTAGCTGTTTGATTAAATTAATTTAGATTTTTTTGTGCCAAGATGTACCCTAACATGTGGCAAAATATCTATCAATACCATATCTTGCCCTATTCTCTTTCTGTCAAAAACCTAATACTAGGGGACAAAAATAGACAGAGTTGTCCTCTATATGTTTTATAAACTGAAATACACATTTTTCAGCTACAGTTAAATCATAATAATCAAGGCCAATGATTATAGATAGTACACAGTAGCTGGATGTTAGCTTTACTCTCAAGAAACTCAAGAAAATAAAGGGAAAGCCAAGGATTTTTATATCTAGCTAAACTGCTTTCAAGGGTCAACCCTGTAGTTTAGAGCATAAAGGAACCCAGAAATACTATTCAAAGGTTGAATTTCCAAGAAATTTATGAAAGGCTGCATTTCATCAAACCAGAGAGATACTAGAGAAAATTCAGCAAAGGGTTGATAATATTTAATATATTTAATTGTAAAGCTGAGACTCAAGAATGAGGACATAGATGGTAGAAGATCAGCATGTATTATGTGTTCTGACAGAGTATAAGGGGTGAAACTAAAACTGAATGGGTAGAGAAGGGAGAGGGGAAAGGAGAATGAGATTATTGATTTTTATATAGATAATGGGCAGGTAACAAAAGATACAATTTAAAACTGACAAATCAGTAAGTGGTTAAGAAAAGTAAGCATTATAAAAGGTATAAATAAAAAGAAAATCATTAAAATAAAGATACAAATCTTTCTTAATTATGAATTTAAAAAGTAGAAGATACTGAGTGGAGAAATACAATAAATATAATATGTACAATAATTATAAAACAAATGCAGAGTTGTGATCAAACATATCTCTCATATCAATAAACATGAATAGATTTAGCGAGCCTATTTTTAAAAAGATTTTGAGATTGGCTCATAAAGCAAAGCTTAAGTTTATGCTACAATGTAGTTTTGTTTCAAATAGTCAATATATAAATTATAAGCATGTCAGGCATATGGAAATAATAAGAGTAGGGAATGAGTTATTATCAGACAGCAGAATTCAGGTCAAAATGCAGTGAAGACAAAAAAAGGACATTGTAAAAAGCTAAAAACACAAATTATAATGATGTTACAACAGTTACAAGTATCTATGTACCACTGAAATAAGGGTGAAACCACAAAATAAGATGTAAAGATGTAGGAGGCTCTTGGATCCTGCTTCTCTGCCTGGGGAGCCGGAGCTCCTCCACTTGCCACGGAGCCAGGACCCAAGCTCCACGAGGACAGAAGTTTCTCCTTTATTCGGAAATACCCTATGTCTCTCTTCATCTGGCTGTTAACTTGTATCCTTTACAGAATCCTTTATTAAACTGGGAAAGGTTCTGCTCCACCTGATGGCCCAACTGCAGCTGTGAAGGCAATAGAAGGTGTGTTTCCCACCACCCCACTTCTGTCTGGTCCCCTCTTGCTCAGGTTTGTTAATTTTTAAATGATTGCTGAAACCAGTAAAATGAAGTTTCATTGGAACATAGCCATGCTTATTTATGGATAAAGGAAACAAAACAACTTTAGTCAGCCTAAAGCTCAAAGTTGGATTCATTCTCAGCACGGGCTGTGTGTCCCTGAAATTCCCTGGAGTGTTTCTTAGCTTTGACAAACCAGCCATTTCCCACTGGACTCACGTGGCCCCATTTCCTACTCCTCTGAAACAAATCATGTCCAATATACTGTGTAATCCTTGTCCCTTTAGCACCCCTCTTGCTGTTTGGAAGTCTTTCAAAGTGCCTTAATTGAATGGCACATTGGAGCTGTTTGAGAGAACTTGACTATATCTAGAGCCTAAAGCAAAGAGTCTAGTGTCTTTGACTCATCTCAAAATTTTGAAGTCCAATAATAAAAGGTACTCTGTGATTAAAGGGTTTATTACAGGAGAAAAAAGATGGTGGTGTGAGAAGTGAGGCAGAAACCTCCTCCCAAAGCCACATATAACACGAAAAAACAGCAAATACAACTAATCCTGAAAGAGCAACCTGAAGACTGCTACAGACTGCCTACCTCTAGGGAAAACCTCAGAGAAAAGGGCAAAGAAGCAAAGCTGCGATCTGGTGGGACCCAAGCCCACCCCACCCCCCTGCCCCAGCTTACAGGTGGGAGGAAGAGAAATGGAGTGAGGAAGGAGTAGAAGTCCAGGACTTCTAAACATCCAGCCCTAGAGATCTGCTCCAGCAGCACAAACTGACAATACCTGGAGTTCTGGAGATTAGATGAGTTGGAAAGCAAAGACAGGTGGAATACTGGGATAGACTGAGATTCCAGCTGCTTGTGGAGAATAGGCACCCACAGCCAGCCACTCCAGGACAAAAGAAAGATGGGCACTTTGAAAGACTTCCAAACAGCAAGAGGGGTGCTAAAGGGACAAGGATTACACAGAACTTGCTGCTCAGGAAAAAGGGCATGTGGACAAAATTGTCCCATACTCTCAGCCCAACAGGTTGGGAACATTCAGGACCTTCAAGTGCTCTATTCCCCTGACTGACAGCAAGGCACCCAGGCACCACTGCAGTACACATCCTACCACTCCTTCCTCCAGGCAGGCCCCAGTCTGCCCACCCACTGCACCTGCCATCATGCCAGGACAGCCAGACTGTGGCCCCACCTACAGCAGCTACAAGGGCATAAAGTAGAGGCTCCTCCCTGTGCATGTCGCCCACTGGCCTTGGCAGTGGGGGCAGGCAATGCAGCTGGAAAGCAGGAAAGAGCTCTTTCCTCCTGGCAGGCACCAGAGTCAGGTGCCTACAAAACCTGCTACTGCTCCAGGTACTGGGCAGCTACAGAGAACAGTGCTTCTGGGCACTAAAAGGCACCACCTACACAAAGTTATTATTCCATAGTAATCATTAGAAATATGAAACGGCAAAAGAATCTTGTACGAACCAAAATCTGTCGAACACCAGAAAGAGTGCCAATTGAAACTGAAACCACAAAGCTTCTTGATAAGATTTCAAAATAAAATTCATAAAACTGCTCACAGAACTACAGAAAAATATTCAAGATCTCAGGGAGGATTTCAGGAAAGAGACGAAAGCTTTGAAAAATATACTATCTGACACGAAACATACAGTGGAGGGATTTAAAAGCGGATTAGATGAGGTAGAGGAGACAGTAAATGAAATAGAAATTAGAGAAAAGGAATTCAAGGAACCTAAGGCACAAAGAGAAAAAAGGATCTTTAGGAATGAAAGAACAGTAAGAGAACTATGTGACCAATCCAAATGGAACAATATTCACATTATACTAGTACCTATAGTAGAAGAGAGAGAAAAAGGGATAGAAAGTCTCTTTGAGGAAATAGTTGCTGAAAACTTCCTCAATATGGGGAAGGAAATAGTTTCTCAGGCCATGGTTGTGCACAGATCTCCCAACACAAGGGACCTAAGGAAGACAACACCAAGACTTATAATAATAAAAATGACAAAGATTAAGGACAAGGACTGAGTATTAAAAGCAGCCAGAGAGAGAAGAAAGATCACATACAAAGGAAAACCCATCAGGTTATCATCAGACTTCACAACAGAAACCTTACTGGCCAGAAGGGAGTGGCATGATATATTTAATGCAATGAAACAGAAGGGTGTTGAACCAAGAATACTCTACCCAGCAAAATTATCATTTAAATTTGAAGCAGGGATTAAACAATTTCCAGATAAGCAAAAGTTGAGGGAATTTACCTCCCACAAACCACCTGTACAGTGTAATTTTAAAGGGGCTATAGATGGAAGTGCTCCTAAGGCTAAATAGCTGTCACCAGAGAAGATAAAACGACAGTAAAGGAAGTACACCAATCAATTACTAAGCAAATGCAAAATTAAATCAACTTCCCCCAAAGTCAGTAAAAGGATACAAAAAGTACAGAATATTACACCTACTATATGAAGAGTGGAGGAGGAAGAAAAAGAAGGGAGGGGGAAAAAGCCTTTAGATTGTGTTTCAAATAGTGTAGTAAACAAGTTAAGTTAGACTGTTAGACAATAAAGCTGCCTTTGAACCTCTGGTAACCATGAATTTAAAGCCTGCAATGGCAATAAGTATTATCAATAATCACCATAAATGCAAATGGTCTGAATGCACCAATCAAAAGACGTAGAGTTATGGAATAGATAAAAAAAAAATGAGACCCATCTATATGCTACCTACAAGAGACTCACTTCAAACCCAAGGACATACACAGACTAAAAGTGAAGGGATGGAAAAAGATATTTCATGCTATTAATAGGGGGGAAAAAGCAGGAATTGCAGTACTTGTATCAGACAAAATGGACTTCAAAACAAAGAAAGTAATAACAGACAAAGGACATTCCATAATGACAAAGGGGTCAGTCCAACAAGAGGAGAGTCATAAATATCTATGCACCCAAAATATGAGCACCTATGTGCCTTCTTTGGTTTTTCTCGAGAGTGTCTTCTAATTTTCAGAGTGTGGGTCTTCCATCTCCTTGGTTAGGTTTGTTCCTGGGTGTTATTCTTTTTGATGCAATTGGAAATGGGGTTTTCCTGATTTCTCTTTCTGCTAGTTCATTGTTGGTGTGTGGGAGTGCAGCAGATTTCTGTGTTGGTTTTGTATCCTGTAACTTGCTGAATTCAGTTATTCTAGTGGTTTTGGGGTGTATTCTTTGAGGTTTTTTGTGTGTAATGTTGTGTCATCTGCAGGTGGTGGTGGCTTGGCTTTTTCCTTGCCAATCTGGATGCCTTTTGTTTCTTTGTGTTGTTTGATTGCTGTGGCTGGGCCTTCCAGTGCTATGTTGAATAAAAGTGGGAGAGTGGGCATCCTTGTCTTCTTCCTGATCTTGGAGGAAAGCTTTCATCTTTTTGCTGTTGGGTGTGATGTTGATTGTGGGTTTGTTGTATATGCCCTTTGTTGAGTTGATACCTATTTTTTTAGTTTTTGTCATGAACAGATGTTGGGTTTTGTCAAATGCTTTTGCGGCATTTATTGAGATGATCATGTGGTTTTTATCCTTTTTGTTAGTGTGTATGATTGATTGGTTTATGAATGTTGCCATCCTTGCATCCCTGGAATGGGTCCCACTTGGTCATAATGAAAAAAAAAAGATGTAGGCGATATAAGGTAGAATAAAGAGAATAATAATAGACTTAAGCATAATATTTATAGTACAAGGCAGGCCCAGTAGACTAAAATAAGTAAAGATATGTAATATTGAAAGACCATAATCAATAAAGCAGATCTCATGGTATATATTAAACACTACAGCATGATAAAAGAAAATATCGGTTATATATGGCACTTCACAAAAATTGATCATGTATTGAGTTACAAAGAAGACATCAGTAAGTTCTAGAGAATGAAGCTATTAAAAACACTGATCACAAAAAGAAGCCTTCAATTAAACAATTCTTGGGTGAATGCCAAAATACAATAAAAAATACATAAGTTCTGAAAAATAATGATAATGTAAATACTATGTATCAGAATTTATTAGAGTTAAAGAAATGTTCAGATGACAATCAATAGCCTTAAACATCTATATCACTGAAAGCAATGATCAGAAGAAAATGCATATGCATTAACAATCAAAAAAAATTAAAAAATATATAATTGATTTAAACTTCCAGCTCCAAAAGCTACAAAAAATAGCAGCAAAAAATTAAAATATAAGGGAGAATACATACACTAAAATTAATGAGATAGAGAATAGAAAAATAGTTGATAAAATGTATGAATCAAAATTCTTCTATGTGAAATAGTATCTACAAAATAGAAAAACCATTAGTGAATTTAGCCAATGACATGTGGCCTCTTAACATTATTATTTAGAAATGCCATATGGTTTCTTAACTATGACACCTCTCAATGATTTGGTATAAACATTTTACTGTCATAAATATACACTGCAACTATCCACTCACATTCTGTTTACACATTCTTGACAGATAGTAATGGAAAAATATCATTTATTTCTTTGTACTTGCAAGTGAGCATCCAGTTCTGATTATTTAACCATTTAAAATAAGTATAAACAAGCCCCTTCAAATCAGTCTATTTTATTTTAAAAACCTTCAAAGGAAAATGAATCTTCTATATAAAAATGAGAAAATAGGACACATCTTAGAATCCATTTTCTTTAATATCTAGAGAAGTTAAGGGAAAAAAGTAAAATTTAGGAAAGTATTTAGCAGGTCACAATCAAACAAGGAATAGGCTACAGCCTCCTGCCAGAAAATCCCAAAACTGGTGTCTAGGAACGGAAAGGTAGGTTCTGGGCAGATTGCTTTGCAGCATTCCTGACCACACCTCACAGATCACCATATCTTGCTGGGAAAGAGGGATGAGTTAACAAAACTCAACATTTTTACGAACTCCCCACCACAGAGAAGTGGATGAACAGTGAGAGTTGGCAGCCTCAGGAAAGTCACACTAAACCCCTGAGAGTCGCAGCTTTGGCTCATCACTAGGAAGATCTGAGGGTTTCAGGAGAATCACGAAAAACAGCCCAGGCTCCCTATTTCCCGAAACTCCAAGATGAAGTAGGAGAAAAATCCAAAGCTGACAGTATCTTTTCATAGGAATAAGACCTATCTTGGCTGGATGGAGTGAATGCTGGCAAAAAAAAAGAAAAGCATTTAATCAAATCTCGAAGGAGAAAGGAAACCCTTGTCAAATAGGGTGGCAAACCTATGTACAGAACAGCTCTCTCTTTCCTCCAAAGCTATACAAAAGTGGACAGAACTATTGCTCCGTCTCTCAAACCATACCTGGGATGGGTGGAAGAAAGAGGATTCCAACATGGTAAGGAAAGAGTCGAGGAAAATTCTCTTACGCCATTTGCAGCCCATAGAAGTCGTGAACAGAACTGACCACACAAATGAGCATGATGAAATGAAAGAGCAGGACACAATTTTCTGAGAGAAATTCACTTTTATGGGTCATATTCCTCTTTTATTGGCCTTAAAACTCCAACATGCTAAATGTGAAAGGTGGAATTAAAAACTTGCTAATGAGAGTTCTCAGGTCATCACATTGCTTGCTTCTTTCTTCGGAAGTTGAATTCACATGCTTCACAGTGCGGTGCTTGTGAAGTTCTTGATACATTTCTCCTGTTCAAAGGTTGCTTCAGCTTATTTTTTAATGTTTCTACTAGAGGAGGAAAGAGGCCAATCTACTGAGGTGGTCTCAAAAGACCCTTACCGGAATTGTGAGTCACCGCTAACAATGACAGCCCTTCCTTACATTTCAAATGCCTTTGTCATGTAAAGCAGGTGCCTGGATGAGGACAGAAACCTCTGTGTCCACTGTCCCACAAGGGTAGGACCAGCAGCTCCAGGTCTGCTTGAGCCTTTGAACCAAAAAGACAACATACAGAGAGAGGTCTCATGAAGATGTTTTGTACTTTGGTTTGGAAGAGAGTAAATGGGCAGTAGAAAAATGTTTGACCTGTCTCTTAGTGTCCTGAAACTTATGCTCGGTTATGTTAAAAGAATAAATGTTAATCCAAACTAGAGAAGATATTTTTCTTATAATATGGCACTTATCTACAGTATTAGAATAGAAAGAAGAGGAAGAAGGGATGAAGGAATGTAGAGGTCAAAGTTCAAAAATGAAATGACAAAATAATAGATGAGGTTTAGGGATTACATGGTAAAACACAAATATCCTATTTTAAAACTATCAGTGAATTAGAAACATTATGGAACAGAATTAAATCAGATAGAAATCACTATTATTGACCTAGAGGGAAGAAAGGCTTAGGATAATATAGAAAGGAAAATTGTAAATAGTAAACAAGGATAGATGAATAGAACTGAAAAATATGATCCAATATAATAGATGGCTCAGAAAAAGTAAATACAACAGAATAGAGGATAACATCTATCTAAAATATAAAGGTATTCTCTGAAATGACAGAAGAATAAATCTGTGGATCAAAAGAGCATCCTATATTTCTAGAAATATTGATAAATTGATACACTGGTATACCCCTTTTAAGCTACTTTAAGGATATAGAAAAATTCTTAAAGGATCTAGGGGAAAAAGAAAAAGTTCCCTGAAAGAGTACATTGGTGTATAAAAGAAATAGCCTTTCTAAAATATTTAAAGGAGTGTGGCAGAGGATATAGAAGCTATACTAATGACAGAAAGAAAGAGAGAAAGAAAAAAGAAGGAACGAAGGAAAGAAAGAAAAAAGAAGAAAAGAAAAGCAGCAGAAAAATCTGAAGATGAAATCTAGGCAAGCAATAATGGAAGATGAAAGTGGAAGAAAGTGAATAGTTCTGATTTCCTTTAAGCAGAGAGTTAATAAAATTAAAAATTAAAATACAGTATTAAAAATGATAACCTCAATATTTTCAATTTTGTTTCTTAAACTTGGTGAGATCTTTTATAAACTAATATGGCTGAAATACTTATAGAAATTAAGCTAATCTTTTGTATTTACTGTGATATATTCTCTTCATTAAATTAAAAACAATATAAACATTTATTGTTAATTTCACTTTAACAAAATTGTGTGTCTTGTTATCTCTTTAGCTAAAGTGCTTCAACTAGGTGTATTGTAAAATTGGTTTATTTTTATCTTCCATAGCTTTCTTTTCCACACTCTGGTGCTTTATTCTCCATTAAGGTATGCATTGCTCTTCCCACATTTTTTTTTCCTCAGAAAAATTGTTTACATATATATTTTATCTTTGAAAAATGTGTATGCCTTATCTACACGCACACATTTATACACATACCTGTATCTATACCTCCATCAATTTGTCATATATTTTTGGGCAAGTATATTTTAAGAAAACCTTACAGTTAATAAACACAGTCATTCTACAACAAGAAATAAGGTTGGTATATCCCCATTTCACAGATGAGAAAAGAGTGGCTTGGGTGTTTTAAGTAATCTGCCAAATCGTTAAGTGGCCTAAGCAGAACTTTATTCTAGATCTTCTGATTTCAAGTCTAGAGCTCTATTTTCTCATGAAAACTTACTATTTTATTATGAATACCATTGAAGAAATATTGTCTCATTCATGGGAATATTCATTTTAAAATACATTTTAAAAAATACCAGAATGAAAGAATTTTCAAGAGCTATTTTGCTATTTTATTGTAGTCACATACTGGACTTTAGATAGCAGAGAAGGCACAGCAAGCAACTCATTTAAGTGGTTTAAACTGTAGTGAGGTGCTCTTCTCTATGTATATATATTAGGTCAAAGTTATTGTTATTAAACAACAAAAACAGCAACATATATTTCTTGAAGTATTCCTAATTATATAAGATACTATCTGGAAATCATTTAAACACACAAGGTAATTTTAAAAAGATACTGTAAAATGAGAATATATCTTTTTTTAATATATATTATTGGTATCCGTAATACTTAAATGGATATAGTGTAAATTGAGGTTTACTCTGTCTCAAAACTCTAAGAATTCTATTGCAAATTAAGCAGCTTTTGCCAATGTGAGACCATTTTGGCAAAAAATTTCTTGTGAGGTGATATTTAATTAACTAGAAGTGAATAAAAAGTGGAAAAGAATAGAAGGAAAGAAGTCTGTGTAACGAAAAAAAGCATAGAGAGAATAAAATTCTCAACACTTCAATTTCTTTACATTTGCAAATTTCCATTAATAAATATGCCACCCCAATGCCGCAGGTGCTAGTTAATGAAGTAGAACAGGTGTTGGATTAAGTGCAGATTTAGTCTTAACAGTTTACCACCTCATAATTTATCTTCCTCTTGTCACTCATTCCAAGTCTAAGCAAAGTCTAATGTGGAATCAAAATAGATTTTGGATTTTAAAAACAAGGAATTCGGGCTTCTAGTCCTGTGAGAAGGCAGGCCAGTCATTAATATCTCTGCTTTATATTTCCTCATATTATAAAGTGAAAGTATGTAATAAGATTATTTATAGACTATCTCAGCTGTATAGATGATATATTTTGGACATTTTCTGATATTACCTAAATATTTAATTCTGTCCCTCTACTAAACATCCTCTGTTCTAAATAGTTTATGTTTACTCAAGGTTTTTAACCCCCAGTCATTACAGAAAGTCTTATTAATGTCTTAATACCTGTTCATAGCCAAAGTAATGACATAGAGCTCCTCATGCACAATTGTATTTTCTTTCAAGTACTTCTAAACTGTAAGTCTAAACAGTGATTTTTAAAAAATGCTAGCATAACAAATGTAAATTGCTAGCACAATGCCTGCATTATTCAATAAGAATTCATTCCTTTTATTTATCACCATTTATTGCAATGGAAGATCAGTTCTAGAAATAATTGACAGTATACACTAGCAAGCATATCTCTACCATTCGGTCAATTGCTCAATTTATTCAGAGTAAGCAAACAAAACAAAACAAAATATGTCTTGAAATATTCACATAAGTTGATACTTCTAATAAAAATTTGAAATTCCTTAAAAAAAAAAAGAGGCCTTTCCACTTTGCTGAGTCTGTTAGGGACAGTAAGTAAGCTCACTATAATTTGTTCTATTTGCCAACTTTACCTCTGTTATTTACAACCAGGTGTATTGACCCTACCCTGAATCTACAATAATTTTACCTTCCATGCTGAAATCATATCTGTCTTCCAAAATTTCAAGGTGGTACTCAATAATATGACTGTGGTACCCCATAATTATCTGTAATTGGCACTTCCCTTTTGTTTACTCTATGTCCTTGAATAGCAGAGGAAGCTATTAGATCCTTTAACAGCTCTGGTAATCTCATGTTTTGAACTTAATCTCTTGGTGTATTGCTGTTTTCCACAGGCTGTATTGAAATCATTGATATGTTTTAAACTTAATTTTCAGAAACAGGTTTTCTAGACAGTCTCTTACCTATATAAAATATTTTATATGTAGCACTAAGAAGAAAGAGTAAAGAACTATATTGTTTGAAGGTTTATCCTCGTAGTTTAATGTTTAAAGAGGGATGCAAAAATGGAGCTTGTTGATTTCACCTTGTAGTGTATTAAATTCTATTCCTAGAACCCTCCTATAAAATCTCATGATGTTGACTCTCGATACATCAACCAGCTCACACAATGAAAATGATACCATGCAGCTAGCCCTATTTTGCAGCTCCTTTTCTGTCTCTGGATCTTAGAGATGACTGTTAATGCTTTGAACCAACACATACTATTAATAAAGAGTTAGAGAATTCCTAAGACAGGATTTGTAAAGACGCTTTGTTATCATACATAGTCTCTTCAGAGTGTAATCCAATGGATTTTGTTTCCAAGAAAAAAAAAAGAATCTTCATCCCAAATGTTCCAAGAAATATAATTTTCTACTCTCTTATAGTTTAAGTATACACTCATCTGTAAGCAAGTGAACAGTGTTATATTATGAATGATGAATACCAATTAATTTTTTAAATAACATATTTAAATTTGTCTTACTGTCTCATTTTTCCTCAAACATGTTAAATAGAAGTAGTAGTAACTTCACTTTAAAGGAAGAAGGATGTAAATTTTTGGTTGACTGATTTGCCTAAAGTCACAAAGCTAGATTAGATGTTGCTAGCAAGACAGCCTAAGATTATGGACAAAATTGTGATAATCTATTATGTAATAGCTTTTGTGTGCCAAATTCATGTGCATGTTTGTGAACATGCATGTCTTGGGGCAAGGGAACTTGAGATTTGGAGAGGGCCTCAAGATCTGTGGGGAAGTTGTCCTGAAGGACTAGGAACAATTAACAGAGGTGTAAGTGCTTACACCTTTCCTTCCCAAAGCATTAATTTATGAAATATACTTCTGGATTTGTTACAAGTAAGGAGCTATAATTTACTTGAATGGTAACAACAATGTACTCAGTTTATTATGGAACAACCCTTGTGTGCCAGGCACTTTATGTATTACTGTACACAGTACAAGGACTGTGCCTTACAGACCCTCATGTCTTTAGCCAGAGAAAAGCACCTAGTATATATTATGTTCAATGGATGAATTGGTAAAATATCTCTCATCTTTACAGCAAACCTACAAGGTAGGTATCATTTCCACCTAGTTGTCAAGAAAGTGATTTATCAGGTCTGATTCAAAAGTTCATGCTCTTCCCACTAAACGAGCCTGTGCCGTTGAATTCAGATATTTTGGGATGTTTTTCTCAGACCTTTGGTTTCATCCCAGATAAATGCTTGTATGAAGGTTTATTAATTTCATTCTCTACGTATATATCCAAGCCTCTATTACTCACAGCTAGGCAGGGACATCTTAATATATTTTCATGTCTACATTTTCAGGGCTTAGTGGGGGCTGAGGGAGGAAGTGTTTTGTTACATTTTCATTAACAATTTTTCCTGAGGCAGAAGAGTTCTGTGAGCTTCTATTAAGACCTTTATTTGAAATAACCCAGATTCAAGGAGATATTTTATACAATAAGGCAGTCATCCTGGCCTAACAGGATTTAGGAGTTTGTGAAAATAGGACAAGTCTGCACATTCTCTCTGTGTTCTGTTATATAAAGAAATCCATTCTTTCTGAGACAAAGCCAGAAAGAACATAATTTTAGGAGGAAAAAATAGATGTTTCTGATTGATCCCCTTCAATGTTTCGGGCATTTTTTTTTTTTTTTGTCCTTTGGTACATGCTTCTTTGCATTCATTTTACTGTGACTGGAAATAACCAGAGCTCTTCTAAAAAATTTTAATTGAAAGCTTCCTATTATGCTGTATGAGGCGCACACACACAAAAGCCAAAATGCAAAAACCAGTGAAAAACTTTCACTGTTTGAGAAGAAAAGCTGAAAACTTAAATGGACACTGCAATTCATGTGTTTGGAGTTTTGAAATAACTCTGAAAAGCCTCAGAAAAATCTCAGGAGTAAGAGAGCTGGTATGCGAGAGCAGGAGGTTAAGAAGTGTCTTTTCCAGTGCAAAGCCAAGCCTAAGAAGGCAAGGCTAGCGTCCGCGTTCACCAGGCCTTGGCTATGCCTCCCGTCTGGGCTGCAGGTCAAGAGAGTGGTCTAAAAGCAGGCGGGTTACCCACCTGGGATCAGTGGTGGGTCTACACAGAGTCTCTGAATACAGAGAAACATTAGCATCACTGTGCAATGAATGTGGAAATAAAACCAGATGATAATACCGTGCTAGGGAAACTGGGAGCTCCTGTGAGGAAAAACGTTTGCCACGACTGCAGCTACCAATCCACTGCAGAATGACCTGCAGCTTCTCACAGGAGTGGGTGTGACCGGGCCGCGAAGTAACCTGGGATGAAGCTGGGAATACCCCCGGGGTGCGACGCGAGGGTGAACGACCTTATGGGAATCAGATGTGTCCGACGGCCCACTAGGTCACTTCCATCATTTCTCTCTGTTCTTGGAGTGATCGCACCACTCTTAGTGTGCAGGGACTCTGATCTTTCAATTTTAACTGACTCTTCATTTTTTTATTCTCTACTAATGCACCATTGAGGAGTACTTTATTGCTCCATTCTATAAAACCCTTCCTAGATCCTAGTTTTTCCAGCTATCACTTTCCCTCCCTTGTCCTTAACTGCCATGCAATAAAAGAACAAATTAGAATTCCATCTCAATTCGTTATTTCCTGACCGCTTGTGAGAGACCTTCTTTTTTGCCTTACTGGTTCCCCTCTTCATTACTCTTACCTTGCTTTGCCTCAAGAACAGTGTCACCTGGTTTCCTTACCTTCTGACTTCCGGAGTGGTTTTAGTCACGGAAAGCCAGCAGGAGGGGCGAGGATAGGAGCAGAGAGGCCGAGCTGCTCGCCGCCTTCTCTGGCGCCATCCTCTGGCGCTCATCTTTTCTCTGGCCTGGGATCTCCTGTTCCAGGGCTGCCGCTCTCTGGGCTCTGGCAACAGCCTCCCTCCTCGAGGCCTGGGGTGGGAGGGGCTTATTGTTGTGGCCAGGCCTTTGATGTTTCACCTTTCCCCCACTTTATATAGGGTCCTTTCTTTAAGTGCATTTAACAATCCCGTCTGAATGGGTCAACTGCTTCCTGCTACGGCCTCATGGGACATCAACTAGTGCATCCAAAGTAGATAATAATCCAGGATTTTGTTTGTTTGTTTTTCTCCTTAACAGGGAGAAATGGTCCATCCATGAAACAGTCCTTTCTGATTTGTGGTGACACTTCTGGTTTCCTTATACCCCCGGGTCTGTCCCTATGCTTTGTACCCTATACCACGGTTCCCTTCACTTTGCGCAAGTACCAAACTCTTCTAATCTGTATACCTCGCAGGGGAACTTCACTCTTGTATCAGGATTGATTAGGTTCGGTTGCAGTTCGAAACACAACCGAAATATCAGTGATTTCAGGGAACTAAACATTTAATTCTCTCTCACTGTACAGGCCCGCTGGAGGCCAGCAGTATCTCAGGCTGAGGGGCCAGTCACTTTCTTCCACATCGCTGACTGTCATGACTGGAGGAAAGGAGAACTCCAAAAGCCTCATACCAGCAATTAAACGCTCAGTCCAGAATTGGCACGCATCATGACCACCCGGGACTCATTGGCTACAACTAGTCAAAGGGCCGGCCCACTGTGCTACAGGGAGGCAAACAGTGCAGGAGCCAGGGAAATGGAAATAATCACTCATCAGTACTATTGAACACCGAAGCTCTCTTCGCTCTTCTTTTTCAAGGTGGACTTGGATGTTTGAGATTTTCTATTATTTCACATGAATGGTAGGATAAGTAAATTGAGTTCCTCGAAAATTATCCAGCTAAGAATTTAATTGGAATTTTATGGAGTCATACTTTATTGTTCTATTAAGAAGCATGGAACGATTCTACATTTATCCAGATCTTCTTTCATACCCTTGAATGGAGTTTTAAAATTGCTTTTGTTTTTCTGTAGATGATTTTGGTTGTTTTTTTTTTAAAGTTAACTCCAAGATACTTTTTATTTTGGTCTTCTGAATGATATTATTGTTGAGTTGCTTTGATGTTGTGTATTTATGGTTACTTTTTGGTGATCTAGAGTGATCCTTATTAGTTCTAACATTTATCTGTTGATTCTGTCAAGTTTTCTAAATATATATTCAAATTGTTTGCAAATGATCTGTTTTATTTTTTCCCTTTCAATCACTGTACCTCTTATTTAATTTTCTTTCTTTACATATTAATCAAGAAAAATGCTAGGCTACATATTAGTAGTGGTATTGAACAACTTTGGTGAGCCTGACCTTAAAAGGCATGTGCCAAAATTTCCCCTGTAAGTAAATGATTTTTAAAAAAAAATAATCTTTACAAAATTAATGAAGGGCCCTACCATTCCTAATTTTCTAGAAGGTATCAAAAGTAGGTGTTTAATATAAATCAAATTATTTTTATTAATTAATAGTTATAATTGTAATATTAATGAATATATACAATTATTTATCAATTTGTCATGAATGTAGTTTCCAATTCCACATTATTATAAACAAAGCTGAAATGAACATTTTATTAGTAGCTGTTCACACATGGATAAAAGAGTTGTTAGGATACAATAGAATATTTAAGCTATTTTGGGATCGTTAGTTTAAACAGTAAATGAATTATAATTGTGTTGTTATTGCCAAATTGGCTTTCAAAATGCTTATACTAACATTTTGTAGGTACTCCTATTAGCAGCATGCAATTCCATTTTGTCATGTTTCTGCGGAGTCCAGCTTTTCTTAATGATTTCTAGGAAAACAATACACACACAGACACACACACACAAACCTGGATCCCGATCCTTTTCATAACAAATACTTGCTCTCAGTCTTCATATTGTTCTAGTTTGTTTATGGTGTCATTTTTTGCACAAAAATTTATTTTAATTGCAGTGTAGTCATATTAGTTTTTTACACTATGGTTTGTGTTTGTCCTTTAACAGTTCTGCCATTAAGAAGAAAGTCTCTATTTCCTTCTGAAGGCTTTAAAGTGTTATTTTTGCATTTAGATACTTAAAACCATCACAGTTACCTATTTATTGCTTTTTATAGTGTGAGGTAGCAGTTATTTTTTTCCATGCAGGCAGCCAATTTTCCCTGAATTATTTATATGCAATGCAATTTTTGTTATAAAGAAAGTTTCCAGATACATGAGGACATTTTCTGGTCCAACTTTTCTGTCTCATTGGTCTACTAGATTACACTTGTTCTCTATCATAGTATTTTATATACTAAAACTTTATAATTAATTTTGGTAACTAGGAATAGCCCTAGTTTTCCATTTTTATTCAAAATCATTTTCTTGGTCTTAGCTCTTCTATGTGAATTTTAGGGTCAGCTTTCAAACTTCCATAACAGGCTTCTGTTATTTAATTGAACTTTCCTGGTATTCTCATACTGGGAACAATTGCAATCTGTATGACATTAATCTTTACAACATGCTGTATATGCCTATTCATTCATGTCTTTGATGTATTTCAACAGTATTTTGTCATTTTCTCATAAAGGTGTTATGAGCATTTTGTTATGTTTATTTCCTGGAATCTTAGACTTTATGCTGCTGCTATGAAAAGGTTCTCTTTTTTATTGTTTTTGAAGTGGACATTAGAGGTGACATAAGCATATTGTTTTTTGCCTTGTCTTTTCTGTCTATTTTGTCTGACTTTGACACCATTTCACCAGTTTTATTTTGAATCATAATTGCACATGTTTCTCTCCATCTCCTTTTTTCCAAGCTTTTCTGTGAGATTTTACATTAAATATATTCATGCTGTAAACAGCATGAAGGTAGAGAATGCTTAATCAGCTTGGATTAAATTTATCCTTTATTAGGTGATTGAACACATCAACAAGAGTTAGCAGTGATTTGGAATTAATTCTACTTCTGTTTAATTCTTTTAAAAAAATGCGCTCTTTCCTATTCTTTTCCTTTTGCATCCTTAAGGAATGTTTTCAGCTGTAAGTAACAGAAAAACAGAATGATTAAACAAATAGGGATATATTTTTCTAATATAACAAGAAATCCAGAGATAGGTTTGCCAATCCAGGAATACATTTAGGAACTCAGATTCTTTATTTTCTACTCTATCTTTTTAAACACTCAATTCACCCTTTTTGACTAATGGTTGCAAGATCTATATGCTGCATATCCAGGTATCATGTCTACCTTTCAGACACAATAATATGGGTCAGGGATAAAAGGGCTTTACATCACAGGGTTCTTGCAAAGATTAAATGAGCTAATACAGTGTCCAGCATCTTTAAGCTCTCAATAAGTGTAAGCTATTATCAGTTCTTCCTTACTATAATGGAAACTATTTATTACCCAATTTTTGTAAACCCTAAGTCATTCTGCACCCAAGTCCAAGTAATGCACTATATCCCTCTGGCAGGAGTCCCTCTGGCCACACTCATAATGCTAGAGGGTACCATTCACTAACTCGTTTGTGTGAACAGTGCCTCCTCGAGTTGGGCAGTGAACATCCTACTTGTCCATACATAGGTGGCACTGCCCTTAGATGTCCTAGTAAATGAAACACTAAAGATGATTAATATTCTTGATAAATAAAAAACACAATTACCATTAAAGTTGAAAGTATTAAGTAGAAAAATCAGTAACCTATCTTAAAAGAACAAATAACAGTATCTTTGTTCTGTGGACTCATTGCTACTGCTCTCCACCTCCTTTGAACACCTGATACCAAATTCCAGTCTTCCAGATTGACTGAAATTAAGCAGTTTCTAGTCAAAAATAGCTATCATCTCTCCAAGTGCTTCGACACAAAAATAAAAATCTCCTTATATTTTCTTTATGCTCAGTGGACATAGTGATACTCTAAATAGGTAGTTATTAATATTATCTGATTTTTAAGCCCATATATGTCAGACATTTTCCTCAAATGATATAACAGTATCTGATACAGAACTTCTTGGCATTAATATCCCCCAAATTATTATATTAGACTTCTTTTTTTTGGTTTCTTTTTTAAAGAAGGTTGAAATTATAGGAAATGGAAATCATAATACTCAGATTGGCCAAAGTATATTGAGAATATACTGTTAGATATTGCAAACATTGGTATGTAACTTCAGCTCATAGTAAAATAATACTTGAAAACAGACTCAAAAATACTTTGTCAGTGGATTGATATGGGTGAGTTTACTCAACTATTTTAAAATAAGTAAAACACTGGTAAGTATTTTAGAAATTAAAGAAGTAAGCAGTACTTTTGAACAGAAAGACAATGACCTGTTGGAGTTTTTAGTTGAAATTTATCTGAATCAATTTGTAAATATTTTCTTCTTCAGGTAAGATTAAGGTCATGCTCCTAAACATTTCAGTATATATTTAATTAATCATCTTTGTTATATTATGATTTACAATCTTGTTTTAATGTAGAGGACTTGCCATATCTATGACTGCATGTAACTTTCTTCCATCCTTCTCCCTACAAAGTAGTATCTTCTTTACAGTAATATAATTTGTTTTATTATTTTTTTTATTTTGCTTAACCACCATAGGGACTGGTTTTGTCAGTTTTAGAGGACTGATAATGCAGTATATCCAAGACTGCGAGTCTATTCTGGTTAGCCAAAAGGAGCTGCAAAGAAAAGAGAGTACAATGTTGAAGAAATAGTCCCCATGCCACATTTGAAATGACATGCTAAATAAATCATCCATTAATACTTGATGAACTCTGAAACACTTTTTCATGGTAATATATTACAGAATATTGAAACTCATTTCAGAAATTTATTATACCTTATTTTCATTCCAGGCAAAATTTCTACATTTTCTGTAAGAAGTTAATTATATTTCTTATTATTCTTATCATTATTTACATTATTTAAAAATACCCTCTACTCTTTACATTTCCTTTTTCCTTTCATACTTCATAGGGAATTTTCTAGCATCTATGCAAGGTATTTTTTTGTGTGTCTGTGTTTGTTTTGCCATAGCCCTGACCGCTTCATATAGATTCACAGATTTCAATACATTTTTGAAAGTGACATATGTAAGTATAAACAAAAATACTCTAACACAAATCGTTTAAGTTATTTGTTTGTCATCTTCTGCCACTACTTTGGTAATGGATGCCCCCAAATCCATATAGGTCCTTAAAGTTGGGAACTGTCATACTCCATTTTTTTTGCCTCACTGATTGTCCCAGAGATGGAAAAATCAGAGTCCTTCACTGAGGATGTTATGAGACAGATTCTCTCTCCTTTGAATAAAGAGTTTAAAACTGAGTCCCAGGGCAGCCAGGGGCCCAAGCCTCATGAAACAGCCTGAGTGCAAGGCTCACTCATAGAGAAAACCGAAGAGTTGAGAAACTAAAATAGGCCAGGTGCTGGTATTTTTTTGAGGTCATTTCTACCTATAAATTTCTTCATGATAGTGACCAGTAAGTATTCTTTCATTTTATGTTAATTTGTGTTATTTTTTTGGTCTCCTACTGGTGGAAGATACCACCTTATATAGATATAGTTGAATAAATATCATGTCAAGAAATTGCACTCTGGATATAATGGAAAAATGAATGTTAAAATTATCCAGTACTGTTTTTAAATTTGTTAAAAATAGTTTAGGCAGACATAATGAAATATAGGAACATATAATAAACATTCATGTAATGATAGGCCAGCTGAAGAAAACACAAATTTAGATGTAGTCAATTATGTATCTCTTCCCCAATTGCATCCTTCTCCTACATCCCCAAAGTAGTCATTATTAATTTAATGATGATCATTACCTTGCTATTTTAATACTATCACTACATATATACAAATCCCCAAGTGATATGCATCATTTAGGCCCTACTCACTGCACTGGCCCCTAAACCATTCTGAGGCATTATCGTCCTCTTCCCCGGACACCTGCCACCAATACCTATCAGTTCTTTCTCCTTCCACCTTGTTTTTCTTCAGAATATTCTCCAAATAGTAATCAGGGTGAATCTTTTAAAATTTAAGCTGACTGTTTCCTTCCTCGGATCAAAACCCTCCAATAGTGTCTACACCACTTTCAAAAGAGGCAAAGTTCTTAATAGTGTTCTACCAGACTCTCCATTCCCCCTTCCTTGGTATACCAGCCTCCTTTTTCCTGGATGTGTGGGACATGTTTCTCCTTAAACACATTTTGTCCTGTCAGGAACTTTCTTTCCCCAGGTATCCACGCAGCTCTCACCCTCATCTCCTTCAGTGTGTACACAACTGTCATCTCCAGTGAAGCCTTCCCAGACAATGTCAATTCCAACTTTTAAAAAAAAGCGCAGGTGCTCCAAATTGAGTTGCTCAAACTCTTCAATTCACAGCACACAAGCACCGAATTAGCATTGTCTGTAGGGATCCTTATTTGTTTGGTATTTAATTTTGTTCTTATTTTTCCCTTTTCATTCCACTAACTTCATCTTGCCATTCTTCCAATCACAGGTACACAGTCTTGTGTAATTCCTATAATCAATACACCTTCCATATATTTATTTATATGAATGTGTACATAATGGTACAGCCATAACCGTATTTGTTTTGGTTTGTATTTACTTTTTTAACTGAAATATTACTGTAATATAAATTTCTTTCTTGTTGTCAATTTCATCCACACTCAAAGTTATGTTTTTGAAATCTATTGATTTTTTTGTTTGTAGATCTAGGTCATTTTTCTGACAGCTGCCTTTATATGCATATAATGTGTTTTATTTATACACTTCTCTAGTAATGGACCCATACATTGCCTCCAACATTACAACCACAAAATAAACTAGAAAGCATCACTTTACTAATGGCTTTGGAAGTCTTAACAAATAACTTATGTTTCATCAGTACTATTTCATATTTTATTTTTGTCCTTAGCTAAAGAAGACTATTAATCTTTATTGTCCTTGAAGAAACAAAGAGTTCAATTCTTCCATCTATCTCTCTCTAACCCTCTATCTGTCCATTTCTGAATCATTTTAATTATTATAGTACAATGTAGTTGGTGCAGTGATAGGGACGCTGGGGCTACAAAGAGAAGATGTCTCCAACAGAGTCAGGTGGAGTGGCCCCATGGACAGCTTCTTGGAAGCGGTAAGCTGGGTCTCAGTGGATGAATATTTTCCAGGATAAAGCTATTTGGGAGGGGATATTATATTAAGAAAAGAGCATGAGTAAATGTAAGTGGAGGAAGAACCATAGAGGCTGTATGAAAACTACAATCAGTTTTGATATAACCAAGATATAAAGTGGGAGAGAGGACATGTCAGGAGGTAAACTGGAGAAGTGCAAAGAGAGGCTTGTTGTATTAAAACCCAGCTAGAGTTAAGCAGTTGAGTCGATACGGGTCCATAGAACTGTTTTATGCTAGAGATTAGACAGCTTAGACAGTGGCTGTGAAGGATGATTTTTGAAGATGATGATACTGTAAATTAAGAGAACAATTAGGAAGTTCTCTGTGTGAGATGTGATAAAACCTAAAATTGGGCAACTGTTAGAATGGAAAAGGGAAGAAATTTAAGAAACACTTAAAAGGTAAAATCTTCAAGGGTTTGGCTGTTGCCCAACTGTGGAAGTGAGACAGTGATTGGGAAGAATGATGCAATCAGACCTGAGATATAATACAGTAGGAGGAGTTTACAGTTATACAGAGCTATAGTTTCCCCTTCTGTCCTTTAGCGAAACTAAACTAAACTAAAACTGGTATGTTTTTCCCAACAATAAATTTGAATTTTCTTCAAAGTTTTATGTTGAAATTAGCAAGGAATTTATTCTTAATAAATTAAGAAAATTGTATTTAAGTAACATAATATTGTGCTTTTCCATAACATACCTCCGTATTATCATGTCTGTCATGATAACAATTCAACATAGGTTGAATTCTAGGCAATATTTCGGCAAGAAGAATAATTAGGCACTCAGTAATTTATAAAGCTACAATTTTTAAAAGCAGGTTTTTAAATAACACAATAATTCCATTCTCTTAATTTATAATGCAATTATTTTCAGGAACTTTTCAGTAGAATATCTTATTTTAAATACATCTAAACACTTAATTAAGGGAAAATATCTATGAACAAAGAAATGATTAAAGTTAGTTATATGAGTTTAATATATCAAATCAAACACAAAAAAATCTCAATCTGAGATCGCTAATCCATATTCCTAAAGTCACAGAAAAACACATTCTGAAAATAGATCATATTCCAGAATTATAAAATATCCACAAGCCAGTGGGCAACAGCTCATATTAAATTTACTCCGATAAGCTCATTGCTAACTTAAAAAAGCTAACTGTATGTTGGCTGGGAAATATTATAGCAGTCTCTAAATCAAACGAGACTGCACAACTTGACCTAAATTTTGACCCAGCCAATTCATCATTAACTGAAGGAAATGAACTCAAACTATCAGACTATCAAATGGAACAAACACTTGAAGAAAAAGCTGTCTGTCTTGAAAATAAATTGCTGACAAAAGGTTCCTCCTCTTCTGGTCTCTTGCAGTAACTGAAATCATTTTAAACTCTTTCTACCAATTAAAACAGACAGAAGCCCCATAAAATGTGCCCTTGCCGGACTCAGCACAACCACAGAACGTGAAACAGACTCACATACTCCAGCACTGAAGAGTGCTCAGTCATTTACACCGTTCAACCAAAATGCTGTTTCTCTGGCTTAATGAAATATTAGTGAATGGAAAAAAGTGAGACAAGGGCAAAGTGGTAACTCAGGTCTCTTATTTTTAGGAGACGGAGTACTTTGATAAAGAAAATATTCTATTTCTTCTGGTTCAAAGAAATCCCTTAGAGATCCTGGAGAACTTTCTAAAATGCAGATATCAACATTTATGCCTTTGAAAATATAGGATTGTAAATTCTTTTGATTAAACCTTCTTTCAATAATTTAAGGATGATGATTTTTGAAGATGATGATACTATAGATGAAGAGAGCAATTAGGAGATCAGAAGTTCTGAATTTTTAAATCTCTTTGTATAATACCATAGATGTATAATATATAAAATATTGAACTATTCCTCTGACTGTCTTCAGGATACAGCCTAGAAGATTTTTCTAAAAAGGTCAAGTACCTCATGTGAAGTTGATTGTTGGCTGGTGGTTTTCCTCCTTTACTCAGAGCCCTGCACACACTCAGATGCTAATCCGCATATGGAAGGAATGGATTCATCAGGCTTTCCTTATTTGGAGCAGTAGATCAATATATATATATATATATATACATGCACACACATGTATATACACACACACATACACACTAAGTTAAGAGAGCAAAATTTAAGTGTTCAACCTCAAACTCCATTTTACTCTCTTAATTCATCTTTAAAATATGTGCTCTGATTGCACACCATATGGCCTTTTAAAACACAGCCAATTTCTTTAAAACTCTGGGAAGCAAAGGTTTGCATTTCCACAGTTCCCTTTATTTTATCCCTTTTTACTGACCTCTGCTAACACTTTTTTATTCTTTTAAATCATACTCCTGTTTAACTACTGATCACTGACGAAGTGACTATAATTACATCACTTCATCTCTATGATGCTAGTGCCCAAAGCTCTTTTACTTGCATTTTGGTTCCAAATCATTTTTAAAACAAAGGCATCTCTTTGTCTTCCCAGGCCCACCTATCCCCCTTTCTCCCACTGTTGCCTCTGCCTGTATTCTAATCCTTAAATCCTTATCATTTCTTACCATTTCTTACTAGGACTACTGAACTGCCTCCTAACTGGTCCCCTGACTCCATATGTGATCCTCATACTCCATCCTTCACAGCACCAAATCCGATCATGTTATTTGCTTTCTTGAAATCCATCTCTAGTTTCTAATTGCCAAACTACAGCACAGAGTCTAAATTCCTCCTGACAGTGTCTATCTAACATTTCATAAATTATCTGAGCCACGATTACCTTTCAAGCCTTGTTTCCCTCCAGACCAGAATTCTGCTACAATCACACAGAAGTGCCCACAGTTTAACCAAAAATACATATTCTCGCACATTGCTAAGGCTCTGAATATGAAAGTTCCCCCTTATGGGAAACTTTGCAAGCCCTCATCCAGTTAGATTACTTACCACTTTTATTTCACGAACTATCTAAGAAAGTGTTCCCTGCCAAGAAGGCTTTCTTTATCCACCCTAAAGCCGAGTGACTTAATATTCAATATGCATCCACTTCTATTACAACTCTTATCTGGACTGTTCATGAGCATATCTGTCCGAGGACACTGGTTCTTCCTGGTGGAGATTCATAATTAATTATTTTCTATAGATGCAGCTGGGCTTTGGGGAAAAGAAGCAGTACAACCAATACAAATGCAGAGTTACTATACTTCTATTAAATAGAATATGTAGTTTTTAACTGAAGTAATATCATCCGACTTCAGTTTTAGGATGGAAATCTCCTTAGAAAGTTGTACATCAACATACAGGATTAGCATCACTTTTCAAGATGTTTGGGTATGGCAGGTATATTCAAAGAATCTTAATTTTTAAGATTCTAGCTCAATATTTTTGTGTATATTTGATTTCACAACAATTACTAGGATTGGCTTGTCTTTTAGTCTCTCTAAGTCTTGATTTCTTGATTCAAAAAATGTTTATTGAGTGGCTGTTTTGTACAAGTCTCCATACTAGATACTGGGAATATTGTAAATATTATAATATCTGTTTGAGAGGTTTGTAGTGAGAATTGGGGCAACTCAATGTTTAAAGATCCCAGCAGAGGGCTTAATAAATAAATGGCAGTAGTGAGGTTGGGGTGGTTATTGTCATTAAGGAGGATGTGTGAGTTTTTTGAGAGGAAGAGTCATCAAGTAGAAGGGATAGGTATATAAAAGACAACAATGTCATAATAAAAACATGTAAGGTTAAACTTGGCTACTGCTACTTAATATCAGTATTCCATAACCCCAGGGACAGTCTCTGGGCTTCAGAGGTCAGTGTACATTACAGAAATCACAACCGTGTACATTTGGCAAATGGTTAGTATCTGGTCTAGATGATAACCGTCAAAAATTGCATCTGCTTGGTGCAGTAGAATACTGAAGTGCCAAAGATGACTTGAGTAGATAGCAATTTTTTTTAAATAAAAGATTTAAACAGGTAAATGTTTTTCCTACAATTTTTACTGTCACAAAGCAAATAATATATTATTTTGAGACTAACAGTCAAAACTTAGTAAAGAAGCAGTGTGCCCTCTCCTCAAAGTGTATTTTCTCATGTCTTGTTACTTTCTTATCTTTAAATTTGGTCTTCTGGGCAAGTGTTAGTCGGCTGAGAAAGGGCTTCTTTTGTGAAACATGCTGGGTGTTTTTGGTCATTTCTACATTTTGACTGAAATATAAAGAAAAGGTTTTTCCCTACAGAAGATTATGTAAATTTCTAACTGGCTTTCTAGATAAAATATATAAGAATGTTTCAATTGGAGAAAGCAACTAATAATCTATATGATAGAAAAATGAATCTCTTTGTATAACATTGGTACTACCAGGAAATTTTTAATGAGTGTGTTAGACAAAGAGAATAAATACTTAGTTGTGATAACTATTACTAAAGAGTTATAACAGAATGGATATTCATAATCATTTAGGGTAATATTAGGAACTTATTTACTGCAAATATGCCACTTTTTTCTTGTATTTGTTGACATTATTTGATCACTATCTCTAATTTTTTTATTTACTCATATGTCAAAAGGTTGAATCATCTTACATTTTATCACTGATTTTTCAAAAATCAATGCTCCCAAGTCTAACCCTTCATTTTCCCTAACCCTTAATAAAATTGCTAAGAAAAATTTACTGTCAACTATTTTTATCTGCTTCTTTGATTCTTTATATTCATACCTCTCAAAAATAATTTTGCATTGCTTTTATAATTTATTGGTTTTATTTTGGTAGATGGAAGTGACAATTTGCATAATACATGCAGTTTTGTACTTATTTTTTCCCCCTCAAATTATTAATTACTTTGTTTTACCATTTGCTTGGCTTTATGTGTACCTGTCTGCATTTGTTCCCGAAATTTCCATGAACAATAAAACCCCTCTCATTACCACGTTTTGCTTGGTCAGACACATCATGACTTCTGTCAACTCCTCTTTTCCCCTCCTGTGGTAATACCCCACTTACCTACCACTTGTAGCAAGAACTCTCCATATTTTGTTCAGACTTCCCAGGTATTCTCTGTGCCTGCTACATAGATATTGTCTTTAGATTCTCCTCATTTCATCACTGAAGTTCTCACCCTTTTTTTCTCTACTTTTCTTTTCTCTTGGTTGTGTGTGTGTGTGTGTGTGTGTGTGTGTGTGTGCACGTGTGTGTGTTTGAAAAGGGTTTATTTTCTATTTTGGTGGAGCATATTCTCAAATAACGTCCAGACAGGTAGCATGGAAAGTAAAAGTTTTGAGACCTAGCTGTCCCCCAAATGGTTTTATTTAACCCTTACACTTGACAGATAGTTTGTGGATATAATTTTCATTTATTATCGCTTCCACTTGGAATTACAAGGGAATCACCTATTGTTCCCTGTCAAGTGTCCATTATTGCTGCTGAGAAATTGTATAGATTCTTATCCTTCCTCCTTTGCATATAATGCATTTTCATTAATTAATTGTCCCTGGAAATATTTGGAATCTTTTTCATATCTCTTGCTTTCTGAACTATTATGATGTAGTCCCATGGGGTAGGTCTCTTTTTATTCATTGTTTTTCAATATGGAGATATGAGCTATTCTTTTGAATAATATTTCTCTCTCTTCTCTTTACATTCTGTGGAATTACTACTAGTTAGAATTTGAAATGCATGGCTTTATCATTCACTTTTCTTATTTTAATAAGAAATTGATCATTCCTCTTCAGTGAAATGCCAGTTCATAACCTTTGACCATGTTTTTTCTCTTTGAGCAAAATATGAGAGATATTTAGGGAGATATTCACTTAAGCTACTAATCATTTGATGATGATATGTAACTTTTTAGCTTATTCATCATTTGCTTGTTGCCTTTGTGTTTAGTTTTTTTAAATAATTTATTTTGGTATCATCATTCTACAATTACATGTGCAAGATTATGATTATTAAACTACTCCCTTCATCAGGTCCCCCCCACCAACCCCATTACACTCACTGTACATCAGCATAGTGAGATGCTATAGAATCACTACTTGTCTTCTCTGAGTTGTACAGCCCTACACGTGCCCCACCAATGTTACATCTGCTAATCGTAATGCCCCTTTTCCCCTCTTATCCCTCCCCCACCACCCATCTTCCCCAGTCCCTTTCCCTTTGGTAACTATTAGTCCGTTCTTGGGTTGAGTCTGCTGCTGTTTTGTTCCTTCAGTTTTTTTCTTTGTTCTTATACTCCACATATGAGTGAAATCATTTGATACTTGTCTTTTTCAGCTTGGCTTATTTCACTGAGCATAATACCCTCTAGCTCCATCCATGTTGTTGCAAATGGTAGGATTTGTTTTCTTCTTATGGCTGAATAATATTCCATTGTGTATATGTATCACATCTTCTTTATCCATTCATCTACTGATGGACACTTAGGTTGCTTCCATTTCTTGGCTATTGTAAATAGTGCTGCGATAAACATAGGGGTGCATCTGTCTTTTTCAAATTGGGCTGCTGCATTCTTAGGGTAAATTCCTAGGAGTGGAATTCCTGGGTCAAATGGTATTTCTATTTTGAGTTTTTTGAGGAACCTCCATACTGCTTTCCACAATGGTTGAACTAATTTGCAGTCCCACCAGCAGTGTAGGAGGGTTCCCTTTTCTCCACATCCTCGCCAACATTTATTGTTGTTTGTGTTTTGGATGTTGGCCATCCTCACTGTGTGAGGTGATATCTCATTGTGGTTTTAATCTGCATTTCTCTGATGATTAGCGATGTGGAGCATCTTTTCATGTGCCTGTTGGCCATCTGAATTTCTTCTTTAGAGAAGTGTCTATTCATGTCCTCTGCCCATTTCTTAATTGGATTATTTGCTTTTTGTTTCTTAAGGTGCATGAGTTCTTTATATACTTTGGATGTCAACCCCTTATCAGATACGTCATTTATGAGTATATTCTCCCATACTGTAGGATGTCTTTTTGTTCTACTGATGGTGTCCTTTGCTGTACAGAAGCTCTTCAGCTTCATATGGTCCCACTTGTTCATTTTTGCTTTTGTTTTCCTTGCCTGAGGAGATATGTTCATGAAGAAGTCACTCATGTTTATGTCTAAGAGATTTTTGCCTATGTTTTTTTTTAAGAGTTTTATGGTTTCATGACTTACATTCAGGTCTTTGATCCACCTTGAGTTTACCTTTGTGTATGGGGCTAGACAGTAGTCCAGTTTCGTTCTCTTACATGTAGCTGTCCAGTTTTCCCAACACCAGCTGCTGAAGAGGCTATCATCTCCCCATTGTATATCCAATGCTCCTTTATCAAATATTAATTGACTGTACATGTTTGGGTTAATGTTTGGATTTTCTATTCTGTTCCACTGGTCGGTGGGTCTGTTTTTGTGCCAATACCAAATTGTCTTGATGATTGTGGCTTTGTAGTAGAGCTTGAAGTCAGGGAGTGTAATTCCCCCTGTTTTATTCCTTCTCAGGATTGCTTTGGCTATTCGGGGTCTTTTGTGGTTCCATATGAATTTTAGAATTATTTGTTCCAGTTCATGGAAGAAAGCTGTTGGTAGTTTGATAGGGATTGCGTTGAATCTGTAGATTACTTTGGGTAGTATAGCCATTTTGACAATATTTATTCATCCTAGCCAAGAGCATGGGATGCATTTCCATTTGTTAGTGTCCTCTTTAATTTCTCTTAGGAGTGTCTTGTAGTTTTCAGAGTACAGGTCTTTCACTTCCTTTGTTAGGTTTATTCCTAGGTATTTTATTCTTTTTGATGCAATTGTGAATGGAATTGTTTTTCTGATTTCTCTTTCTGTTAGTTCATCATTGGTGTATAGGAAAGCAACAGATTTCTGTGTGTTAATTTTGTATCCTGCAACTTTGCTGAATTCAGATATTAGTTCTAGTAGTTTTGGAGTAGAGTCTTTAGGGTTTTTTATGTACAGTATCATGTTATCTGAAAATAGTGACAATTTGACTTCATCTTTACCAATCTGGATGCCTTGTATGTCTTTGTTTTGTCTGATTGCCGTGGCTAGGACCTCCAGTACTATTTTGAATAACAGTGGAGAGAGTGGGCATCACTGTCTTGTTCCCGATCTTAGATGAAAAGCTTTCAGCGTCTCGCTGTTAAGTATGATGTTAGCTGTGGGTCTGTCATATATGGCCTTTATGATGTTGAGGTACTTGTCGTCTATACCCATTTTGTTGAGAGTTTTAATCAGGAATGGATGCTGAATTTTGTTAAATGCTTTTTCAGCATCTATGGAGATAATCATGTGGTTTTTGTTCTTCTTTTTGTTGATGTGGTGGATGATGTTGACGGATTTTCGAATGTTGTACCATCCTTGCATCCCTGGGATGAATCCCACTTGATCATGGTGTATGATCCTCTTGATGTATTTTCAAATTCGGTTTGCTAATATTTTGTTGAGTATTTTTGCAATCACGTTCATCAGGGATATTGGTCTGTAATTTTCATTTTTGGTGAGGTCTTTGCCTGGTTTGTGTATTAGAGTGATGCTGGCTTCATAGAATAAGTTTGGAAGTATTCCCTCCACTTCTATTTTTTGGAAAACTTTAAGGAGAATGGGTGTTATTTCTTCTCTATATGTCTGGTAGAATTCAGAGGTGAATCCCTCTGGTCCGGGGTTTTGTTCTTGGGTAGGTTTTTGATTACCAATTCAATTTCGTTGCTGGTGATTGGTCTGTTTAGTTTTTCTGTTTCTTGCTTGGTCAGTCTTGGAAGGTTGTATTTTCCTAAGAAGTTGTCCATTTCTTCTAGGTTTTCCAGCTTGTTAGCATATAGAGTCTCATAATATTCTCTTATAATTCTTTGTATTTCTGTGGGGTCCATCGTTATTTTTCCTTTCTCATTTCTGATTCTGTTTATGTGTGTAGATTCTCTTTTTCTGTTAATGAGTCTGGCTAGGGGTTTATCTATTTTGTTTATTTTTTCAAAGAACCAGCTCCTGGTTTCATTGATTTTTTCTATTGTTTTATTCCTCTCAATTTTATTTATTTCTTCTCTGATTTTTATTATGTCCCTCCTTCTGGTGACTTTGGGCCTCATTTGTTCTTCTTTTTCCAATTTCAGTAGTTGTGTCTTTATACCATTCATTTGGGAATGTTCTTCCTTCTTTAAAAAGGCCTGGATTGCAATATACTTTCCTCTTAGAACTGCCTTTGCTGCATCCCACAGAAGTTGTGGCTTTGTGTTGTTGTTGTCATTAGTCTCCATATATTCTTTGATTTCTGTTTTGATATGGTCGTTAACCCATTGATTAATTAAGAGAATGTTGTTAAGTTTCCATGTATTTTTGAGCCTTTTGGTTTCTTTCTAAAATTTATTTCAAGTTTTATACCTTTGTGTTCTGAGACATAGGTTGGTAGGATTTCAATAGTTTTGAATTTACTGAGGTTCTTTTTGTGGCCTAGTATGTGGTCTATTCTGGAAAATGTTCCATGTGCACTTGAGAAGAATGTGTATCCTGCTGCTTTTGGGTGTAGAGTTCTGTAGATGTCTGTTAGGTCCATCTGTTCTAGTGTGTTGTTCAGAGCCTCTGTGTCTTTACTTTTTCTCTGTCTGGTTATCTGTACTTTGGAGTGAGTGTTGTGTTGAAGTCACCTAAAATGAACGCATTGCTGTCTATTTCCTCCTTTCATTCTGTTAGTATTTGTTTCACATATGCTGGTGCTCCTGTGTTGGGTGCATACATATTTATAATGGTTATGTCTTCTTGTTGGACTGACCCCTTTATCATTATGTAATGTCCTTCTTTATCTCTTGCTACTTTCTTCATTTTGAAGTCTATTTTGTCTGATACAAGTAGTGCAACACCTGCTTTTTTCTCTTTGTTGTTTGCATGAAATATCTTTTTCCATCCCTTCCCTTTCAGTCTGTGTATATCTTTGGGTTTGAGGTGAGTCTCTTGTAAGCAGCACATAGATGGGTCTTGCTTTTTTATCCCTTCTGTTACTGTGTGTCTTTTGATTGGTGCATTCAGTCCATTTACATTTAGGGTGATTATTGATAGATATGTACTTGCCATTGCTGGCTTTAGATTCGTGGTTACCAAAGGTTCAAGGGTTGCTTCTTTACTATCTAACAATCTAACTTAACTTTCTTGTTAAGTTATTGTAAACACTGTCTGATGTTTCTTTCTTTCTCTCCCTTCTTATTCTTCCTCCTCCATTCTTTATATACTAGGTGTTTTATTCTTTGCCTTTAGTTATTATTTTGATGGTCTGCTTTCTTTGCTATGATTTTATTTTCTCTGGTGGCATCTTTTCAGCCTTAGGGGTGCTTCCCTCTAGAGCAGTCTGTTTATGATATCCTGTAGTGGTGGTTTATGAGAGACAAACTGTCTCAACTTTCGTTTGTCTGGAAATTGTTTAATCCCTCCATCATATTTAAATGATAATCGTGCTGGATACAATATTCGTGGTTTGAGGTCCTCTGTTTCATTACGTTAAATGTATGAGGCCATTCTCTTCTGGCCTGTAAGGTTTCTGTTGAGAAGTCTGATGATAGTCTGATGGGTTTTCCTTTGTAGGTGATCTTTTTTCTCTCTATAGCTGCCTTTAATACTTTGTCTTTATCTTTGATCTTTGCCATTTTAACTTTTATGTGTCTTGGTGTTTTCTTCTTTGGGTCCCTTGTGTTGGGAGATCTGTGGGCTTCCATGGACTGTGAGACTATTTCCTACCCCAGCTTGGGAATGTTTTCAGCAATTATTTCTTCAAAGACGCTTTCTATCCCTGTTTCTCTCTCTTCTTCCTCTGGTACTCCTATAATGCGAATATTGTTCCATTTGGATTGGTCACACAGTTCTCTTAATATTCTTTCATTCCTAGAGATCCTTTTATCTCTCTCTGTCTCAGTTTCTCTGAATTCCTGTTCTCTGATTTCTATTCCATTAACAGTCTCTTGCATCTCATCCACTCTTCTGTTCAGCCCGTCGATCGCTTGTCTGATTTCTGCATTGTCTTTCCTGACTTCCCTCACTTCCTCCCTCAGCTCTTGCACATTTCTGTGTAGATACATCAGCATGGTTATGACTTTTATTCTGAATGCTTTTTCAGGAAGACCGTGCATTTTCATCCCTTCAGGCTCCCTGTCTGTGGTTGTCTGGTTGATCTTATTCTAGACCATACATATTCCTCTGTCTTTTCATGGCTATAGAAGTGGTTGTTGGTAGTTGCCACCTATGTCAGCTGGGCTCTTTAAGACTTTAAAATGAAAAAAAAAAAAAAAGAGAGAGAGAAAGAAAGAAAAAGAGAAAAAGAAAGAAAGAAAAGAAAAAAGAAAAAACAAAACAAAACAAAACGCCCATTGGGAGTATATCCTGTGGGGATGCTGTAGGTGGCACTGTTGCTCCACTATTCCGCAGCCATGGCCATGCCTCTCCGCAGGGCCCTTTATAGCTCTGGCCGGGGTGGGAATGAATGGGAGGCTGTTGAAATCTGTGGGAAGTCTAAGTGCGGCCACCCTTTCCCAGTCGTCAGCTAAGGGGTCTGAAACTCCCCAGAACTTCCAGCCTGCTGGGCTGAGCGTGCTGGGCTGATACGGCTCCTCTGCTGGGCTCCTGTCTCTTTAAGACCGCTGAAGAAAGCGTGCGGTTTTCTTTTTTTTTTCCTTCCCGGGAGCCGGCTGCAAGCACCCTGGCGTGTTCCCCGCTCAGATCCTGCACCCTCTGTCTCTCGAATTTCCGTTACACTGCGTGATGTGTGTCAGCACTCCCCGCACAGATCACCGGGGCTGGTTATTTCGCGGGGTGTGCTTCCACTCCCTCCCGGCTCTGAATCCTCTCCTCCTGCCAGTGCTCTGGGCTGGGTGAGTGCTCAGATCTTGCTGGGTCGCGGCTCCATATCTTACCTGCCTCGCGGGGTGCCGTGTCCTCTCAGGTGTAGCTGTATGCTGTGTGCTTTCCGGTGTATTCTGGTCTCCCTTTTAGGAATAGTTTTATTTGCTGTATTTTCATAGATATATACAGTTTTGGGAGGAGATTTCTGCCGCCCTGCTCACACCACCATCTTCCCGGAAGTCTGTGTTTAGTTTTCTTTACAATATAAATTCTACCACTTTTTGAAGACAAAAAGGTCTGTCATTACTTTGATGGTTAATGGGTTTCCTATAATGCTTAGAAAGCCAACCCCCACATTCCACCAATTTTATATAAATATTCTCCTAGATGTACTTCAAATATTTTTATTATTTTATTTTGAAACTGTATCTCCTTAATCCAACTTAAAATTATTTGGTATAGGGCATCATCTAGTTCTCTTTCTTTTCTTACAGAAGAAAATTAGGATATAACAATTTGCAAACTAAACCACCTTTTTCTATTGAACAGACATGTCCCTTCCATTGAAATTTTATAGTAATATAATCACATATGCACTGTCTATGCTATTCCATTTGTGTATTTGTCTATTTTGTGTTAATAAAATGCTGTCTTGAATACAGTAATTTTATGGACATTTTTAATATCTGACACAAGGTTTTTTGGGGGGGAAACTACCGAGTGCCCCTAATGTCATTGATATTGACATTAGTTAATGGGCCATAATCATCAACAGTGTTGGAGGTTTCTTTTCCAATCACTGCAGAATGTTTTATAAATTTAAAAGAGTTTTTCATGATATAGCACTATAACCATCAATGTTAAATTAAAAATGTTGAGAAGTACAATGGACAAGAGTCAGGTAATACTAAATTATCCATCTGTAGCTTTTAACCCAGACTGTTTAATTAGTTGCTATGTGACTCTGGCTGAATGGTTTCATTGCTTTGAGTCTCTGGTTCCATACGATAAAGTGGAAATTATTCCACATCTATAACCCCTACTGTCTGTGACAAATGAACGAGATAATGTAAAGGCATTTAGCACAAAGTAAACACTTTATCTGTAATATTTGTACATCTTTCTTGTTAATTTTCTACATCTATGATGAGAGAATATTCTTGGCTTACATTCATTACCCTTTGCTCACATATTATGTTACTCACACCCATGGACTGAACAAACACCACCTGTACTGTTCGTTCTCAGTAACTTCATTAACTCCGAATGCCATGCACACACCCTGGTGATACCGAACTGTGTGCTGGCAGAGTATGGGCTTTCGTATCAGATACAACTGGGCCTGTGTCTTGAATTTCCCCCTAAAGGCACTAAAGTCCTCTGATTTTCAATTTCCCTGTACAAGAGTTGTAGGGGAAAAAGAAATTCTTGCGTGTTGTTACTGAGATCTTTCATTTTCTGGTGGATGGTGCTCAAAAGAGAGAATGCTCCTCACTGCTCCTGGCTCATGCTAGGTGCTCCATAAATGCTACTACATTATGACTCTGAATCTAGAGCCAAATCGAGAACTATATCCTGAACTCTAGATTCATGACCCAACTACATTACAAGTATTATTTCTGCTTGTATTTGTCATACATACTTCAATCCCAAAGGAGTCCTAAATAGGATTTGAATAAAGTAAAAGGTCCTTCTTCCATAGGATTCGATATTGTACATATTGATCCCGTCTAAATTGCTCTTTAACATTTAACAGATTCCCATTGTTCACAGAAGCATTGAGATCCCAAACCTAACCTGACTTTTTCAAATTTTCAGTTTTCTGCTCTCTCCTTGTAGCCTTTGCTCTAGTTTCACTGAATTACTTTTCCCCTACAGGCCTTAATCTTTTCTTCCATTTGTGTCTTTCCTCACATTGTCCCTTCAGTCTAGAATCGGCCTCTCCTGTTGTCACATATTTAGACCTCGTCCATCTTTCAGGGCAGTCGCCACCTGTAATCTCTTTTACAAAACCATGCTGCTGACTCCTACAGACATAGCAATCTTGGCAATAACGAAATCCCAAACACATAATTTACTCTGTCACTTCTGAATTTTTATCATAATTCTTCTTTGCATTATTGCTATTACAGGTGATAAAATATCTAACAACAGATATGGCCCTGTCCCCAGCCAACACAAATGCTCGGCTGGCTAACCACACTGGTTGAGCATGTATGCTTACCAGATGACTATGAGATAGGACTGTCCTAGATCAGCAGCCCCACAGATCAGCATATGTATTGGATTGATCTCTGTAGCACCCAAATTTTTAACACAATGTCGTGCATGTATAGACATACTTATATTTAACAGTGGCCAACTTTAGAAATATAAAAAGCACAGTGTACATGTGGCAAACTTAGGGCAGCAAATTCACAAACAGGCAAACTTATTCAGTCCACTGAAAATAATTTCGTAACGTAATGTGCACACTGGTTAGTTTTTAAGTACAGTTTGTGTAGGACAAGTAATCAAATGACACAAAAGAATCTGCTAATCACACTGCCTTTGATAATACCCTGACATCAAAACTGAGGTAAAAATTAAATAACAGCACATTACCTTATTAATTTTAACAACATGGCTACAATAATAAATATACTGTAAATAAATTTTATCCACTGTCATTGTCAATGAAACTGAAATTTCATAAAGATAATTTTTTAATTAAAAAATTAACTCCTTGAGAGGTCATTCTTGATATTGGTAAGATGAAGTGAATTAGAAAATACCAAAAATAATAAAAGGAGAAATGATGTATAGAAGACAAAATAAAAACATTACATATTTGATTTGCAAGTTCCTTACTTTAATTAGAGATAGAGCCTGAAGAAATTGGAATGTCTAGAAGGTGACAAGAATTTTTCTTCAAGAACAAGATCATAAGTATTTCCTGAGTTGTGGGAACTCTACTAAGAGTCCCTCGAGTACAAGGACTGTGTCTCATTCCACATCACATCCCCTGTGCCACTAACAAGTGTTCAATAAATATTTGCTGAGTGACTTACTGGATGATCTAGTAACAGCTATGATTATGTTCTAATTGTTATTTCTAATATTTTATTTTTCTCTTTTTTGGCTAATTTTTAACAGCCCAGTTGGACTGGGCATGAGGAAATTAAATGAGTATTTTGCATTGCACTCTTAGATATTCCAATCTATAAACCCTTAGAGAGATACCCATCATTCACTATTTTTCCTATTTAAAAAGAGGAAATAGTTGGAGAAAATGATTTTTAAGAAAAAAATCTGTTTTGTGGTAATCAAAACAAGATAGCAATATTGAGGGTTTCAATACTGAGGCCTAGATTTTGATTGGTTTAATGTAGGAAGTCATTTCTATTCCACAGTTGTTTTATGGACTTTGCAAAAAATTTATTCACCTAAAAAGAACTTATCCTAATCACTATTAGGTCTATGTATAAATTATATATCTTTATAAAATAGACTTGAGATACCAGTTAAAATGACATTGTTGTGGTCTTTATAAATCTCCATTACTGCTACATAAATTGTTATGCTTTCTTTTTCATAAAAAAAAATCAAACATTTCCAGTAAGATATGGAATCACATCTTGTTCTCTGCCCTAGCTCCCCCGTCTGCCTCTTAGGTTCGCATTATTGGTCTTGTGCTTTCACAAACTTGATTATTTGAAACATTTTGTGAATTGAGCTTAATCTACTTCTATAATGGTAGAGGTTTATTTGTTCTGGCCCATTGAAAATGGAAATTGAATGATTAAATTCAGGCTTTCAAACATACTTAAGAAAATAAATGATTTATTAGGGTTATTTGTTGCTTAAGTGCATGCAGCCAGGCAAATGAGACCTTGTGCAAAGGTGGCATCCTAGTGCCTTCTGCTAATGCTTGTGAACGCTTGGTTAGGAGAATCACTGGGTCATGCCAGTCTCTGCATGTAGTATACATGGATGCCCAGTAGCAAAGAATAACACTGTTAAATACACCTACTAAGAAAATCAATGAAAGGGCCAGATTGTCTGTCTTGAGGGTATCAGAGGTTTTTAAGGTGTTGGGAAAACACTTGTCAGTATAATTGGAAAGCCTACTTTTTTTTCTGAGTCTTTAAGAGAAGTGGTCTTCTATAGCTATCCCAATGAGTGCATGACATTTTATCAGTCTTGACTAATATCACTCTTTTGGATGGAATTCAAATGGCTCTCTCTTCTAACCACTTCTAATTTAATAATAGCTACAGTTCAAGGGACATTAATCATGTGGTGAACACAGTACTTATTTGCACTTTACATTGTGTACTTAACATAACTTGTGAAAAGTCCAATCATTCATTAGTAGAGATAGTCCACAAGAAAATTACTGTTTTCTGCCACAGCTTATGTCAGAACCCCAGAACCTTTGACTGAGCTCATAGTCTGACCCACTAAATCAATCTCATGCTGTGATCAAGATTCATGTGTTACTTCTATCGAGAAGATGAAACATTATTAGAGAAAATGACTATGTAGAAAATATATTAAAAAAAAAATCAGAACCCAGAATAAGATTTGCTCAATAAGTAGAATAAAGATGTGGCTACATAGCATTTAAAAAGTCTCAATAACATGCTCAACATAAAATTTCGGTTGCATAAAACATTACTTTTTGCATTCTGTATACTGTAATTACAAAACAAGAATAACAATTCTATGAAAACAAACTGTCTAAAGGTGATTAATTAAAATCTGTGATACACTTTTGATTTAAAGCATGCATATCTTGGAAGCAACCTAAGCGTCTATTGATAGATGAATTGATAAAGAAGATGTGGTACATATATACAATGGAATATTATTACTCAGCCATAAAAATGAATGAAATTTTGCCTTTGTGACAACATGGATGGACCTATAAGGTATTATGCTAAGTGGAATATGTCAGACAGGGAAAGACAAATGCTATATGATTTCACTTATATGTGAAATCTAAACAACAGAATAGAAACAGACTCCTAAAAAAAGATAACAGTTTGGTGGTTGCATAGAGGTGGGGATAGGGGAATGCGTAAAATGGGTGAAGGGGACAGAGAAGTACAAACTTTCAATTATAAAACAGTCGCGGTGATGAAGTACAGCATGGAGAATATAGACAATAATACTGTAATATCTTTCTATGATGACAGATAGTAACTATACTTATTGTGGTGAGCATTTCATAATGTATGTAATTGTCAAATCACTATGTGGTATGCCTGAAACCAATATAATACTGTATATAAGCTATCTTCCAATAAAAAATAAAGTATGTATACCTTTGTAGATCCATTTCCCTTAGAGTCGACCAAGGTGTTCATAAAACAAAGTGCTTAAATGATTATATGAAAGACTGAAGATGAACTGGAACATTGCAGGATGTACAATTCCAAGAAAACTACTCATGTACAAAGAGACACTGTTCTACTGTTCTGATCCAGTCAGGAAACCATATATTATGTTGGAAAACAAACTGAGCTAACTCTGCTTTGTTTGTTTTTGTTTTCTCATGAATTGGCTGTTTACCCTGACAAGAGGAAGTGAGGGCAATACTCTGGATCCCTCAAAACAAACATTCGCCACAGATAAGGTATCTCAAGTAAAATACAAAGTTGACTCCATATATTTATGGGGAAAAAAGCAAAACTGATGTCTTCTTATCGGCTTAAAACAGTTCAATTCTTGTCTAATTTAATAATTTTCTCCCTATCCTCTGTCTATATATTATTCTTAATTTAAAATTATTTCTGAAGGTTTAATATTTTTTGCTTTTTTCTTCCCCATATTATTAGCAATCTCTTTCTATACCTCTTATAGAACTATTCATGCCCAACTTCATATAGATATATAAATTACAAACCTGCCTGTTGTCTAAATGTCAGAAGTAACTTAATCAAAAAAATCTGTCAAAATATTGTTACCCAAAACGGCATATAACTATAAAGGATCCACATTACATTACAAATTTCATCTTGTTCCCCTACTCAACACCCTACCCTCTGCTCAATAACTAATCTGAGATTAATTGTTGATAAGTGTCAGTTCAATATAAACATTGACTCATAAGCTTGAATAAAATATAAAGTAGCCTATGAATGGCTCCTACTTGGAAAACAAGAATGTTTTCTGTGGGACTGATGTGAAGGAAGGAGCTGTATTAGGATGAACACTTTCTATTCATTGACAGCTGTTAATATTCATACTAAAATAATTTTATTTATAAACTTTAAGATTAAAAGAAAGGTGAGATTAAGTAATTAAAACTGTAAAAACTACACATGAATTGCTTCTCCGTATATCTGAATTCCAGAGGCATGTGGAAATCAATGGCCATTACATTTATATATGATTGTATTTTTATTCATTCATTGTGATTATATTGTTTATTCATTCACTCAATAAATACAGTTGAAACAACTCTATGGGCAAGACTTTCTGCTAAGTGCTGGTACAGCAGGATGAATAAACCATACCTCTGGTCTGGGAGTTGTTCAGCCTTATGGAGGAGACAGGCATAGAAACAAATAACTTAAGATAAAGGAAGTGTGACAAAATATGCAAATTATGGTGTAAATATGCACAGGTTTTATGAGTGGTGTAAGAGTACCAGAGGAGAAAGAAGCAAAATGGAGAAGAGGGTTAAGTTGAGGGCATATGTAGTTTCATGCATGCATGGGGTCTCTGGGTGAAACACTGGGCTGGTGCTAGACCTATGTGCCTTCAGATGCATTCTCTGTCTCTTTCCCTGCCTTCGTCTTGGAGTCAGGGCCCCCTGGGATGTTTCCAAGGCTCCCCTGTCAGTTGGCTTCCAGGTGGAGTTAATCAAGCACCAGCAGAGATTAGAGGATGGGAGGAAGGGAGAAACAGATGTTTGTCCCCATCCTTTCCCTTATTGGTCTCAGCATATATTTCTGGCATTTGCTATGTCTCTTCTTTGTCTCCTGCTCCCAGCAACACAGGTTTGTCCTGGTTTCAGCTTTCACTGGCCTCCAGTCTAAAGAGACAGTAGCTTCCTTCTGCTACTTCACTACCTCCTGGTTTTTCAGGCTCATCCCTGAGTATATAATAATTGCGAGTCATAAAGTTCCTCTATTTTAAGTATTCAGAGTGGTTCCTATTTTTTTCTTGGTTGGACACAGTGCCTGGCAGACATGAGCTATCTATCTGAGCCTGAATTCCAGGGAGTTTGGATGGTAGATTTGGGACTCATCAATATATAGATGAGAGCTGATGGGTTTATGCAGTCAGGGTAGGTGAAAGGATTGGTGGATTGAGGATGGAAACCTTGGAGATGTGGCCATAGCTAGAGGAAGCACAGTCTTTGAATGAGTCTAAAGAACAATTTTTAGTAGAACCAGAAAAATGTGATATCCACTTAAGTCCACAAGAAACCCTAGGCACCACTTAGCAGAATTTGTCAGATGAGGTTTCTGAGGATAGAGCAGTCAGGTCGCAAGTTAGATAACGGGACCAGGGTTTCCTTTTTCCCCATCTATTGTCCTTGGATACCATGTCATTAATCATGCTTTTTAACAGTGTGTGATTTGGTAACATTTTCCTCAGTTCAAGGCACTTGCTCTTATCCTCTGTGACGTTTGTACTTCAGTACTTTTATTTTTAGGTATAACCAGTATATGGTATTATTTACCTTCATAGATAATTTTAAGAATTAAATGAGATAATACATGAAAAGTATTTAGAACAGTGTACAGTAATTAGGATAGTTAAAATTACTGAGAGGCTGGTACAATTCATGAAGGATATCAGTGCTATCAGATCTTATCACAATATTATGAAGGATAAGCTAGTCATCACACATCTTCCAGATACTGATTATGTGTTTGTTCAAGTTAAAGATTTTTTTCCCCTTTGTAATACATTCACTATTTGTTTAATAAAACCAAGTTTAATTTCAAATTAGATTTTTCACTTCAGAAGTTAGGGAAGTCATTATTTTTTCTATAGAATAATTTTTATACCATTAGTTTCCTCTCTACTCCATATATTTAAGGATTTCCATTGACTTAAATGAGGTTTCATGATTTAATTTCTATTTGCATGGTATTTTAATGAAAAACTTTTTTACATTTCAAGTTGATTTTTTTTCCTTGAGAAAGTCTTCTGAGTTTCTTTGCTGTCATTCTTCTCATTCTACTTTCTCCTTAACATATTTACTACCCCAAAGTACTTAAATGTCAAATATCGGTGAGGAAATTGGGGAATTGTTAAATGAGGTTATAATTCTAATTTCATAGATAACGTAGACAATGATGACTTACAACCTAGTGCTTTTTCCACTAGAACTTAGAAATTTACATTCAGATTAAAAGAAAAACAAATCAAATACTTAGAGTGTAACATGGATTTAACCAAATCCAGTATTAGAAATTTTAACTTACCTTCAGTGTCTGCTAGCCCCACTCCTACTCCTGGTTGTTTTACGGATTCTTGCCCATTCTGCCCCATCTTCCCTCTGTTTAGAGAGAATATAATAGGTTACATATTCAGCTAGGATCTCCTAAATGCAAATGAGGAGGCCAAGTTCACAAAATATAGAAAGACATTATATATTCAGACCTGTAATAAATTACTTGAATAGCAAATATAAACACAATAAATTGTTAATTTATGTTAATAATTCATGTTAATGGGAACACGTTTATTATTCCTATTTAGTCTAAATAGAATTCCTCAAAATTCAGTTTTACCTGTTGATCCATTTATTAAACATCAGACCATCATAAGTTTTCAAATTTTGTTTTAGCATTGGGGTAGGGGTCATTTTTTCCTTTTTTAACTCAATAAGTGAGGAGAGTTTTTATATCTTACACTTTGTTATGAAGAGCTGTATAGATCTTTTGGTGACAAGGCAAATTTTGAACTAAACAATAACATAACAATATTGAAATAACACAGATTTTTATTTCTTTCACTTAGTGATTTTCTTTCAGATCCTTTCTGTGTTTTCAGCTGTGTGTAGCATATTGGTTTTTGATGTCAGACTACTTGGTCTGTGCTTCTGGCTTTTTTTTTTACATTTTTTTTTTGTTTATTTTGATATCATTAATCTACAAGTAAATGAGCAATATTATGGAGTGCTTCTGGCTTTGCTATTTCATGCCAAGTATCGTCTAAGGCAAATCTACTTAACATGGTGAAGACTATTTCTTCTATTTGTATGTAACATAAGAATAGTAACACTAACTACCTTTTCAGTATGAGAAAATCAGATGGCAACTGTATATAAAGTGCTAAATACAGTGCCTGAAAAACATCATAAGATTAAGTAACTAAAAAGTATTAATAGGTAGGTATGCATATAACAGCTTCAGAATTCAGCCGAACTCTACTCATTTTTAGTTCCAGACTCAAAACTTTCTGGAAGGTCAAAAAGATGAAGAACTCATGATACTTTGAGCACTGTGGTTTCAGAATATTGATCATGTAACAGCCAAAAGACTACAGGCCACTTATTTCTTCAGTCAGAGGAGAAGCTACATGGCCTACAAAAGATTTTGGAATTGCCTTTATGGGCACACTATAGAACATTACTTATTTGAGATGTTCTTTAAAGATGGAATAAAAACACTTAAGTGTTATGTTAAAAAGGGTACTTGAACAAAAGAATGTCTTGATACTATACTTTGTAGACAATAATTCTAACATAGCAGAATTTACTAACAGTTAACTCTTACTTTCACAAAAATATTTGGTTTGCTGAACTTACTGAAAGTGGGACCATACCCATTTCTTAAGAATCCAATTATATTTTACTTGAAAATCGCTCTAAGGATCCTCTTATCATTCTATATGGTTCTGCATATATCATAAAAGGAACAGATGTAAATTCAGAAATTATTTTTATTTTGAAAACGATTACATTGAACCATTAGAACAATTCTAGGTCAAAGGTTTAAACACAAATTTTTATTAAGTGATTATGTGAAAGACTAAATGCATGTAAAAATTTAGACTATATATACATGAATATATAGTTTGCATCTGAATATATACAAAAACACACATATATATATGTACACACAAATATAGTCTGCATCTTAATACATATTTGCAAAAAAGTTGATTAAGCAATTCACAAAACTTCAATTTGTGTAATTGCTTCAATGAAATTCAGGGCAAGTAGTTGATAAATAAAAAAAAAATTACTCAGCTCTGCCTGTTAGGATTAAACAGAGAAAAAAGCTTAGTAACTTAGTACGCAATTGCTACTTCCACCTTTAGCTCTCACTAGTAGAGCAAGCCACAACATACCTTGTTATTGAGCGAAACTCAATTGAAAGTGAGGATCATTTTAGTAGTGCTAATCTAGAAGACCGGGGTGCTGAAAAATTACTATCCTATTCTATGCCCAATTTTAACAAAATAATTATAATTTTTAGTAATCGTAATAAAAATTAATTTTTGATAATTTTTTATTTGCTCTTGGGTCCTATATTTCATAGTTTAATGGCGATATTCAGTGGCAGCCTTCACCACTAATGAAAGCTGATTTTAACATTAAATACTTAATAATGCATTTCTATGATCATACAGAAAAGTTTTGCAGCTGTGAAGCTAAATGAAATAAATGCAAAGGAAATGTAACTGTGGGTTGTACGAAGGATGTATTTTTTCCAGAATTCCCAATAAACAGTCTTTAGCTCATAACATTCTGTCTACACAGTTTATAATTCATGTTTGTTAATCAACCACCAAATAGTTATTGAACATTTATGTTTGCCCATGCAATAACTGTGTTAGGCCATATAAAAGAAATATCAAATACTGCTTCTTACAAATCATCTGTAATGCTTTAGAAAAGAAAATTTTCTTTATGCTCATACGGCAAAACAGTAGCCTTCTTAGTGGTTTTGAAAGGCTTTGATTACAAGAGAAACAGGAAAATGGGGAAAAAAGTTGGAATGTGGTATGCATGTAAAACATACATAATCTACTTCTACTTCACACATTCAGATGTTCAGGGAATAATGCAATTTACTCTGGAAGTTAAAATTTTCTCATCAGTGTTAAATTATATATTTTGAATGACAGAAAAATTGGGAAGATATTAAGTGATGTGTGGCTCAAAACCTTTGCAAATTCATATGATACTCGTAGTTAGAGAGAAGAATGTAATGAATTTGTTGAAATTCTCTTCAAACTAGATCATCAGAGATGGAGATTAATGAGATTAGTCTCCTTTTAGAAATAATCTCTAATAAAAAGGAATTGATTAAACATAAATATTTGCTGAATCCATAGCCTAAATCTCAAAAAAGAAAAGAAAGGAAAAATAGATGGACAGGTAATCCAATAACGAATCAGTTTAAGTAGGAAAAATGTAAGTCAAAAATCACATAATAAACACACTTTTTGCTGTACACACCCATTTTCCCCATTATTTTGCTTTGTCAACTGAGCCATTATCTAAATATTAGAACTATTCCAGAAATCAAAAGGAAAGATTTATGAAAACACTGACATACAGACATTAAAGTTCTACTCCCAGAGAAGGCTTGACTCAACATTGGAGGAACCGAAAAAGAATTTTTAACAAGGGCACAGACCAGGGTCTGCAAACTCTTTCTGTAAAGGGCCAGATAGTAAATGCTTGGAATGGTCTCTGCTGCCACCATAGGCAAGTCTGCCCCTGTGTTTCAGAAGCAGCATTAGGTAAGACAGGAGTGAGCAGGTGTGGCTGTGTTCCAACAAAATTTATGGAGACTCAAATTTCAATTTCATATCATTTTCATGTGCCAAGTAACACTACTCTTTTTCTTTTTTTTTCTTCCTCAAACATTAAAAATGCAGAAGCTGCTTTTTCACTCACAGCCTTTGAAAAAACTAGGCGGCAGGCTGGATTTGCTGTGGCCTAGATCCTGCAGCAGGATGGCCAGAGGCATGGTTTTGAAAACGTAGAATACTACTTACCTGGCAGGAGATGGCAAGGTCAGGAAGTTTCGATTTGATATTGGAACAAACATAACCACATATTTATCTGCATGCTGCTAAATTTTGCTACCAATATGACTAAACCCATCCGAACACATTCTAAACACAAACTGCTTTAGTTTTGCATTGATGTGCATGCAATATGATTTTCTTGAGGCTTAACATCTTACAAATGAACTTTATTCCCAGAGTATCTATTCAGGGACCTAGTTATAACTTGATATTTATTCTAGAAAATATGGAAACACTTCAGAACCTTCCATTTTAATTGTATTGAGATTTATAACCGAAAAGTCTTTCAGAGTAGCCTAATGTATTTTCTATTTCAAATATGATCAAAGCAAATTAATTTAATCTCAAATACCAATAATGTTTGTGTTTGGTCAGTATGTGATTAAAGCATCAATATACTGCACTGAACTTGATTCAGCCACAGCCAAGTTATTATTTAGCAGTTTTCCTATTAAATGCAGATTGTACTGATTAAGTGGTCCTGGTGGTGATCAGCATTCGTCCCTAGAACTAACCCAATTAACTCAATCTTTCCTGAACAGTCTATTATTATGTTTTTTTTGGGTAGGCATGAACAGTTGAAGTCCTTCAGGGACAATGACTCAGAATTGGATAACTATCTAGTTATTTCCTGTTAAATGTTAAGAAAAGCTTACTCATGGTGCTGTTAACTTTGCAGTAAAAGAAAAAAAGGAGCGCTCACATCCTTGGAAGAGGAAACAGGTTCGTGTCCCCCGAGGCGCTGCCGCCTCCCTCACTGTCCACGCCGTAGCCGCTCCCGAAGCTGCCGCCCGAGGGGCCGGACGCCGAGCTGTCTGCGGGCCGGTGATTGGCGGGCTTGGCTGCACGGTGCGGGAAGAGGCAACAGCACAGGCGATCAGTGCCACGCCCACTGATCCCCAAGTGCGTCACTCTACTTTTTCTTTATTCACATGTACAAAGAAACATCTCTAGCAAGAACCTCACATTTCTTAACCTGCCTTTCATTTTCTTTTCTTTTACCAGTAACTCTCAGTGGCAACACTAAAGGACTTGACTCTTTTTATTGGACATGTAGGAAAAAAACAATCACAATTTTTAGACAGAGTCTAAAACCCATATTTTTAGACGGAGTTAAGTAGCACGTAACTAGTCTATTATGATAATTATAACTATTATTACTTTTGTGGCTTATTTGTATGGTATTGCAATAATGATATGCCAAACACTTAAGAATTTGGGTTATTTTATGGAGAAAGGAATTTAGAAAGAATTGAGTAGATGGGGGTAGCAGGATAAGGAAAAACTGCTTAATTATTTTCCTACTAGTTACCAATAACCTGTTTTTCTCCTGAGAAGTGAAGATGCAAAACTGAACAGATAGTTTCAAGAAGCAATTGAAAATTCTGTGCTTGCTTATGTGTAGCTCTACCAACTTTCTCCAGGAGGTTTTTAATTTGAAAGTATTTGTTTTCGGGTAGGCATTTCTTAGTTTATGACTGGGACTCGTTTAAAAAATGCCATGAGTTTGATTTTGTGGATATAAGAATCCATATCCCATAAAACATGATAATTTTGTGCTGTAAATTATGCAGGAGTACTCCATTGTTAGGGGAGTTCCAGATCAGAGGAGACTTGGAAGGAACTTTTGCTGCAAAAAGAAGGAAGAGAAAACATCTCTTCTACTTCTGAGGAGAGAAACTTCCCTAGGCAGAGTTTTGAAATTGTCTTCTGCCTCATGGGCAGAGTTTAAGAGCATGAGCTTTGATCATAGTGACGTGGTTTTGAATCCCAACTCATTCTGGAGTCAATCTAAGACGTCTCATTTGAAACTAACGGGGTCCGCGATGCCCCCTCAGAAGCCTGACTCTGAGGAGTGAGGTGGTCAGTGCCGAGTAACTCACTTCATCTTGTGGTTTGATGTACCACACTCCAGACCTCCTCTTCAGGGCTTCACTGTCCATGGCTGCTTCCTACTGCCTTTGGGCATACCTAGCCCCTAACAGTGAATTTGCCTAGATTCTCTTCTAATTCTAGACATATTCTAGGCTACAAAACCACATAGAGTCTCTCTCGGCCATAAATACACACCTCTGTTCAATCGGGGGTTTCTCAAGCAGACATATAGATTCACACTACCTGGTGAAGAGCTGGTAATGATCCTAAGGTATCTACATTCTTCTTAAGGAGATGTATACAAAAACAGTGATTCTTAATCTGGTGGAATTTTCATATAACCAGCATAAACAAATGAAGTGAAAAATATAAACATTGTGAGGGAGAGGAAGTCCACCATCAGGGTAGTCAGGATCAAGTCTTCCAAAGGTTTTAGCTTTTTCCCCACTTTTTTCCCTTCTTCCATTTCAGGACAAATTCTCTGAAATCACCAGGACTTTTGATGACATCTATTCCAGTGACAGTGCGGTCACTTTCTCAGAATAGGGAAATAAGAAATGTTTTTCAATTATATATCAGTTGTCTGTAAATTGGGAATAGCTCTTTAGAAAAAGGCTTGGCTCTTGTTAAATAGCCAGTCACCAATGAATTACTAGTGACCCATAGAATATATAGAAACAATAATAGTTATGTTTGTTCAACATTTTCTTCAACTAATGTAGAGGAAACCCTGATGGTGTAGTTAGTGTTAAAAAGAGGACTTTTTAAAAGGTTAACTTAACAATGTAAAGGTCATATGACTATGACATAAAAATTATGAACATTTATGAAGTAAATTAAACTGTATAATCAACCACATAATGAGTCAGATTGGTCAACTGATTGTAAGCAAAGAATGCTGCCATGCTTTTTGACTGACATTATATAATTCAACCAAAAGATTGTTAATATTTTAGTATGATACTGAAAAAAACACTGTAATTTCATCAACTGGAAAACTCTCAATATATTATTTTCAAAGGCAAACCTTAATCAATATGGACATTTAAGTCAACTTACTTTTACTAAATTAAAACAATTTTTATCCAAGAGCAATGTCATAATATATCAAACTAGCTACATTACAGACAGGATGGCTTATTTACATTTTAAAATATTCAGTCTTGTTTTCTGTGAATTATGATTTTACCTGGTGCAATTTCTAGTTCTATTCCTCTTCTGAGAAATTGTAGATATGTATAGAATGTAAAATGATACAAGAAGAAATGAACAAGGCTAGGAATAGATTTAAGGAAAGACAGTGTTTTTTATCTTGTCTAGGTGAACAGAAATCTCATTTGGAAAGTCTGAGCAAGTGCTGTCAATTGAAATGCAGGCAAATATTTTATAAGAAATATGAAATGAAAGAAAACCAAACCTAGGAGACATATACATATATTGGAATAAGTCCAAGTCTACCTAACATCTTCGAAAAATGAAATTACATGTAATGTTGAGTCATAGAAATTTGGGCAGTTAGAAGTTAGGTGAATAATTCAAATAATTAATGCTTGGCATTATCTTAAAACATCTGGTACTTTATTGAATTTTTTCTTCTTAACCTGGTATCTAAGTATAGAGATAAATAACCTGACATTTGGTTAGCTTCTGAAAATGAATTCAGTTAAAATGCAGAATGGACCTTCGCTTTTTACTGGGCTCTGTCTATATAGCACAAAAAGCAATTAAACATAGAAATGTAGAAGTTTTGATAAACTGATGCTAAGAACCCAAGTATTTTAGTAGTTCTCTCCAGATACTGGAAATAACATGTTTACTAATCCTTTTTCTTGAAATGGCCCCCAAATAAGTACATATCAGTTCTATTAAATTGAGCTAAACTTGCATTACTGCAAACTTTTTAATGACTAAAATGCATTTAGGATTTAATATTGGAACTTGGATCTTAATGTAATTTCAAGGCATCTCATGACTTCAGTCAAAACCTTTAGTTTGCATCTCAAAGTCCTTTTTCATCTGCTCCTTCCCAAATGTATCTCCCATAATGCTTCCTTTCTGTGGGCTTTGCATGGAGGCCCACTCAGACCATCCACTCTGACTCCCTTTGGTTTGGCCTGCTTTCTTCTGAGCTTTAGCTGAGACGGCTCTTTCCAACTTTGTTATGCTTTCCTCTGCCCCCATCACCTTCTCATATCAAAATTATACTAACAGTAGAGGCCCAGCTCTGAGAACCCCTGCTTCATGCATTTTTCTCATCTTGTCAGTCAGAAGTGAACTGTCCTCTATCTTCGCTCTCATAGCACAAGATCACTTATCAGTAACTGGCAACTACCACTTTCTACCGTTGTAGTTACATTCATGCGGTTGGTGGAAGCAGCGCCTGTGTTTTCTCCACAGTCGTCTTCTTAAAAGCTTATCTTGGAGCTATGCTGAAGCAAATGTAATGAAGTACTACTACTAATACTACTAATATACTAGGAATTTTCCCCTTAACCAAACAACTAAAACATCTGAATAATTTGGTAGAGATTTCACTTTTTATCTAGCTGTGTGGTTTATACAAATCATAAACCTCTCAGAAACCACTCCACTTGACATGGGAGTTTTTTTCCCCTCATGTTCTTTGTCAAAGAAACTTTGCACAATATTTTTTTGTAGTTTTAAAAGTCAGAGATGCAATTTTAATCTGTCATACTGTATAGAAAAATGTGACCACTCAGCTAATGTTTTGTTTTCCCAGTCACCCCCAAAACTGGTTTGATTGGAAGAAATATTTAATAATACATTAAACATGGTAGAGCATAGCTTTGTGTATTTCAAAAGTTCATTAACAGATCATGGATATGGTTTATAATTGAATGATTTCAAAATTAATCGTTCAAGAATATTCTACCTCTGCTTAATTCTTTCAACTTCTTAAATTGGTTTTAGAAATCAGACTTGTTACACGTAAATACATTATGTGCCTATGTATTACTTATGAGGAAAGTTTATTTTACAGAGCAATTGAGGTTTATTTAATAAAGCATATTTTTTGTTTCTATTTTGAATTTCTACTTTCACTATCAAGTACCAACTAGAAGAAAGACTATGCCACAAACACATGCTGGAAGAAGGCCATTCATGTAGCACAGGTTCCTGTGCTGGAGGAATAACCTAGAGTGTTGACTCCTTGTTATGCCTGAATTTTTGAGAAAGCATTTCAGGTAAACAAATTTCATCTTCTGTGAGGCAATTCAATATGTTTTAAACTATTCTTTAACCTCTTAATTTTCTTCAAATGCTACATGGTTAGACATCATTTTATTTTATCACTCCACTGTGGCTAACCCTATGAACCTGGTGGTAGCTTTTTGCACGTCTGTCTTCAGTTAGTTCTGTAGGTTTTTCCCGCTCTCCACTTAAAAATGCAGAGCTATCACTGTACCTACCACATGATGGCAGCACTGTGCTCAGAGTCCGTGGATCAGAGCCGTAGACTGGACTTTATAATTGTGGCACCATGGAAATTAAAAGCTTTTGGGTCTAGAGATAACCCACTCCAGAACCATCATTTCACCTATAGAAAAACTAAGCCCTGGAAAGATTGAATGACTTGTCCATGTCACATACTAATTAATGTGAGAAAGGAGAGAAAACTAAACGGTGCTTTTTCTTTCTATCACATCCCGTTGCCTCTAAGATTGCGAAGTCTCTGCCTGCCTTAGAATTTGGTGCTTGGAATGTATACAGCCTTGCTGCCTACGGTGTTCTAGCAGGGGTTTTATATCTGTGGTCCAGCTCAAATCTATTTCCAAATGTTTCAGGAACAAACTGTAATGTAGGTAGGCAGCAATTTCCCAAATAACTTGGTTAATACTACTGTATTTACAGTCTATAGGGTTTTATAATCAACTGTTTGGAATTAAATCAATCAATAATTCTTTTGTTTATTCCAGTAGTTTAATGGTGGAACTAAAATAACCACTTGGCTATTTTAGAGATTGTTTTTATAGCATATATATTTTTTCTTTAGCTGTGTTTAATTTAGTTGGTATTTAGTGACCTTTTCTACTTTCTCCCTGCTGCCTTTTACTCTATTTTCTATTATTGCTATTATCTTTGTTGTTATTTTTATTGAAGAGATTTTACAGTTTTATCTCATCTGTTGATTTGCTTTGAATGGGGACCTGAATATGTCAGGTTTTAAGTTTCATTTATACAAGCATTATTTGGGAGGCATTCCCTTGAATTATGTCTAATCACATTTTTTGATATGCTTCCTATTAGAGTTCAGGGATATTAATTTAAGAAAAGGTGGTACATCTTACAAGGTCTTTAAAAAGTTTAATTTTCTTTCTGAATTTACTTCAGTAATATTCATTTGCAATTTAGAAAAATATAAAAGAAGCCATACACTAGAAAACTGGCACAAGTAGGTTCAATACAAATATTTGTGGGAGTGTTCACTTACTCCTAAATTACAAGTTTTCATGAATAAAAGTACAGATAATAAACTGACTTCTACATAAGTCACTTGTAAACCCTTGGTTGGGAGAGAGGAAGGAAGGATGTCACTGAAATATTTTTTTAAATGACAAAATATTGGTGAATATATATATATGTTATAACAAACCATGAGAAATGGAATGTGGGAGTATCTTTTTTTCCTATAAAAATCAAAATATGTCCCTTAAGAGACCCCATGTTCACATAGTAGCTTTTCAGAGAGGAAGATGGAGATACAATGCCTCTATTTCCTATGTCCCAGGAAAGGTGGTGAAGCTCTTAATCATGTGACACTCTTCCTTCTCCGCTCCCATTGGCCTTATGACTGAATTTTTCAAGATATTTTAAGGATCAGTTCAATCTGTTTTTTATCTAATGTTATCAGTAATTTGTAGGTATTTCCTGTACTCACTAATCATCCATTCTCTATAGCTTTGTAGATAATAAGATCAATGATCACTTCAGAGAATGAAGTTAATAGTGCATGACTTCAATATAGCATGTATTTAAATAGGAATGAGAGTAAAGTTAGTTTAATAACATGGTAGGATTTTTTGTTATGTAAATATATGAGATGGCTCAGTATACTATAATTCTTGCATTTATGCTATAATGTTGCCTTTTAAGTACATATTCCTTTTTTAAGGTGTTTTGGGTTTAGAACTGGTTTTGGAAGAAGTTACTTAAAAATGGTTTAATTGGGGACCAAAATTTCATGGTAAGTAATGGAAAAAAGTTTAAGACATTATTATAAATGAAATTAAGAAAGTAAATACATTTAGGTTATAATTCCAGCTGTGCCCAAGTAAATAGAATGATCAAAGAATTTATCAAATACCAAGTTTTGAGTTTGTGCTAAAAAAATGCTAACGTAATTGTTTTAACACAGTGAAGATCTTTATCTTTAAAAGATCAATAGGAGGGCAATCATACTGATATTTTGAAAGAAAAAACATTCAAGATCTACATCAATTTTTTCAAGGGCAACCCTTAATTTTTCAGTGTTCATTTCATTCTCCTTTGAAATAGAGATATTCTGTCTTTCAATTTGCTTGCAAAATATGTGGGATTGAGTAGAAAGCAATTATAAAAATGGTCAGTTTTTACATAATCCTGAAACTGGTAACTTAGATCACAAATACTTTGATAACAAGGATGTTGCCCTTAAATGGAATCCAAATAGTTTGATTTTTATAAAAATACATTCCCAGTATAAATAAATACAACATAATAATAGCAGACTGGTTTATATGACCAATGCTAAAACACTGAGTCCAATGTTGTCAATGGCCACAGAAAGAGTTTGGACAATTATTTCATAAATGGGACCAAACAACTTAATTTCATTTATCTCTCTACCTTCTCCAAACAGATCAATTCCAAATACTTTCTCTCCTCCTGTGGTTGATTATATCCCAGTGCACTATAAAGACCATTAATGAGAAACAAAGCCAGAACAAATAAAAATATAATTAATTGTATTTCCAGATATTTTAAAACATATTTGGCTGCATATAATTTGAATGACCATTTGCAGTTTTCTTTTTTCAATCTTAGTTGAAGGTAGAAAACTCACTTTTCTCATTGTTCAGAATTCTTCCCAGATAATTTTAATTGGTTATTAAGTAAATATTACTAGGATGGGATAGTCACAGGAATAGTGATTTTTGTCTATTTTGTTCATTGTAGTATCACTAACACTTTGAAGATGTTCTGGAACACAATATTCATTCCAAAAAAATAAACAAAACAAATGTACATATGAATATGAATAAATGAGCAATTAATACAGGTAATTCAGGTATTTTCTATAAATGATAAATATACACTTTGAGAATTCCCATTTTAATAATACACTAAATTAAGGATCAAGAATTAGGTAAGAGGAAAGAAACTTAATTTTTCCTCAAATTTGAATCAAAGTGATGGTCTTTAGGTTTTCAATTGTTACTTATGTCAATACAATTAATTTGCAACATATAGCACCAGTAATTAGATAACACAATAGAAGATAAAAAGGAACAAATAATTTATAAATAACGTTTTTCCAATAAAATTTAATTTCAATATGGAGACACCAAAAATTTACTCTACCTTTATAATGCTCCCTTTCACTTCACCTTAGGTAGGCAAAATTTGATTAAAGGCTAGAGGCAACTTACCTTCAAATTTTTAAAGTAAAAAGTAATAAATATGGACATATAATCATAATTTAATCTAAATCATCACCAATAATATATTTTAAATAAGATTATAAAGTAAAGAAGAGTCACTTGTCAATCTTAATAACTGTAAATTACCATTAAATGAGAAAGAAGCGATTCTGAAATATGATATGAGATATAAGGCATAGGAAATTTAGAGACAAATATGATAATTATATCTTGGAAGAAACCTATACTTATCCAGTATTTTTGGCTATTGGAAAAATTATGATTGCTCATAGGTATGGATCAGTGTTTCCTAAACATTTTTATCTCAATACTCCCTTGTATTCTTAAAAATTATTGAATTCCCCAAAGAATTTTGTTTCATATGAGTTATACCTATCAATATTTATCATATCCAAAGTTAAGGAAAAGTTAAGATATGCAATCAATAAGCACATATTCCAGTAGCCGTCAAAACAATGATGTCATGACACCTCATGTAAAAATGCAGAAAACTCCACTGAACACTTGAGAAAGAATGAGAGTGAAAAAGGTGAATAGTATCTTAGTATTCTTAAGAATTTTTTGGACCTGTAGAGCCCTGAAGGAGTCTGGGACTCTCAGGGGTCGATGGATACACTGAGAATTACTGGTCTAGAGCTACAGTAATAGAAATGAATTATTAACTGTGAAAATGAGAAAAAACCAGTTAGCCTGGCTTTTTTGGCAGTCATCTTAAACTGTATACATGACAAGCATTCATTAAAGAGAGGTGTCTTTGTAATTTTTATACTAAAGAAATATTAAGTTGGTAGCCTTTCTTGAGGATATTTGTTATTATTTATATTATTAACTGTTTTAACCTCACTAAACTTCTTCAGAACTTGTTCTATCTAGAACTTTACAACTCTAAAAGTATAAGGTCTGAACTAAAAATTATATGTATCATAAAAATTTCCTTGTCTCTTTTTTCTTATAAAAAATACTTTATGGCATGCAGAAACTCAGAATATATAATGATATTTGGCAGGCATAAAATAATCCAAATTCTTCCAAAAAGGGTTTACTCTATATGAAGTCTTTTTAATTTCCTTGTACATTAATGGTTGGAGTCAAAATAGTAACTTCCATAGTTATTTACTTCATGAGATGTCATTAGGAACAAGAATGCTTTACAATGAACTAAAAGCATACAATAAATCCATATAGAAAGAAATTTGAATCATGTTGCATAAAAATGTCCATTTTTTATTATCTTTCTATATAGATTCCAAATTCATTTTACAAAGGCATCAAATAAAAATATATTGTGACCTACAGAATTTAAGACACAGTTTTAGGTTTGAAATATGTTAAAGAATAAAGGCAGATATTGCTTCTGTGCACTTTTAAGAATACAGCAGAAATTTTATTCCACCATCTTTCTTATATGTTAAAAAATAGGGACCTATGCCCCTTTTATCAAGCATTTTCTTCTTAAAAATGTATCTATTCTTGTTTGATTTGTAATTATCAGTATTTTTATTAGTTTCTATTCCAATTATCAATTAAATTAATTTTTATCTTTCAATATCTTAAAACATGTTGAGGCATAAAACTATGATTATACCTATGGTATTCCTATTCCTATCAAAAAAATGACATGCCAACCAAAATTCTGTATTTCCAATGTTTTCATTTAAAATCGTAACTGGTTTTTTTTGGCTCCTCAATGATTAATTGTATATTTACATATTCAACATAGTAATAAAATAAAAAGAAAAAGGGATATCATCACAGTTGGGCCCAGTACACATGAAGACTCCTTTATACTATCTCATACCCCTAAGTCCCCACTCCCCCACAAGCTTATCTTGCAGAATGGAGAATGGGTGAAATATGGTTTTACATGATGTAATGCATGCAGATGAAGAGTGGAAGAAAATCAAGTAATTCACGGGTAGTCAGATATCTGGATTTAGGCAATACTGTTAAGTAGCCAGATGGTGCCTTTGGCATTCCTCTGCCTCTCTCGGGAACATTTCCCCTTGTGCTCTGATCCCCCCTACCCGGGTGGTAACATGCCCAAATCCATGCTCATATTGTGCCCTCTGCCCAGGGTCCTGCACTGTGTCCCCAGCAGCCTTCTCCAGCTCCGTGCTTCTCATTGCTTTCCTCCATCAGTATCTACTTGCCCGACTCATTTCCTCACGATCCTGCTCTGAGAAATTTGATAAATCCACTTTCTGAAAATAATTTCCTCAAGCCCAAATAATTTACATTAAAAAAATTAACTTTGTTAAAGACATGTCATAAATAGTATGTAAGGGACTTTGGCAAATTAAAATTAGGCCTTTTTCTTCTTCTCAAATCCTGTGTTAACAGTCACACCCAGTCACACAAGTCTATAGCTAGAACAGCTGAGTCAGGTGCAGCAGTCCTGGAACCACATCTGATACTGAGAGGCCAGGTGGTCTTGTTATTCACGTCAAATGAAATGAGATTTAAATCTCCAGCGTGAAGCAGACAAACTTTATGCCGATGGCTCGCTGGAAACCAAAGCTACTACCAGAAAAGAACAAAAGTGCCATTGATGGTAGGTCCGTGGAGTCACCTTTGTGACTGAAAGTCCATAAAATGGTCAGAACTATACAGTTACTGTCTGTGACTCTGCACGTATAGAAGAGATATTTCTGGCAATAAATTTTAGATGACTATAGAAAGTTTTAGAAATGCATAATTAATAATTCTAAGAAAATATGGAGACCCTTAAAAAAACAAAACTTTAGAAAAGCATTTTGACTTCACAAAGAAAGAAAGAAAACCCTGGTCCCCAGAGAAATCGGCACAGAATTTTGAAAGCTGAAATTATTCACACAGATTTTGTTGGATGTTCGCTGCATTCACCTAATTATAGTTTCAATTCTTTTAAAACTACCAAAGGTTTTCTTTTTTTAAGGTTGTCTTTTCTTCCTTCCTTTCTTTCTTTTCTTTTTTTTTCTTGCAGGAACACATTGAAATGAGGAATGTAAGTCTGTTTTTATTAGCTTCTTCCATGCATTATAGAGGACCTCCAAATGAACTGATTTCTGATTTCTCTTCTGATTTTTCCTTTGCTTCCCTTTTGGACCCTCTCCTTTTCAGAAAGAGACCGGTAAATTCTTTCTGACCAAAAGTGACACTTACTTTAGGTCAGAAAAGAATGGGACACTGGTTAGCTACCACCTTCTGTAACCAGGCATTCCCTCTGCTCCCAGTACCCACCCTGCATCCCAGCCCAGCCTCCCACTACCACCTGGCCAAGAGAGCACCTCACACAGACTGACGGCTTAGTAAGAGGTCACCACGACAACATATGGATAGGAAATTCTTCTTTGACAGGTGCCGCAAAAGAGCCTGATTGCAAGTGGCGTTCCCAGCAGCGATCTGTGGAAGTAGCTTCAAGCTTTTGTCTAAAATTCAGCCACACCAAGGAACTCTCTATCATAATTCCCACACAGCTTACTCAGTGATTTATCTTCTCACCTAATCTCCCAACCTGTCCCAATGGCTTTTATCTTACTGCCCAGGGTGGAAGACTATTTCTACTCATCCTGTACTACTGTTTTGAAACTTAAAACGTGCCTAAACTCTTAGTATCAAACAAAACTAGCTCAGGAATTTCAAATTGCACTTAAAATGCAGTATCTTTGATGTCAGCTAAATTACGTTTCAAGGTCTTAAGAATGCTTCCATTTGTCTTTAGTTTTGTATGGTTCAAAGAAACAAATGATTTTTTAAACTCTTTTCCCTAGTTGATGTCACCTGCTGAAATGGCAGGGCCTGGGTTCAACCAAACCAACTGGCTGAGAAAAAACATTTCCAGTGATTTCTAAATATAAACAGAGAGTTGTTTAGGCACCAAGATGATCTGGCACAATCTGTCTAATCTTTCTCTTCAGGATTCCGAGCATGCAAACAAAACCCCGGAGGGAGAAAAAGGGTTCCTTCTGCCTCACTCCATAATTCTTGCTTGACCCATATTTTATATTACTTCAAGCAAAAATCTGCTGAGAAGCTCACAAAAAATATTTGAAAAGCTCTTTAGGGACAATTTTGTCACCCTTGATAGAAATGACCGCAGATGTACCCACAGGCCCCTCAAAAAACCCTGCTTTACTCAGGCATCGAGCTTGTGAAGTGAGAGGGTTTTATTTCTTTGGTTTGTGGGAGCTAAATTATCAGCCTTCAGAAAAGAGGATCACGTAGGTAGAACAAGTCTAAATTGTATTCTGCCATCATTTCTAGCAATCTCTAATCATTTGTAAGAACCAGAGTGATAAGTAATAATAAGTAAATGACAATTGTTTTCACTGAAATCTGAAGAGTTTGACTTCGAAGAAGCTGATGTATTTAAAAAGCAAAGGCTTGCGTGTAATAACAAGATAAGGGTTATATTGCCAATTCTGAAAGTTTCTAGCTGTGTGTTCCTCTATCAGATATGCTAGCCCTTTGACTCACTGATCGCTCACTCAGAAAACAGGGCTAAGGATATCTGCAATGAATATCTCATCTGCTAGGTGTGATGAAATGAAAAAATGGGTGATGAACACTTTCACAATGTGAAGAACTATTCAGCTGCAGGGCGTTCTTTTCAGATGAGATTATATGAACTCCATGGTGAGGTTTGAAATGCAAGACTTTTATCCAACCACTTAAAGCTAATAATTATCTTTATTTCTGCAGTTCATGAACAGGAACTTACTGGCTCTATATGTTTACATCTCTTACCAATTTTTTCTCTCTAAGCTTTAAACTAATTATATGGCATTTAATATGTTTAATCCTATAGTATGTTTGCTATTAGTTGTTTTTGGCAAAATGAATAGTTGAATTACATTCTTCGTACATTTATAGTAGTAGGGAAATAATATATTTTAGAAAACAGGGCATTTTATTTTTCAACTATTAGAAGAAAATTAAACAAGAAAGCACACTATGTTATTTTGGTTTCCTTTTGATTGTAACTTTCAATAAAGAATGACTTCAAGGTTCAATCACAGCACTTTAAATGTGTGAGAATATCCATCAGAGCATTATTCAAAGAAAGGGGATTAAACACATTTTGCTACAAATTTTAAGAACCCTAGCTAGAAAAAAAATCAGACAAAATATTACATAGTAATACTTAAATCACGGTAATTAAATACAGAGTGTGAAATAAGGAAAACCTTTGACTACTTTGACATTTATAATTACGGCATATTTGAAGTAAGAAAATGAATAACATTAAGAAACCAACTGAACTTACTTGAAAGAAAAGGTGAGAGGTGGAATTTTAAGTACTTTTAGAAAGTAAAGCTAACTGGAAAAGGGAAATTGTGGCTTTGGTGGAAATTTGTAAACTGGGCTGAGTACATACAGATTCAGAATTATCCTAATGTTTAAGCTAGTTGTTTCCTTAATTAGCTGGCTAACTCAAGACACATCACAGTGGTTTGCATTCTGTACAGCCACATACATTATACATTTCCACTGTTCCTAAATGCTGACTTGCCGGGATAAGATTGTATTAAATTTTTAAATTTTCTGAGAGAAGAGAAATACAACAGGAAAGTAAGAGGCTTGATTTTAAGTGTGTGGAAAATAAAGAAGCATAAAATTGAGTATTTTAGGGCTTGAAGGGACTTAAGGGGGCAAATGCTGCTCTATTGTTTTTTAAAAAACTTTTACTTTATACATGTTTCTGCACTACATTTGACGATAATTTTATAATCACCCTGGCCTGATTCCTGTCACTGGCAATGGCACCCTCCTGGGGAAAACTCCACAGGTGCTAGAGTCAAATTAGGGGCAGATATGAACTTGCTTTCCTTTCTGAACACAGCTATGGAATCAAGTTTAGATGTCTCTCCTGAGCCAGGGGTCATAGGATTTGTCTTCCTCTCTCCGGGAACCTGAGAAGATGGGGAGGTAGATCAGATGTGGGAGAAAGAACAGCGGAAGCAGTGCCTAGAGTAGTCGACCCCATTATTTATTTGCATGTTTATGTAAGCTCCGGTTCTTGTTATTTGGTAATAACTTTCCACCTAGCTTATAATGTTTCTGACATGGAACTTCATTCTATTCCCAAATGTTCTATCATAACAGCCCTTACTAGCAACGGAGCAGTAACTACAAATACTCTATTGCAAGAAATCAAATGAGAAAGCAAAAACTGACACACTCATTTTAAGCTGCATCATATAACAATGGCTCAGAACCCAGGAGTTTATGAATGAAATAAAGATACTTTATTTATTACACAGGCACTTGGATATTCACATGCCCAACACAGCCGATACACTTAACAACTAAGGAAACATGAGCGGAAAATGTCTGTTTGTAGGATCAAGAGAGAACTTTCACTGTGTAAAGGTGAATGAGCTCATTAACAATTTTTCCTTTACTTTCCTCTAAGAGTTTCCAAAATCCACTGAAATTTTAAAAAGTTACACTTGAAATAATATGCAACAAAACTGATCTACATTCCAACTGGTATGCTAACTCAAATTGTAATTTAAACTTTTATCACAATGCAACATATTTGTAGTCATGCTTGAACAGATTAGGTTAGTAGCATGCATTCCATTCTGCAATATGAATACTGTTAACCTATTTCCCAACAGAAGTCAAGAGATGCCGAGTGCATAGAAAAATACAAATCACTGTAGTCAGTATCTTATGGGACTGATCTTGGAACTTAACATGGTGATGATGAAGTCCTGAAATGCCATGCCCACAAAAGCACATTAAAAAGTGGATAAACATATCTTATCAGACAATTTATAAAAATTAAAAGCAGAGGGCTTTAAATCTGGGGGATGTTCTTGCTGTGTGCTTTGCATAGTGCCTTTCTGCTCACCTCCTTCTGGCTTGACTGGTCCATCAGACATCACCTTGCTGAGGGCTAGCTGGCTGTGGTCCTGGCTGCCATTGGCTGGTGGAGGCAGATTATCACACTGAGTTCTTTGAATGGGGAGGACTCCCGCTAGGCTGTGTCTGTGCTGCTTCCTGGCATGAGTAGACTGACCGCTTTCATGTGCTGCGGCGGCCGTGTGGGTGAAATGGAACCCCAGGGTATGTGTCCTCGGATGGAGCCAGCTTACACGTTATCATGCAAACAGAAGTGATCTTTTGCTCTAAGTAAGTTGTGATCTCAAATGCCAAAATGACACCACATGCACAGCACTAAAGGGGGTGAAAACTGGCTGTTTCTTTGGAAGTGATGACTTTGGGAGATGGGAAGAACATTAATCGATCTCCTTTGTCCGGCTAATGCCTCCTAGAAGTGACCGGACACCTACATTTGTAAAATTTCTGTAGTTAGTAAGTTTCCATATAATTATATCAACTGAGTAAATTCTCATAAATTAAATGAAAATATAGCCGTTAATATGGGTGAGTGGATATGCTTTAATTGATATCTTGACTTTCAAAGGATCTCTAAGGGTTAGAAAAAAAATAACCTATAAATTCTCTGTTATCATATACAAAATGTGATCCAACAGAATGGACCAGATTGTGCTCCTTGAGAGTTTACATGGCCGCAGTGCATATGCTTATACATATATTAATATTATGTACTTTTTTGAGAAAATAAGAAACATTATTTTCTTCACAGGTTTTTTTTCCCAGAAGACTAAGAAGTTCCCATATGGAAAGCAGCAACACTTTATGCATAATTTATTAATGTTTTTAAGCTTGAAATGACTTTCCCCCTAGGTTCTAGAACTTGGTTGCATTTACTTTTTTCCCTAAAATTGAGTGTTTTTTAGATTCTAGAATCTCATTGCCTATCTGCTCTACATGCTTTTGTTTGTGTGCTTTTTTGGTGTAATGCCTGAGAAGTTGGCAGCTGCTTGTGCTTATATTCCTGAATTCTAAAGGATTATTTAAGTGCACACAGAAAGGACACACAACATTGCTTAGGCTGCAAACATCACAGACACAGCCACCAAGTACTATGAGCCAGATTGGATGGAGGGTGGAGACAAAGGAGAAACAGCCAGTTTTGCTGCAGTCTACATAAATATAAAAAAAATATATCTAAACAGGAAAGAGCATATTTATGTATTGACATTGTTCTTACACAGACAAAGGGACAGAGAGCAGAGTGAGCAGGGTATGCTGGAGACAGAAAGCAAACAGGAGGACAGCGGGAGAGAAGGGCAACAGATGAACATTAAGCTGCCATGCTGAGGAATTTATTTGCGTCTTTTACTTGGTTGAAGGCGGAGTTGTTGCACGGCGGCTTCAGCAGCGGCTATAGCAGCCCCTGCGTCTTCCAGGTGGGCCTGAGTGACGCTGGTTTTGCTTTGACTGCGAGATGGTCCATGGGAGCGCAGGTGGCCTTCAGATGAGGATTTCGAGCTACCCGGACTGCTGTGGGATTTCTCAATGGTGGGAACCTGCATGTCTGGTTACAGAAGGGTAGAAACATGAGTTAAAGTTCCTCCTGTCAAGCTTGGTCTCACATAATTTGAAACTGGCTAAAATTTATGTTAATTCAGTTTCCTTTTTGGCTTATTTAGGCAACCGCTCGCCACACAGTAATGTGATTAAATATTTGGGAAACAATTTTGGGGAGGAAAGGATGACAATCTTGAAAAGAGAGAAGTCTGAGGAGAGGACTACATTCTAACCTCATGTAAATGAACATATTCACTTCCAGTTTCACCGAGTAACTCTGCTAATTCTAGTAGGGACCAGTATGGGATAACAGGCTCATACTGCTGCAATGGAGTTTTTTTTTTTTATTTTGGTATCCTTAATCTACAATTACATGTGCAACATTATTGTTACTAAACTCCCCACTTCATCATGCAATGGAGTTTTAAGTAAAAATGTAGTAAATTCCTGAACAAAGGAGTGTGAGTCGCTAGGACATATTAAAAATGGAGACTGTGTAATCATCATTTGAAAAGATCTTAGAGAATGTATATATAGATCATGCATTTACTGTGGTGGTCAGAGAGAGAGAAGCCTTTATACTAAATGATCCTCAGAATGTCAGTCAGGGCAGTGTTGATCTGGCCAAGTGGGATACATAAATGAGCTACAAAACTTATTCATAATTAATCTACAGCATTTATTATAGTCTACAGTTTATCACATCAATTCTGTGGCCTACTGGACATGGCCTCAGTTTTCCATCTCCTAGAAGCCTGCACTTATGACCCATTTCTTTCTAATGTGCAAAGAACTACTTTCAATTTGATGTACTTTTGAAGAAGAGGAGGGAAGGAAGCAATACTCAATTCCAATAAAAAATTATATTTAATACTCATAAGTAGTTACATATATCTAGATAAGATACTACATAGTCATCTCATACAGGCAGTAACTTAGTGTATGATGAAGATTAATGCTGTGTTATAGGATAACTCGTAATGAACCTTCCAAAGGAAAAGTACATTCACATGGGAATGCTGTGTATATTGCCAAACCCAATGCATGGCCTTGCTATTTAAAAATAATAATGGGAGTTTTGAACAAGATCATACAATTAGCTTCAGTCCTACATGTAGGAAAGTTTAAGTGCATTTCAGCACACCAATACTTTTGATGACCTGGGGAAAATGGTTTTGAAATGGTAAGTAAAAAAGCAGGAGGCAAAATTATGTGTGTTCATACATCATGTATAAAATCCATGGATGTACCTATGAAAAACATGGGGATTTAGACAATTAGAAGAAATATATGTACACAGTAATGATGATGATTAGTCAGTGAACTACTGTGATTTGTGTATTTTCTGTATGAAATACCCCTATGCATTTTATAAAATCATACCATGGATTTGGAGAGCTAGAAAAGACCAAAGAGCCCAATCTCCTCCTTTTCTCAGGTTGAAAAGCAGAGTCAGAGAGGGGACGATCACAAAGCCTGAACTTAATGAGGAGATGACCTGAGACAAAAGTCCATTTCTTCTCATCCCATATCCATTACGCTTTGTATGATACTACATTAAGTAATTTCCAAAAGAACCCGACCTTTCCAAATACATTACACATACAGGTGCTCCTACTCAAGAAGATATGGAGTGAGCAAGCAGACAAAAGCTTTTTGCACTTGAAGTATCTCCTACCCTTGGATGGGTCGGGGAAGATCCCGTGGCTTCTGCTTTTGATGACGGATGGCTTTGGAGACCGCTGGCTGCTCTGACTGGGGTGGGACTTGCCGTGGTCTAGGCTCTCGGCCTGTTCCTTGAGGGGATACCACCGAGGAGTGTTATCGAGGTGAGAAGTGCTAGATAAATCAATCAGTACCTGAAAAAAGTACAGTAAATCAGTGAATGACATTAGTGTTTGAAGCTGTAATTCATTCCTTACTTTTTTCTGTTATATGAAAATTATTCAATGATGTTGTTGTATGACCTTTGAGGATAAAGAGGATATCTTCCTCATTTTTCTTCCCCATGGTATTGGTGATGGCGTCTTCAGTATACCAGATGCTTAATAAGCATTTGGTTATATTGAATTGCCCAAAATCTTTGATTATAAATTACATTACTTGGAGATGACATAAAGATAGAATCACAAATCAATCTCCTTATGAAATAAAGCTTTCTTTTGTTAAGTGGACACATTCTAGTCCTGAACTTGGGGAGCATTTTTGAAGATTGTTTGGTTTTAATCACAAGAGGGACAAAATGGAAAAAAAAAGAGGGTCATTTGCAATTACTGAATTATTCATCTTTAAAACATACTTTAGTTCATATTTGAAATAGAGATTTGACTAACAATTTGTGATGAGAAAGCACTGTGTCATGGTTTAATTGGCAGCTTTTTTCTTTCTTAGTGGTTCACAAATAATGGTGCATTTTACAGTTGCTGTCTTCTTGGCTTTGATAAGATACAAAAAAAAATAAAAACCATCACGATGGATATGTACTCTAAGTTCATGGTGAACAGTAAATTATAAGGACTTCAATAAGCCAGTTTTTTAAACAACTGTGCCATTGCAGAGCCTCAGGCGAGGTCACAGTGGCCTAATTTTGATGGCAAAGAGAGGTAGAGTGTGGGACCCAATCACGGCCTCAGGTCACCTAGACTACAGAACTCTTCTATTATCTCTGTTGAAAGGATGTCATTATCTTCTCGGGATCATGTATTTTCAGGGATGATTTATTTTTTAATATTAATCCATAACTTCTGCTCTAAGCAAAGATCAGTAACATAATTAATATATTTGGAATATGAAAACTGAAAAAAATCACAGGACCTATAAGATTTCATGATTAGGTTAGAGTCCTTGTGAATTTACAAAAGATTATTTTTTTATTGCTTTTTCCCACTTCTAGTTTTGCTTCATAAAATTTTTTGAGGGATTTTTCATGCACTATTTAAAAGAAATAAGAATGTAAAATGTCACATTAAGTCATTCATACAGGCAGTGAGGAACAGCAATTATATATATAAACCGAGAATGCATTTTTAAAAATCCAGCTGAATTTATAATACAATAAATTTATCTCTAGTCTTTAACATAATAATTTGGATTCGCAGAATGATTATGTATTATCTACCAAAACAATTATTATTTCATCTTGAAAATTAATTATAAAGCACTTCAAGTGACAAAGTGAAAACCATTTCTCAAGTTGTTATTCACCTATTCAAAGAATCAATCAGGAAATAAATTCTATCCACCAGTGAACGTTATTCAGAAATGGTTGTCTTATAAACTTAAGAAATATGCATAGCACCAAGCTTTAATTGGTGGTTTACATTGAAAACAATAAGGGAAAGAATAATCAGAGGCTCACCTCACCAAGAAAGTCATTGGAGGAAAATCTATCATAATCCCAGACTGTCACCTCCAGTGTTTTCTTCTTGAGCTACAGTTCAAATCAAAATGTCATTAACCTCATTTCTCATCATAATTTTTCCTTACACTCATATTATAGACATTTATTTTCACTTCCTTGGAATCTTTCCATTTATATAAAAATACTTTCAATTTTATCTAAAACTATGTGGGTTTATATTAAACATGATGCAAAATATCAGTGATTTTGTAGTCCAACCTTGTGAGTGGTTGATCATAAGAGGCCTCAGTATTTTGTAATCAAAATAGTAACTTCACTAATTTCCTGTTATTCTACTCCCTTTTAAAAAATAGAAAGCAGAATCTACAAATACTCTTTACTACACAGAATTCATAGGTTGCATAACTCTTTAGGTTATTTAGATAAAGTCTTTGGATTAGAGTTTTGTGGTTTCAGGAAACTGCAAAATAACATAGTAGCACTGTCTTAATTCTGCAGGTGAATTTAACTTATTCAAGACCCTAGATTACCATTTATGTCCAGCGTCTACTTCATAGTCAAATTAGAAATATTCCAGAGGACACAGGACAAACCTCACTATACTCCTGTACACTAGTTGTCTGTATACTTTCACTTGTTCCAGTTAGCTCTGCAATGCCACATTCTTAAGAGGCCTCAATTTTGAGAAGAGATGAGTTCTTAAAATGTTGCTTGGTGTGATAATACATTTCTAACCATTGAAACTTTCCTTTGTATTGTTTACGAAACTCAAAATACAGCCAGGTATATTTTTTGCATTATAAACATATCAAATCATTATGTTGTACATCTTAAAGTTATGCAGTGTTTTAAAAAATATAGAGCCAATGGAAACATTTTCCCTCAAAATATAGTAAATGTGGCCCACTCTATTGAAATACTTAAATTTTGAAATAATTGATGGAAAATGTTCCACTCATCTTATTTCATTTATTTATTTGTTTATTTTTTGGCTGCTCTGTTAAAATGCACACACGTACTTTTGCAGTACCTTTGAACTGTATCCATTTCCTTTCACTGGCTACATTTCTTACATGTATTTTACTTAATTCTTTCTGTTTGTACAGAAAAATTGATATGATTGAAATCTTTCAATACTTTTGTCATCACCATTCTTGCATTAGTCTAAATCTGTCAGACAGAAAGTAATCATGCATACCTGTTCCAGGGAGATACTTTTATAAATTACTGTTTGATTCCACTCAGGATTAAGACTTTTCTGAACATATTTAGTCCTTCTTTTGTGCTCAGCACTGAATTGGAAGAAAAGAAAGAGTTACCTTGATTATGCACCTTAACTGATGACTTCACAGTCAACCTGAAGGGCGTGCAGACATTTTAAGAGGATATTTTGTTTTGAATCACTGTGCAATCATCTCATCATCCTCATGTCTTAAACCTTACTTTAACTTGAATGCACAATGACAATTTAAAAATATGTTGGATGCCTTAGTTTAATTTGGCCTACAGTAGTTTTTTAGATAAAAGCTTTTAGGTGCTTTAACTATACTATAATTTAGAAATCTTCCTCCTTCCTGAATGCAGGAGATAATTACATGAACTATATGGTAATGTCAACATCTCCTTGCCCCATAAATAATAATTTGGCATTTAACTTTTCTATAGTTTTGCATCTAATCATGTCAGCAAAGCCAAATGTTCTTTAAATTCATTTTTTCTATAAAAATTGCATTAATTGTTTTGACTGAGGAAAGAATGAAAAATGGCTGTTGCTATAGCTGAGAGTCCATGAACATTTATTATCTCTTCTTTAAGGTGTATTCTTCTTTATATATTCCTGCTCTAGATACCTTCCTTAAGGTACACTTTATAAAAGGTATATAAGGTAAAGTAGGACATTTAATCTAGTTATAAAGCTGTTTCTATTAATTCTTGGTATATAAATTCTTGGTTTATGCCAATAGCTTATATTACAAATGATGAACTGAAAAAAAAATTTCCTCATTCATTAGCTTGGGACATTTGAATTTATCCTTGACTTTTCCATCCCTCTGAGCAACAGTTAGAAACTTGAATCCTACAAGTTTAAAAACAACTTATTTCCAAAACCTATTCTCATTAAGTCTGGCAACATCCATCACTGGCATCAACCAGCTGGTGGGGTTAGACTTACTGCTATCGGCTATTAGCCAGTGATGCCCACACGGACAAGCCTGTCTAACCCCCACTGCCTTTTTCTGAATTTTATGCTTAGGCTTATGCCTCAAGTCCTAGATAACACCAGAGTCCTGAAATCCATCCTACTCTTCTGGGGTCATTTCATGTGCCTGGACTTCACAAGCTGTCTTTCTCTAAAGGGGCTGGATCCTGACTCTCAGTCTGTAGTTCTATTCCCAACTATGGGGAGACTTACTCTCACTCCATTCATTCCTGATCATAAGCATTGTCACATCCTTGAATGCCGACTATTGTTCCCCAGACACTAATTACCTATCCATTCTAGATGAAGCTAGTAAGAATCAAGCTCCAGTTCACCAGCTACTTTTAGAAATGGATCTACAGCCAAGTGTCATCCTTTTCTCTCTGACTTTATTTTCTTTCTTATCAGTTGTATGCCAGGGCAGTAACTCCCAACATTGCATACTGGGATCACCTAGGAATCAGAGTTTCAAGGGTGGGAGGTGGGGCAACCAGCATTACACCCACATCACCCTACCCCACACCCCAAGGAGATCCTGACTCCATAGGTATGGGGGAGGCTTGAGCATCAGAATTTTAAAAATCTTCCTAGTAAATCTAATGTGTAGCCAAGATTGAGAGCTACCGAATTTACATTTCCCAAGACCTCACATTTCAGCCATCATGAACTGTATTCAATGTTAAGAAATAAAACAACACTCTTTTTACTTTGAAATAACTCATTCAAATGTACAAAAATAAGAGCAGGATGGACAACTTTATCATTCAAGATAAAATGCAAACAGTTTGGGGGAAATGTATATGCAATGATTTAAAGAAATAGGAACTGTCATGGAAAGAAAGTACAAGTTTGTACACACAACTTCTTAGATAAATTGTCAACATTTAGGGAAGTTTAGGTACCTGAACACCCAGAAAGTTCTTTAACTGATTCCTTTTCTACCTTAGAGAAATTCTCCCACCTGTACACAAGGAATGTGTTAAAAAACATTCACTGCAACATTGTTTCGGGTAGCATGTTGATAAGATAATGAATAAATACATGATACATTTATTCACTGAATGTAAGCAACAGTTAAAAATAAATGAAATATACCTCTATATAGCAAGATAGATAAATCTTGAAAAAAAGTTGAGCAAAAAATTTGCAGGATATGTTATGATTTAAAGTTAAAATCATGTGAAATATTATTTCATTATTTATATATGAAATACATAAATATACATTATTTATGTATACATGTATATGTACAACTAACATATTTATATCATAAGGCAGCTTGGGTGTTTTAGATATTAAATTCTATTTAGCGATTGTCTCAGGTGGATAAGGGGATGATTTCAGAAGGCTTCAGGGGTATCTGTAAAAAGTTTATTAAAAAAAAAATCTCCAGTGACTGCAATGGGGGTATGTGGTGGGGACTTGATAATAGGGGGAGTCTAGTAACCATAATGTTGCTCATGTAATTGTATATTAATAACAGCAAAAAAAAAATCTCAAACCTATATTGCAAAATGTTAATATTTGATAGAACTGGGTGGTAAAAACACAGGTATTTGTCAGAATATTTCTGATAATTTTCAGTAAGTTAGAAACATTTTATAACAAAAATTCAAAATTGTTTTGGTGAACTATGTCTCTTTATAGTTTCTGTTTTTGAATTTTTTTTTAAGACATAGGAAGAAAGAATGTGGTCACTTTTAAGTTAATGGCAAGCTGTGGTTGTTACTTTAAAATTTATGGCTATTCCTCTAGGCAGTTACATTTGGAAGTAAAACACATGGTAGTAGGAGTTTTAAAGTTTCTCTTTGTTTGAACCATTATCAAGGTGATGTGAGCACGGGGAAAATATTATGGATAAGATTCATAATATAGTGAATAGTAGTAAAATTCTTATTTTTTTCAATTCTGAAAATTTAGAGGCATATATTTTTTAACATGATGAGAATTAATGTCAAATGCAAACTCATGTACTTCTACTAAAATTCTAGGTATGCCTGTATGTATTAAAATAGTCTGCATTATTTAAATATTTTCAAAAGGAATTATTAGTGACTATCTTTTCTTAATCTATAAATATGAGTAATTGTTATTATAATTTTTCACATGCATATTTTGGTCATTTTTTCCACTTATAGCAAAAATTATCGAATGCCAACTCTACCAGGAACTGTGCTTCTCTATTAAGATGTACTTACTTAATTGTAATATATTGTATTGTACTGACATAATAATTATATTGACATCCCATTATATATTTGATTGATGTATGAAAGGTACTTTATAAAGTAAGCACACTAAAATAAAAAGTGAACATTTATTAAATGCTTACTTTTCCCAGGCAGAGTTTTAGATGCTTTTAATGTGCTAAGTCATTTAATCCTTACAGCAATTCTATGAGACAGGAATCATTTTGTATTCTATTTTGTAGATAAAACAACTGAAACTCAGGGGAATTAAGGTTTGTTGGCAAGGTTCCAATAGTTATTAACTGGTAGGACCACGATTCAAACATAGGAAAACTGGTTGCTTTTCAACATATGCTATATGAACTCAATTTATTAGGCTCATCATAAAAAGTGAATAATCCATCAAATTTTTAAATTATAGACTTCACTAACTAAAGTGTTCAATTTGTCTTCTTTACCCTATAATCTAAACTTCTTCACCTCAATTTAAATATATATTTCCTATATATATAATATAAATTACAGATAATATTTAGGTCAGTTTTTTATTTGTTCAGGGAAATTCTGAATGGGATATCCTAAGAGAGTTTGGGGAACTAAGGATCATTACTATAAATATCAATTTTTGCCCAGATGCACTCGGAAATAACAGAAATAGGGAAAAATTTTCGATGTTCATTTTAACAGAATGTCTTAATCTTATTAATGAGTTTTATTTTCCAATTCTCTCCAGATCAAGGTATCCATTGCCTTTAGGATTAATGGAGGTAAACAAGCCTTTAGGATTAATGGAGGTAAACAATGTCCATGAAAGTCTTTGCAGTCTTCTCACACGTGGATTTCCAGACACAAAGATATGGCCACACAAAGCCATTTCTTTGATATACTTGCTTACAACTACCATGTATTAACCATCTTGAACATGATCCTAATGGGCTGTGTTGACACTGTACACTATTAAAAACTCTCCACAATTGTCACAGGCATATAAAATCAGTGGATTTACAAGTTGAAGACGGCCAGGTAAGCTGGGGGATTCTTGAATGTGAGCATAAATTCAGATAAAGGAAAAAGTGGAGATCATTTTCCTTTTCCTACCTTGCCTGTTAAACACATTACATGTGAAGATTGTAATAATGATATTATGTTAGAACCATCAGGCCATATCTAATAGAGTTTTTAATAAGGGAACATAAAAAGTTAATCAAGATGGAACATGATGTTAATAAAACAAAAATCTAAACTTTCATCCCCCTGAAGTTTTGCTGCATTTCTTTTCTTGCATTTCTTATTATTGGTCAGTCATTTTCTCATAGGTAGGTATGCTTTTAAGGCAGGCAGAAAGAGATACTTGAGATGCAATTATTCTACCCTAAACCAGCAGAAAAACAGTTCTCTGAGTTTCTTTTAAAATTTCAAAAGAAAAATTGAGAAAGAAGAATGGAACATTGTGGCTTCTTTGTATTTAACTTTCCTAGAATTAACTAAAATGCTGTAGGTTAAAATTTCCTTTATTTTATTTGGGTTTCCTTTATTGGAAATATATATTTCTTTATTGAAAAAAATTACATATATATGTATATTCCTCTGAGGACGTTGCCTTTAATCTAGAAGTACAGAGCATATCCCATTTTTTAGCTCTGTTTTTCCATGCAATAGTGTGTTTATGACCTGTTGCTTTATCATCCTCTTTGTGCCCGAAGTCAGAGACCATGGCTGTGTAGTCATCTCTAATCCCAGGACCTAGTACAGCATATGGAGCAGTCTATGCCAAATAAATGTTTATTAGATGGATCCTTAAAACATGCTTGTACTTCTTTTTTTTTCCTTTAAAATCTATTGAAATAAAATAAGTTTTGGCTTTGGGATTGTAAATACATACAATACCTGTACCAGCCTTACATAGGTCCCAGAGGAAATAAACTGACATGCTAATAAAGGTATTTAGAGAACATCCAGACAGGAATTGGGCTTCCAGGTATCAAAATAGCTAAAATTGGCTTCAATCATAACAAAATATTATCAGTGGGAAAAATCTGCACTTTGTCCAACAGTGCAATGAGAAAACCCAGAGTAAGATCCTCCAGACACACTCATTTCCATTTCCTAATTAATCACGGACAACTATTGAGTCCATGGACTCTTGAAGTTCCTTTCTTGTCTTTCTTTCACTTCAACTTGGCTGACATTTGGGCTTTCAGAGCTTATGTGTGTACCGATCAAATGATGGGAAGAGGAGATAAGAAAACTGGACCAGTGACATTCTCATTAGATAACAGGGCATTTAAAAAAAATTTAAGAACGACAGATATATTACATTTCATTCTTAAAGAAAAGGAAGTTGTTTGTTTTTCTGTATTAGTGCTGTTAAGTAACTTGGTATGATTCAGCAGCCCACGTTTTCTGTATTGAGATAACTGATCATTGGCTACATGAAGTTTATTACACATATTACCAGAAAAACAGCAATTGCCATTCATTGAGAGCTTATTATGTGTCAGACATTATGCTTATCACTTTTGATACATTACTCTATGTAACACAGAAAGCCTCAGGGAGCTATTATTATTCCTATTTAGTAGAAGAGGAAATAGTTTTAGAGAAACATCATAACTTCTAAGGAGTAGGGCTGAAATTCCAACCCAGGTTCTTAAGGACTTTGCTCACTGTCTTCCTTAGCCTACCTTACAATGTCAGTACCTTGTCATTTTAATTCCTTCTCAAATTGACAGATCTAAAAAAGATGATGGAAGTGACTTCTTTCAATCACTATTCACATTTACAAAACCGGTTGTCTCCCAAGTTAAATATAGACAATCACTGTCATTCTGACAATTTCCCCCCAGTCTCTCTGGACAAGATAGGAATGTTCTGAATAAAGTGATTGATAATATCTGTTCTAAAATGACACTCTCTCTTTGAAACAGAACTAATTTCACATATCAATCTGAGAGATTTTGATGGTGTCCTGAGATGAGAAAGCCAGTCATAACAAGCAACCTTTTGCAAACAGTAAGATTCAGCTGTTTGCCACAGTTACATGGCTTCAAGGAAACCAAAGTTCCTGGGTACTGGAAGGGCTGTTGCAACCAATCCTATTCTTTGAAATACTTAAATATTTATGCCTTTAAATATCAGAAATAGCCTCTTTGGGAAACAGCTTGCCAGCATTAGCAAAGATGTCAATTTTAATGCTATAGACAAAAACAAATCCTGTACTATAATACATTTAATTTATAATGTAATAAGAAATACAAAAGAATGGTTTTGGTTCTGTATTAAGAGATAGGCTTAGTTGACAATGTAATGATCTAACACGTTATAAGCTTTATCAGGCAACAGTTTTCTATTGTTGGCAAACAAAGGAGGCAGTTCCTCCATCGTTGCTAATGTACCAGAGCAGGCCTATCATGGCATCTTACATTGTATAGCAATAATTTTGTGATGCAGAAGGTATAAAGACATGAAAGTGTTTCAATGCCAGGTCTCAGTGAGGGAAAAATACCAGACAACTACTGTCTTTAAGATGAGATACGTGCCTAGTACTGGAGATCCAGATCAGTTATTCCTTTTGAAAAATGACTCTAGATTTGTTATTTGTAATAGAAGATTCCAGAGAACTTAAGTTATGATTATCACATAAGAAGCTAACTTAATTTTAGGGGGAAATTATATATGGAAACCTTAGTGATATCTAATTTTAGGGTGATATTTCCTTATTCATATTTTTGTTTTTAATATTTCCTGCTTTTCTATGTTCTATTGCACATATCTGCTAAACCTATTTAGCAATGATGTGATCAGAACAATTTGTTGTTAGCTATTCAACACACACCAACATACAGAAAAATAAAAATTATAGCCAAGTTGAACTGTGGGTGAATGTATACAGAAAGGCAAAAAACAACCCTTAGACATTGCAGCATAGCTAGGCACAGAAGAAGAGCCAACTCTACCTTGCATTCTGGACAACCATGACTTGACTGCATTGATTCCAAGAGCCAGAGTGAAGGTATGATACAACAGGAAAGTAGGAAAGACAGGAAGAAAAAAGTTAGGAACAGAAATAAGGAAGAAAATTTGAGAATAATAATTAGAAGAGCTAAACCATAACAAACAACATGAGGCAGAAAATAATCTTAGAATCAAAGTGAATATAATACCTCACAAGGGTAATAAATCCCAAGGCCTTGGCCATTACAATAATTAGGAGTTAGTTATGAAAATACTGGGAATTGAATCAGAGTAGCATATGAGCTGTCTTTGGGACAGATCCCATACAGCAGGTATGTTTTGCTTGACAAATTGTGTAAGGATGGGAACTTGCTCCATATTTCACTATCTTCTCACCTTTCCTTCTCACTCACCCCCGAATGGACCGACATATTTGTGTTACCTGCCTGCCCTTTCTGGTTATTCGAGTTTGTAAAAGTCTACTTAAAACAAATTTGTAATGAATGAAAGATAGGCATTCTCATATAGTATAAGAGGTGGTACTCCAGAATATTATTAGACAAGATAGAAAATAAGACAGTTCTTTATTTTTATTCACTCATTAACAAATGCCAATTAGAGATATACCCCTGGAGTGATTTCTTCTTGCCCCATTATATTGTCATTAATAACACTGAAGGTCTAATGACCCAAATCAAAGACAGAATCAAAGACAGTTTGTTATTGTTATACTCACATTAAAAAAAGTAGCCAAATTCATAACTACTACCTAAAGATACTAATTGATTGACTTAAAATAAAAAACACCCCTTTTCTGTGCTATTCTGCTCATGAGTAATCTCTATAAATTAAATTTGATGAATGAAACCTGGAGCAACAATACCAGCAATTCTAAGCTTCTAAATAAAATTATTCAGTAGGATGCAACTAAAGGGTATATACTGAATTTGATATAGCACCTGGCACTTTTCAAATTATTTTCTGAGTATTATCTAATTTGATTCCCCGGACAAACTAAAAATTACAGCTCTGCCTACTTCGGCTTTCTCAATATTGACAAGGAAACGAAATCTCAAAGAATTGGTCATTCTCCTGTGGTGACATAATCAGTCCACAGTGGATTCAAATGCAATGGATAATTCTGATTTGGATCTTGTTCAAATGAACTAACTAGAGTCATAAACCATGCTTTGTATGATTTTAATTTTTAAAATTGTTGAGGTTGTTTCACAGCCCAGAACATGGTTTATATTGGTAAATGTGTCACGTGTATTTGAAAAGATTATGTATTCTGCTATTGATGTAGAGTGTTCTATAAATATCAATTAGGTCATCAAACCAACTAAAAAAATATTCTGAGGCAATTGAGGAAATTTAGGAATTAATTTCTTTAAGACTTTAAAAACTTAAAATTATTATGGATCTGTGTAGTTTTATGATCATTTAAAAAATGAGTCATCTTTAGAAATATATCCTAAAATATCTGCAGAAAAAAGTTAACAGTGGTGGATATGCACTTTAAACTAATTTGTACAGAGGGAGCATATGAAGGTAAAAATGAAACACGATTGGCTAGAAAGCGATGATGCTTCAGGTTGAATAATGGGTACATGGTGGGACATTACACTATTCTTTCTACATATGTACAGGGGTTGAACATTTTCAAGTAAAAAGTGATATTCAAATGTCACTCCTCAAACTAAATGAAAAATGAACAAAAACAAAATCAGAGCCTTCAAATTGCCATCTCCAATTTTTTTTAACCTCTACATGCTGATTACTTATGGTTCCATTATGCTAATTTGGCTAATATAAATTGTTCAGATAAGGTATCCAAATCACCATTTTTAAACCATCCTTGAGTACTGATTTATATACCAGAACATGGTAATTTGCATATATTATGAGCAAATTCAAAGAGCACTTGCTTCATATGAATAGTTTATATCACCCTAGAGATTCAGAGATATTTCTTGATTTATTTACCAAAGTCCATGTTTCAAATATTATTCTTGTTTTTTTATTTTATAATTATAAGGCATTGTTTTGAAGATATGCATATAAATAAGGATACCTCAACAAGTCATTTAGTGAATATTTAATGTATTGTACAACATGTATGTCCTATAAAACAAAACACTAACTTATGAGTCCCTGGCCACTGGTTCTCAAATATATTTAAGAATGTAAGTTAATTCTTTAAATCTGCCACAAACAATGCCTTAAATATTTGCACAGTCAATCTGGTCATAGAAGGAATGGTTTCCAGAATCAAAATACTGATGTGCTTTCATTGAGGCCAGTTTTATTGTGATCATGGCTCTCCTAGAATTCTTTCAGGCTTAATTATGAATTCTTAATTCCACCTTATCTACTAACTGGAAATAAATAAATATGTTGATAATACTAAGGAAAAGATATTAAACTCTTTGAAATTAGAGACTAGTAGACACCTCACTCTTTTAAACCATGGGATGCAATACTTGGAAGACATTACCTCCTTACTTACCCTCGCCCTGGAAGAAGGTACACTTTAACAAAGGGGTCAGAATAACCATTGTTGTCCCGAGGGACTAGGTTTCTTGCTTGAAGAATATGTATTATGAGATTTCCAAGATCATAGTTGATTTGAAGCTTAAAGGGACAAGAAAATATTCCACGAGCATTATTTTTTGTTGTTCTTTTAAAAGACATATAAATACATTATCATTCAATATTTTACTAGTATTTAAAATTCTCTTAAGAAGCATCAACCCTCATTTCCATTTTATTTGTAACTGAACAGACCAGGTATTATCTAATTTGACTGGGAGCTCCCAAGCACATGTTAATTACTAGTAAATGTGCTGTTCATTCTTTCCATGGTGAAAATCCTGGCCTGTCTAAAATTCACTTAGAAAGAAAATTGTAGTGTAAATGCTAGTTACTAGCATTTTTAAACTAAATTTCTACTCTTAGGAAAATAGTGAATGTTAACATTCATCAGTATAATTACCAGGATTTTGAAAACAAATTAACTAATTGATACATTTATTAGAAAATATCTTTTACATTTCACCAATTAGCCGGGGTGGAATCATTATTTAAAGATACAGCTGTCGGTACTGAAATGTAAGAATATTTAGGAGTGTGTAGATTTTATCTTTTCCTGCATTACATTATCTGATGTTAAACGTATAGCTTTCTTTCTGTGGCTGCTTTTCTAAGCAAGTGAGAGACTAAGATCATGAAATCTTATTTAATTTTAGAGGCTGAAGAGGAAAGGAGAGGCATTACCTCAAAGATGCTTAATGGCTGTTGCAAAATTGTCACTGAATAGTAAAAGATTTATAATTCAAGTGCATATTTGAGAAGACTGCATAATTCAAAATAATTGAATCAACTAATTTTTCTTCTTCAAAATTGAAAAATTCTTCTGGCATTATTTAGAATAAGTTTAATTGCTTGGTTTTTTCCCATTTTTCAAATATTAGAAAGGAGGGAATCTATATTTCAAAAAGGAAAATCCACAAATAAAAATACTAATATATTTTTTATAATCATACAAAATAGCCTATGTTTATGTTGAAAGTGGAATAATTTAGATGAGTCAAATTTCATTTAAAACTTGATAATTAGAATAATTTATAATGTTAGGATAATTTTTATCTGGCTATGTTTTGTGCCAAAAAAGGAATCCTTAACCACTTTTCTCCATACAGAACAGCACAGAGTCTCTCTGATTGCTATGAAAGCAATGTGAAACGTAAGAAAAAAGTGATGTGAAGGAAGAGGAGAAATGGGAAGTTTAGAACTGCAATAACTGTGTACTGTAATGGAGTATTGAAATATAGAAGTATTGTACAATTAATTTCACTGAGATGTAGAATAGTTCCCAAATCTTTAATGAGAAATCATTTGTCATTTTCTCCTTTCTCTGTCAGCCTTAAAGTCCACTTTTAACTGATGAGGCACCAAAACCTTATTTCTTATTGAAATGAAAACTTGCAGCCCACCCTAAGAGAGTGCTTTTCTTTTCTTTTAAATTGTTATTGATGTGTAGTTGACATAATATTATATTAGTTTCAGGTGTATATCAGAGTGACTTGACATTTATATATATTAACAAATGCTCACCATGATAAACATAGCTACCATCTGTCATCATAAAGTTAGTATTGATTATATTCCCTATGTTGTACTTTTCATCCCCATAACTTATTTTATAATTGGTAGTTTGTACCTCTTCATTCCTTTTATCTATTTTAGCCTTCCCCCCATACTGCTCAAAGCAATCTTATAGATTTGATGTAATCTCCACCAAAATACCTATACAGTTTTACACAGAACTAGAATAAATAATCATAAAATTTGTATGGAACCACAAAAGACCCTAAATAGCCGAAATGATCTTGATAAAGAACAACAAAGCTGGAGGTATACCCCCTGACTTGAAACTATAGTACAAAGCTATTATAATCAAAACAATATGGTGCTGGGCCAAACATAGACACATAAATCAATGGAACAGAATAGTGAGCCCAGAAATAACTCACACTTAAATGTTCAATTAATCTATGACAAAGGAGGCAAGAATCTACAATGGGGAAAAGACAGTCTTTTCAATAAACAGTGCTGGGAAAACTGGACCATTTTCTCACACCATACTCAAAAATAAACTCAAAACAAATTAAAGACCTAAATGTAAGATCTGAAACCATAAAACTCCTAAAAGAAAACAGAAACTCTTGGACATCAGCTTTAGGAATTTTTTTCCGGATATGTTTTCCCAAGGAAAGAAAACCAAAACTAAACAAGTGTGACTACATCAAACTAAAAAGCTTCTATAAAGCAAAGGAAAACATCAATGAAATGAAAAGGCAACCTACTGAATGGAAGAACATACCTGGAAATTATAAATACAGTGAAGGTTAATATCCAAAACATATAAATAACTCATACAACTCAACACCAAAAAAAAAAACCAACCCAAATAATACAATCAAAAATGGGCAGAGGACTCAAACAGACAGTTTTCCAAAGGAGAGCCACGCAGATGACCAACATAAAGAGTGCTTTTCAAAATTTACTTTGTAGGGCCTCAGGGAAGAGAGGATCAGAAGCCCCCAGTAATCCTCACCCAGAGTTACCCCAGTGCTTCCAGAGCCACTGTTTGGGTGTCTGCATAACGTTTCAAGAAAAGGAAAATAAAACAAGAAAACAATAGCAACAACCAGAAGCCAAAAAGAGATAGCAAATATTGGTCCATGGGCAAGAAGTTAAAAAAAAATGGGAGTAAGAGGACGTTATTATGAGAAAATTAGAATTTTCTTTTTTGCTTGTGAAATAAAGCAGATCAGGTCTGACTTTCTAGAAGCAGGAAACAGCAGTGAGACAGCACGATCTAGAGCGCTCAGGTAATAACACTCCATCCTGTTGGATCCTTAGTAAGATGCTCACGTCCTGCACTTTCTCTCTCCTTCCACTCTCACTCTGGACATCTGCTTTAATCAGTGTGTGTCTAGATAACCACTTAATTGATTTGTCTTTGTGCCCTCACCTTTATATTGTTCCTGTAGGCCACTGCTGTATGAATTTCTATTACATAGCCCTTTCAGTTAGTCTCTCCCTTACTCCAGACTATCTATTGATCATTCTGTTATATAGTGGCTAACACCTGTTGGCTTGTGTTGAAGGTTCTTTTTCATTTTTAGACTAAACTTATATTTCCGGGAACATTTGTCGGCAGCTAAGTCAATCTCTTCATTTCATTACTGTCTAGCAGCAGAATTTTTCCTTGTACCATTTCTTCTGTGAGGAACACAATCCCCCTTTCTCCTTGCTTATTCTCAAAATCAGTTCAAACCTCTTATCCTTTGTGAAGTCTTTCATGAAAATTCCCTCTAGAATGTGTTGGAGTTGCAGCTAAAACTTACTGTTCTATTTCCCTTATCTGAAACCCACTATCTTCAAATAGTTATTTTACATTGTGTTCTTTCTTCATGACATTTCTTATCTACCCTAAATTACTTTTTGGTATCCTCTCATGTACAATTTTTCTAACAGTTTTGACTAGAAGCACACACACACAGAGAACTAAGAAAGATAGTGATTTATACTATTTTCTTTTCTTTTTTCCTGGTCAAAATCCCCTAAATTGATTTATAAATCAATTACAAATCTATTATAATCCCCAGTAGGAAAAACACTGCTCTAGAAAAATTGTTCAGCCATTATTTAGCAGTTGCTAATCAGAGAAAGAAAAGAGGAGAGTATTAGATTTATGAAACTCTTAAAGAGGACTCTTCAAATTTCCAGGAGAATCTGTCACATTAGAAACGTATTCAACAAACATAAAGTAATGGAGGCATAAAACATATTGATACTGCTAAGGCATCAGGAAGATTTCAAAGTATAGACTCCTATAGATATAATTAGATTTCATAAAACATATATGTATTAAAGTGGTATTTCATTAAAATTGTATTTTTCCTTTTCAGGTCTGTATGTGTTATAAAACACGGAAAGTTTTAATAATGTTTACTATTTCAATAGAGTGGTGGAAAAAACATCCAAAAAAGATTTATATTGATGGTTTAAAAAAAAAAAAACTTTCCTACCTGAATTTCCCCCGTAATTGGATGAGAGACCACCTTTGTTGCATCAGTAGGCTGCAATATTAAAAACACATATTACATTAATGGATAAACCCTTCATAGAATTTACCATTTTAACTTCCTTCTGAAATTAATTTCTGTTTGGTCAGAGCACACTGCCTGGTCAATGTATTTTATCCATTTGGCTGCTTTAGATTATGATGTCTACTTATACTTCTCAATAAATGTTTAATTTTGTAAATACACAAATCTATTTTTCATTTTGTTAAGCTTGCTTGAAGCTGTAATTTCACACCTGCAGTAACGTATTTTTCAATTACTTAAGAAAATGAACACTTTTGATTTAAAGTACTCAATTTAAGTATTTGCAAAGTTTAAAAACCTATGGAAGACTGAAAAAGCATTGTTTTTAGACAATGGCTGCCAGGGAATGCAGAAGTTGAAGAAATCTTGTGTTCCTGTATTGGGTGCTCAGCCTGTGCCTGCTCCTTTCTACAGGGAAGCAGCCAGGAGTCACCTAACATTTCACACTTCTTAATTAGAACTCCATCCCATTCTTGTAGGCTCTCACTTCCTTAATAAAGTTCCTTATGTCAGTAAAGCCTGAAAAACAGTTGGGAATGTGATCTGGTAAACAAATGGATTCATCCTGTTGAATAAATGACTGATTGCTGACTTGTTACATTTCATGAGAATATTTGTACAAAAGGTGAGATGATGTCCCTGACCCCAGATCTCCAATAGAATTTCAGTCAATGTGGCATCAATATAGGAAGATATTTACTAAAATGGAGACCAGTGTGCTACCCTACAAATAAGGGCCAGTTTCCCTAAATGTACAGAATATTGGCTTTCTTTTAAGAATTAACCAAAAAAGGAAAGATCCAAAATATTTAGGGATATGTACATGTTGTGCTAACTTTAACTTTTCCTTTATATTTTTAGACTAGAATGAGCATAATCACAGAAGACAGTTGTATTCTAGGTCTTGTTTGGGAAAACAAGGATCTATCTCATAAGCACATTTAAAACTACCAAGCACTTTCATTGAATTATTTATTTATACCATTAATTAGAGGAAAGTCAGACTTTAAAGAGAAAATAAAGTTTGGTTAGAATTTCAGAGACAAAACAGCTTGAGAAAATAACATAAAAAATTTTGAAGACACAAATTCAAATCTCCCAAGAAAAAACGTTGATTAGGCCCTTTCAGAACAGCAGGATAGGTCCTATGCAGAGGAGGCACAGCCAACATTCCATGTAGCAAGGATACCTTCAAACAGTATAGTGATACAGTCAGATTTCTGTGTCATAGATACGACAGTTGGAAGGGAGTTTAAGAGGAAGGAATCAAGAGACTGGTAAGTGGAGTTACTACTAGAGAGTGCAAGAATGCTGGCAAAATAATAATGTTTTCCTAAAGGAAATTGGTGAGTTCAGAAAAGAGAAAATTATCAGACTTATAAAATCAGAATTCACAGGACTAGGATTCAGTGGCTGATTAGGCCATGTGAATGAAGAGAAAAGAAGCAGCAATGGTGCTCTTAACATTTTAACTGAATTTCCTGGGAAGATGTGATGTTAATTGCTAAAATAAAAAATATCAGGAGGATTGGATTAAAGATGGTGGCATGAGGGTGAGACACAGGCTTTCTCCTAAAACCACATATGATACTAAAATATAATTAATACAACTAATCTTGAAAGAGCAACAGGAAAGAGGACTGCGCCAGACTGCATAAACCTGGAGAAAAGAGCAGAACTCACAGAACAGGGTAATGTACCAAAGCTGTGGCCCAGCAGGACCCAAGCCCTTCCCCCACCCCAGCTCACTGGTGGGAGGAAGAGAAATAGAGCAGGGAAGGAGTGGAGGCCTGGGACTGCTGAATACCTAACTCCAGAGATCTGCTCTGGAAGCACAAACCTACATTTCATGGTGCTTGTATGATACTCTTGTGATTACGGGGTTGAAAAGCTAAGACAGACAGAATTCCTGGAGACACTGAGATTCCAGCAGCTTGTGGAAAGCAGGGATCCATATCCGGCTGCTCTGGGACAAAAGAAAGGTGGGCAGTCTGAGAGACTTCCTAACAAGGAAGCCCTTAGCAAGAGGGCTGCTAAAGGGGCAAGGATTACACAGAGCTTACTGCTCAGGAGAGAGGACAGATAGACAAAATTGTCCAGGTGCACTCTGCCCAGCAGGTTGGGAGCTTTGCCATATAACCTCTCATATTTAAGGAGGAAAAAGAAATCTTCCTCCTTAGACGATCTTGAGGTGCTCCAGCTCCCTGGCTGGCTACACAGCTCCAAGTACTCCTTGGTGATATGCAGTCTACTGTGCCTTTCTCCTGGCCTGGCTCACAAACCAGCAAACCCTACCCTGGTGTTAGGCCAGCCAGAGGGAAGATCTGTCTACAGCAACTACAAATGCAAAGCATAGAGGCTTATACCTTGTGCTCGGCGCACTGGTTCAAGCAGTGGAGACAGGCATAGCAGCCGGGAAGCAAGAAAGAGCTCTTTCCTCCACCCAGGCACCAAAACAACTCCCCTACAATCCCTGACATTGCTTCAGGGGCTAAGCAGCTCCAGGGAGTAGATCTTCTGGGCACTAGAGGGCACCATCCACAAATATGAAATGCCAAAGGAAACTAGTTTAGAGTAAAATTATTAATACAACTCCTGAGAAAGATTTAAATGACATTGACCTCATGAATCTTCCTGAAAGGGACATCAAAATAAAAATCATTAACGTGCTCATAGAGGTACTGAAAGATATTCAAGAACTCAGGAATGAATTCCGGTGGAAGAGCCAATTGTTGAAGAGCACAATGGAGGGTATTAAAAGCAGATTGGATACGGTGGAGGAGATGATAAATGGAATAGAAAACTAGAGAAGAGGAATAAAAAGAAGCTGAAGCACAGAGAGAAAAAAGGATCTCTAAGAATGAAAGAATATTGAGAGAACTATGTGACCAACCTAAACGGAACAATATTCACATTATAGGGGTATCAGAAGAAGAAGAGAAAAAGGATAGAAACTGTCTTTGAGGAGGTAATTGCTGAAAACTTCTCCAATCTGGGGAAGGAGATAGTCTCTCAGGCCATGGTGATGCACAGATCTCCCAACACAAGGAACCCAGGGAAGACAACACCAAGACATATGGTAATTAAAATAGCAAAGATCAAGGATAAGGACAGACTATTAAAGAAGACAGAGAGAGAAATAAGATCACATACAAAGGAAAGCCCATCAGGCTATCATCAGACTTTTCAACAGTAACCTTACAGGCCAGAAGGGCGTGGCATGATGTATTTAGTGCAATGAAGTAGAAGGGCGTTGAACCAAGAATACTTTATCTGGCAAGATTATCATTTAAATTTGAAGGAGGGATTAAACAATTCCCAGATAAGCAAAAGCTGAGAGAATTTACCTCCCACAAACCATCTCTACAGTGTATTTTGGAGGGACTGCTATAGATGGAAGTGTTCCTAAGGTTTAATAGCTGTCTGAAGAGGTAATAAAACCACAGTAAAGAAATTAGAACAGCTAATTACTAAGCAAATGCAAAATTAAATTAGATATCCTCAAAGTCAATGAAGACATAGACAAAGAGTACAGAATCTGATACCAAATATATAAAGAATGGAGGAGGAAGAAAAAAAAAGAACCTTTAGATTATGTTTGTAATAGTGTATTAAGTTAGTTAAGTTAGACTCTTAGATAGTAAGGAAGTTAACCTTGAGCCTTTGGTAACCACAAAATCTAAAGCCTGCAATGCCAATAAGTACATACTTATCAATAAGCACCCTAAGTGTAAATGGTCTGAGTGCGCCAATCAAAAGACATAGAGTCACTGAATGGATAAAAAAACAAGACCCATCTATATGCTGCCTACAAGAGACTCCCTTTAAACCCAAAGACATACACAGACTAAAAGTGAAGGGATGGAAAAAGATATTTCATGCAACTAATAGGGAGAAAAAAGCAGGAGTTGCAGTACTTGCATCAGACAAAATAGACTTCAAAACAAAGAAAGTCACAAGAGACAAAGAAGAACAGTACATAATGATAAAAGGGTCAAGCCAACAAGATATAACCACTATAAATATCTATGTGCCCAACACAGGAGCACCTATATATGTGAAACAAATACAGATTTAAAAGGAGAAATAGAATGCAATGCATTCATTCTAGGAGACTTCAACACTCCACTCATGCTGAAGGAAAGATCAACTAGACAGAAAAAAAGTAAGAAGACGGAGGCATTGAACAATACAATAGAGCAGATGGACCTACAATACATCTACAGAACTGTACACCCAAAAGCAGCAGAATAAACCTTCTTCTCAACTGCACACGGAACATTTTCAAGAATAGATCATGTACTAGGCCACGAAAAGAGCGTTGGTAAATTCAAAAAGTTTGAAATTGTACCAACCAGTTTCTCAGACCACAAAGGTATGAAACTAGAAATAAATTACACAAAGAAACTGAAAAATCCCACAAACACATGGAGGCTTCACAACATGCTCCTAAATAACCAATGGATCAATGACCAAATAAAAACAGAGATCAAGTAATATATGGATACAAATGACAGCAATAATTCAACACTGCAAAATCTGTGGGACGCAGCGAGGGCCTTGCTAAGAGGAAAGTATATTGCAATACAGGCCCACCTCAGGAAAGAGGAACATTCCCATATAAGCAGTCTAAACTCATAATTAATGAAACCAGAAAAAGAAGAACAAATGAGGCCCAAAGTCAGTAGAAGGAGGGACATAATAAAGATTAGAGCAGAAATAAACAAAATCGAGAAGAATAAAACAACAGAAAGAATCAGTGAAAGAAAGAGTTGGTTCTTTGAGAAAGTAAACAAAAAGGATAAAGCCCCAGCTGGACTGTCAAGAACAATAGAGGGCCCGCCCACATACTCAGAATCGGAAATGAGGAAGGGAAAGCAGTACAGACAGCACAGACGTACAAAGAATTATGAGAGAGTACTATGAGAAATTATATGCTAACAAACTGGATAACCTAAAAGAAAAGAAATGGACGACTTTCTAGAAAAATACAACCTTCCAAGGCTGACCCAGAAAGAAACAGAAAATCTCAACAGACCAATTACCAGCAACGAAATTGAACTGGTAACCAAAAACCTACCTAAGAACAAAATGCCTGGTCCAGATGGCTTCACCGCTGAATTTTATCAAACATTTAGTGAAGACCTAAAACCCATCCTCCTTAAAGTTTTCCAAAGAGTAGAAGAAGAGGGAATACTTCCAAACTCATTCTATGAGGCCAGCATCACTCTAATACCAAAACGAAGGAAGACACCACAAAAAGAAAAAACTACAGACCAATATCCCTGATGAACGTAGATGCAAAAATACTAAACAAAATATTAGAAAATAGAATTAAAAAATACATCAAAAAGATCATCCATCATGATCAAGTGGGATTCATACCAGGGTGCAAAGATGGTACAACATTCGAAAATCCATCAACATCATCCACCACATCAACAAAAAGAAGGACAAAAACCACATGATCATCTCCATAGATGCTGAAAAAGCATTTGACAAAATTCAACATCCATTCATGATAAAAAAAACTCTCAACAAAGTGGGTATAGAGGGCAAGTACCTCAACATAATAAAGGCCATATATGACAGACCCACAGCCAACATTATGCTTAACAGCGACAAGTTGAAGGCTTTTCCTCTAAGATCGGGATCAAGACAAGGATGCCCACTCTCCCCACTTCTATTCAACATAGTACTGGATGTCCTAGCCGTGGCAATTAGACAACACAAACAAATAAAAGGCATTCAGATTGGTAAGGAATAACTTTAACTGTCCCTGTTTGCTGATGACATGATATTGTACATAAAAAACCCTAAAGAATCTACTCCAAAGCTACTAGATCTAATATCTGAATTCAGCAAAGTTGCTGAATATAGAATTAATATGCAGAAATCTGTGGCATTCCTATAAATAATAATGAACTAGCAGAGAGAGAAATCAGCAAAACAATTCCATTCACAGTTACCTCAAAAAGAATAAAATACCTACAGATAAACCTAATGAAGGGAGTGAAAGACCTATACTCTGAAAACTACAAGACACTCATGAGAGAAATTAAAGAAAATACCAATAAATGGAAACACATCCTGTGCTCATGGATAGGAAGAATTAATATTGTCAAAATGGCCATCCTGCCTAAAGCAATCTATAGATTCAATGCCATTCCTATCAAAATACCAAAAGCATTCTTCAACGAACTAGAGAAAATCATTCTAAAATTTATATGGAACCACAAAAGACCTCAAAGAGCTAAAGCAATCTTGAGAAGGAAGAATAACACTGGGGGGATTATACTCCACAACTTCAAGCTCTACTACAAATCCATAGTAATCAAGACAATTTGGTACTGGCACAAGAACAGACCCATAGGCCAATGGAACAGACTCGAGAGCCCTGATATAAACCCAACTATATATGGTCAATTAATATATGATAAAGGAGCCATGGACGTACAGTGGGGAAATGACATCCTCTTCAAGAGCTGGTGTTGGCATAACTGGACAGCTACATGCAAGAGAATGTAACTGGATTATTGTTTAACCCCATACACAAAAGTAAACTCAAAATGGATCAAGGACCGGAATGTAAGTCATGAAACCATAAAACTCTTAGAAGACAACATAGGCAAAAATCTCCTGAATATAAGCATGAGCAACTTCTTCCTGAATGCATCTCCTCGAGCAAGGGAAACAAGAGCAAAAATGAACACATGGGACTACATCAAACTAAAGAGCTTCTGTATGGCAAAGGACAGCATCAACAGAACAAAAAGGCATCCTACAGTATAGGAGAATATATTTGTAAATGACATATCCGACAAGGGGTTAATATCCAAAATATATAAAGAACTTACATTCCTCAACACCCAAAAAGCAAATAACCTGATTAAAAAATGGGCAGAGGATATGAAGAGACAGTTCTCCAAAGAAGAATTTCATATGGCCAACAGACACATGAAAAGATGCTCCACATCACTAATCATCAGGGAAATGCAAATTAAAACCACAATGAGATATCACCTCATACCAGTAAGGATGGCCAGCGTTGAAAAGACTAACAACAAATGCTCACACAGATGCAGAGAAAGGGGAACCCTCCTACACTGCTGGTGGGAATGTAAGCTAATTCAACCATTGTGGAAAGCAATATGGAGGTTCCTCAAAAAACTAAAAATACAAATACCATTTGACCCAGGAATCCCACTCCTTGGAATTTACCCAAAGAATACAACTTCTCATATTCAAAAAGACATATGCACCCCTATGTTTATTGCAGCATTTTTTTACAATAGCCAAGCTATGGAAGCAACCTAAGTGTCCATCAGTAGATGAATGGATAAAGAAGAAGTGTACATATACACAATGGAATACTATTCAGCCATAAGACAGAAACAAATCCTACCATTGGCAACAACCTGGGTGGAGCTGAATATATTATGCTCAGTGAAATAAGCCAGGGAGAGAAAGACAAGTGCCAAATGATTTCCCTCATTTATGGAGTATAACAACGAAGCAAAACTGAAGGAACAAAATAGTAGCAGACTCAGAGACTCCAAGAAGGAACTAGTGGTTACCAAAGGGGAGGGGTGTGGGAGGTTGCATTGGGATGGAGGGAGAAGGGGATTGAGGGGTATTGTTTAGTACACATGGTGTGTTGGTCACAGGGAAAACAGTGTAGCACAGAGAAGGCAAACAGTGAATCTGTGGCCATCTTACTACACTGATGGACAGTGACTGCACTGGGGTATGAGTGGGGACTTGATAATATGGGTAAATGTAGTAACCACATTGTTTTTTCATGTGAAACCTTCATAGGAGTGTATATCAATAATACCTCAAAAAAAGCATCAGGATGACCCACTTGTAGGACTATAATGTGTTTGTTTTGGAAACTTTGCTAGTGGAGTTTGTCATGTGCTTAGAAATTTTGAAAGGAATTATAAATATTAGTCTGTAGGTCAGGAGATAGAGAACCTCTATGAGGTAATTCTTCAAAATTCACACATAATTGCATATAGTGAAATATAGGTGTGTTAAGATTTGTTTTGAAATTGAGTCTAAGTATCCTTGAAATTATTCTTTGTGAAGCCTTGCTATATTTAGTTTGGAACAAGTCATTGTATGATGCAATGATTAAGATCATCCTACTTCAGTGTTTGTTTCTGAGAAAAAGGGATGTTTGGTGACATCCTGCTGTTTTTATAGTCAGTAAAACAAACTTTGCTTTCTGAAGTCCAATTTACCCAAACAGAGAGCCTGTCTCTCCCATGTATCTCACATGACAAAAACCCTTTATTCATGTTTAAACACAAGAATGTTTTTCCCAATATGTTTATTGACCATGAGAGTTTCTCTGTCAAGAATCAAATCTATGAAGAAAAAACTGCAAATTGTCTACATTTTCATCTGCTTTTATAAGGCTAAGAAACTAACCTATCTTTTCTCTTAATTCCCCAGTAACTTTAAAATAAAATAGCAGTGTTGAAACATTTATTTCAACTGAAGATTTGCATGAAGAGAAAATGTATTAATATGGATTAGAGGTAAAATTCAAAATGGCAATATTACATTAATACTGGTGTTCATTGTTTATTATTGTCCTAACTTCTTTTTATCGGTGTCCTTTTTATCTTTTGTTTAAATTACAAAATTTAACAAAATGTATACCTTGTGTTTCCCAAAATGATGCAAAGCTAATATTCTGTACACAAAGAGGCTTTGGTTTATGCAACAAATACAAAGAACTGGGAAATATGGAGCATTGGTCACATTTTTTCAAGTTCCTTATAATAATAATTGCTGAAATATTTTAAGAGATGTAGAAATTCATCACCTTGATACATCTTGATCAGTTATGTACTTGGAAAAGTGTGGGTTTTTTTTTCAAAAGATTAGGAAATGAGAAAACACAAGACAAACACTTTAGAAAATGATCTTGTGTTTCTTTTCTCCTAGTCTGAATAAGGAGCTAGAAAATCAGTAACTCAGAGGTCACATTGAACCCTTTTCACCTTGCTGCTGCTGTGTTTCTTTTTGCTCACAGAGGGAGAGCCTGGTTGCCCAGGGCTGGGAACTGAGCTGGAACCTGCTGATGTAGGACCCGAATGAGCGTGAGATCCTTTTTCCACGACGGATGACAGAACCAGTGGTGACTGCTGTAGCGAAACCTTCTGGAGCTCTGCTGCCAACTGCTTAGGATCAACCCCTGGCGATTTTGCTTTATCCACTACAACAAAATGAAATAGCTTTATACGTTCCTCAGTTTCATAGTTACTTAATACCATGGAACTAATTTGAGTTCTAGGTGACTGAGTCGGAAAATTACTTATGAAACAAGCTCAATTGAAAAAATAAATAAACGCGATTTTACTTTTATGCATCTATTTCTAAAGACGTCTAGAAGGCTCAGAGAAGAGTGAAAGAATGTTGAACTACAGAGTGAAATTAAGGTTCCTATTACATCGTCAGAAAAATGTTCTTAATGTTTTATGTAGAGAACCATATGAACCATTCTGAACAGAAGAGATTCTATTTTATTCACTGGTATTGGGTCTGTACGATCAGCTGTTTATCCTTCTCTAAATTTTACACATCTCTTTCTCTAAGTGGGAAATTTCAAAGAGTATATTCACACTAACAGATGTATGAACATTTCTGCAGACCTTGGTCTGTTTCGCTTAGTGCAGTAACCCAGACTCTTAGAATGATAGCTGTAGCATAGGAAGTGCTCGATAAATATTTGTTAAAGGAATAACTTTTAATCTTACAGTGGATCTAAATTTATAGACTGTACTTGTTATGTAAGAAAGAGTTAAATCTACTTCATCATGTACTTATGAAATTACATGTTGACTTCTATTTATTATGAAAGGCAGTCAAAGGGTTCAGGATTAAATGGTCCAAGTCCAATTCTGCTAAAAACAATCAAGTGTTATATAAAAATTATAGTAGATCAAAAAGAAATGGCTCCATGGATTACTTTGATGGAATGAATTTATTTTTAGAGAATTAAAAATGTGAACTCACACTGCAAGAATTATATATGAATTTTTTTAATGGGTCTAAGATGCATGTATGTCTTGCCAAAGAATGCTAAAAATGTAGCTACAATGCTTTTGATTTTGTTTATGATTAACTATGTTAACATCTATCCGTCTATAACTTTATTTTTGTCTATATCTACGTTTATGTCTGTATCTTCATCTAGAGCTACATATACCTCTATAGCTACTCCTACATCTACATCTACACTTTTACCCACAGTTGAAAGCAGACTGCTTTCACATACCAGCTTTTGGTGGTTCATGAAGTTCCAGGTGTTGGGAATTTTCAGAATCTGATAGCATATTGAGGTCCCTAAAAATTAAAATAAAAAATTAAGAGAGAAACTGAGGAAGCCTGAGACAAAAAAAGTCTTTTTTTCCAACTACCCTGAATATTTTCTTTTCAGTAGGTAAATGAGAAGTGATTAATGATATAAAGCAATTTCAAAGCATGCTCACCCTTCTAACCAAATATATATTTGCAATGCTGTTAAAAGTCAGCTGATAAGATGATTATTTAAGGTGAAATCTTTATGGGTTAAATGTAAGTTCATTTTGAAATACTACATACATTTATGAAATCTAAATGGGCTTATGCTTTCATTTAAATGAAGCATGTTTCAATAGAAGCATGAAAGGGGAGAGCTATTGACATAATCAGAAACAAAATTAGCTGAATTCTTTCTATGCTTTAAGACTTTGATTCTGAACACAAGGAATCTATAAAACTTGTATTCACTTTATTTTCTAATTACAGAAAATCCTGCTGACTGGCAAAGGTTCCACCTTAACAATTTTAAATCAAAAGAGCCATGAATAGCCAAAAAATGGAAACCAAAAGATGGGGAAAAACTCACAGTCTTACACATATTTCTGCTTCCCCACTTTGCTGACTAATGATACTCTGCACTTCTTCATACGTTTTAGAAGTTAAAGGTATTCCATTCCATTCCAATACTTGCATCCCTAAAAAGACAAATTCAAGTATAAAATAAAAGATGGGTGCTATTTCTAGTCTGGGTCCATAGGACATAGAAGACATTATTCTGCATTTAAAAGCCAACTCGGCACACCATTTCAAAGAATATCACTTCAAAGTTCTCTGGAACATCAGTACCAAAACCATATGTAGTTTGATTTCATCAACTTACCTGAACACATAAAATGTATCTAATACAACATGCAAAATGTAGTTTTTGAAATCCATTAAATATTTTCAAACACATGCACTTTGTTCACACTGTATAAAGAAAACATTATTGAATACATATTGCTTAGACCAAATTTGTGTAGGAGAAAAATAATTACAACCACCAATATAATTTTCCATGGAGAACAAGCAACTAGAGGAGTGTAAAGTTCCACATTCTATTGTGGAATGCGAGTCATAGAAAAAGTCATTAGGATTTTGTTGTGAAACTCCCCTTAAGAGATTGTTATAGTTTCAACTTTGCTCAGATATAATAGATTTCCACATAGTGTCTTTTTCTTCACTGCATGCATTTTTGAGTAGAAGCAGGAACATTAGAGAGAGGGCAGCTTTGTGGATGTGTGTGGCCTCTGTGGTAGTACAAGGTCTTGTTCTCAGAAGGGTCCCAGGCTTGGTTAATGCTTCATTGCTGCCATCTTGAAATTGTTAATTTTGTTTGAACAAAGAACTCTACCATTTTCATTCTGCAGTGGGTCCTACAAATTATGTTGCTGGACTGGCTACATGTTTCCTTTCTATTTAGAAAGATAATTTTCGTACCAAATAGTAGTAGCACAATTGGTATTTCAACATTTTACATTTAGTTTCTCTGCTCCATTTTATGAGTTATTAAAATGATTAGGGATGCATATTTGGCATGAATCATACTGTCCAAAAATGTGGCTATGTGGGCTGGACATAATTCAGATTAAATCATCCAAAGTTACATGTCCAAGTAGTTTGAATGCTACCAGCTCTACTTGAGAAAAATATCTGTATGTATAATTAGAATATAGTTTAAATAAAAAGAAACATTTGTTGAACAATTAGTTATCAATGAGCTTCATAGAGGCCTATGTGAAATTCACTGTTCACCACTGGCTTCAATGGGAAATTCTAAACATGGCATGATTGAGTCTTTAGAAGTTTTAACAATTTTGATATACATTGGAAAACATATTACCAGTTGTAAACAAATAAGGAAAATGCTTTTACTATAGTGAAATGCAAAAGAAGTCCATAAAAATGTCCACAATAACACAAACAAGAATGACTTTTCTATAACTTACTCCAAGGAAACTTTATCTTCAGATGGGCCTTAGGTTTATTTCAACAATCCCAGGCTGTTGTACACATAAAATGAGAAAATTACATAAAAGACAGTGATAATACCGCTAAGAGTAATTCAGTACTGAAAGATGAAAAGCACACTGAAAAACACTTTTTTTTTCGAGTCAGGGAAAGAGTACATTTATGAACACATGATTTTAAATGGAAATAAATTAATGGTTTTATAATCCAGAAATTGCATTGTCACTTTTCTGCAGGAGCATATTCTATGAAAAGAAATATTTGTGTAATTTTCATGTGTCTTCTGTTGGATTTACCTGTTCATTTTTCACATCTCAAAATAAAGGGGCAAGTTTATAAAACATAATTATCCAGTGAAATGAAAAATGCTTCAGGTAATAAAAAATGATTTACAACCATTAATAAAATTGCTGAAAAATGTACAGATAACTAGGGTCTTGACAATATATACACATGATAGCATTAACTACAGGATCTACTGCCCCATGATACAGCAACTAAACACTTTTTCCCCTTACCCAGTTTCCCACCAAAGTTGGTGAAGAAATGCAGTTAAAAAGATTTTGCTACTACTTTTATCTTTTTATTCTTGATTGCAATGGTGAGTATCAGATACTATAGGGGATGTGATTACTTGCTCATAGTCATTTAATAACACCTTCCCCTTCCATTGCCTCTCCAACTCCTTACAAATCTTACAAAAACCATGCTAAAATAATGAACTGAATATACAACTCACTCCTTACTAATTCACATGATAGGTTTAGTAGTTGTGAGAACTGTGATGTGATTTCAAATACATTATTTTTAAAACATATGTTAATTGTAGAATTCTGTTAATTTGTCTAAGTTGATTGAGAGAGTATACAGATGGTATTTAATTTATATCCCTAGAAAGTACCTATTCTAATAGCTTCTAATAGGAAAACTAAAATAATAGGAAGTTATGGAGAATGTGCACAGCGACGATAGGATTTGCTGCTCAAAATCTTATACTTAACAGGTTGTTAAAAAACAAAAAAGGCAACAGTCAGGTAATTTTTGAGTTTAAGAAAACAATCAACATAAAATATTCTAAGCATGTCTTTTTAAAATTTTATTTTGGTATCTATCATTAATATACAATCACTTGAACAACATTATGGTTACTAGACCCCCATTATCAAGTCCCCCCCACATACCCCATTACAGTCACTGTCCATCAGCATAGTAAGATGCTATAGAATCATTACCTGTCTTCTCTGTAAATACAGCCTTTCCCGTGTCCCCCTCCCCACTATATTATGTGTGCTAATCATAATGCCCCTTTTCCCCCCTTATCTCTCCCTTCCCACCCATCCTCCCCAGTCCCTTTCCCTTTGGTAACTGTTAGTCCATTCTTGGGTTCTGTGAGTCTGCTGCTGTTTTCTTCCTTCAGTTTTTTCTTTGTTTTTATACTCCACAGATGAGTGAAATCATTTGATACTTGTCTTTCTCTGCCTAGCTTATTTCACTGAGCATAATACCCTCTAGCTCCATCCATGTTGTTGCAAATGGTAGGATTTGTTTTCTTTTTATGGCTGAATAATATTCCACTGTATATATGTACCACCTCTTCTTTATCCATTCATCTACTGATGGACACTTAGGTTGCTTCCATTTCTTAGCTGCGATAAACATAGGGGTTCATATGTCTTTTTCAAACTGCGCTGCTGCATTCTTAGGGTAAATTCCTAGGAGTGGAATTCTTGGGTCAAATGGTATTTCTATTTTGAGTTTTTTGAGGAACCTCCATGCTGCTTTCCACAATGGTTGAATTAGTTTACATTCCCACCAGCAGTGTAGGAAGGTTCCCCCTTCTCCATATCCTTGCCAACATTTGTTGTTGTTTGTCTTTTCTATGTTAGCCATCCTAACTAGTGTGAGGTGACATCTCCTTGCAGTTTTAATTTGCATTTCCCTTATAATTAGTGATTTGGAGCATCTTTTCATGTGCCTGTTGGCCATCTGAATTTCTTCTTTGGAGAAGTGTCTGTTCAGCTCCTCTGCCCATTTTTTAAATGGCTTATTTGCTTTTTGTTTGTTGAGGTGCGTGAGCTCTTTATATATTTTGGATGTCAACCCCTTATCGGATATGTCATTTATGAATATATTCTCCCATTAAGTATGTCTTTTCATAACTTCTGGGATTACTTATTTCTGTGTGCCCCTCAAACTGGCAAAACTTATTCTTATTTTTATAATACACAATTTCATGTATAGTATTTCTTTGTCAAGTTGAATTTGTTAATTGTGTCTATTACTTTATGCTGTTATAAAAAATAATTAAAAATGATGCGCGTCTAGAAAAAAAACAAAAATCTTGGCAATTCGTGAAATGAACACGATTGCAGAGTAGGAAATTCAAAAGTACTGTAGGAAGAAAAGCCCAAACTCATTAGTGATTAGCAAGTACAAATTAAAGCAATAATGACATATAACTTAACTTTCATCATACTGCAAAAAGTTTGAAAGCCAGAAAATATCATGTGTTGACCAGGATATGGTATTAAGGGACCTTGATTTCAAGAGAGATACTTGTTAGATGGTTGTTTGGCTTTATTCCTACTCTGTGATGTGAAACCATTATGACTAAAAATGAAACACAAAAAATAAAACAACTGCTTGTTTGTAATTTATAAGTGTGTAATTATTTTAATGGGAATGCACATAAGTACAAACCACTCTGGAGGACAATGTGGCAGAACATCAATAAATTAAGCACACATATACCCTGTGACTCAGAAATCTCCTTGGGTATCTATTTGTCAGGGGGTATTACCAGGAAAAATGTACATTTCGCTGAGGTTGCAGGAAACAGACCATGCCACGTGTTAACACCAAAAGGTGCAAACATCTTAAAGTCGTTTGCCAAGTAAAAGCAAGTGAGAAACAGGATCTAATCTATAGGGCAATGACATTCATGTACATTAAACTGATATTCACAGAAATCAACATTATATATTTTACAAATAAATAACATATTACATTTAATGATTGCTCATGGTGGGAAGAAGGGAATAGGGAAAGAAAAATGAGATAAAAGAAAATGAATGAGTTAATAAATGAATAAACAAACAAAAAACAGTATACACACCCACGCTGGTGTGCTATGAAATGAGGATCTGATACAGCTAGGGGTAAAACAAAATGAAACAAAAAATCCCAAACTGAGTTTAAAAAAATCTATGTATAAAATGAGTTATTCATAATTGATTATTTTATACATGTTCTCCACAATATTAACTATGACTATAACTATGGATATGGACATCTGCTCTCAAGAGTCGTTTGTAAACTATCAGCAGCATCAAAACTCAGCGGAACTGGGCATCCACCCTGGCCTTCTAAATAGTGAACAAAACCTGCACGTGCATTTCAGGGTCCAATACATTGCCCACATCAATTATGCTAATTACTCTTTCATTTTTAAGTTAGGCAGTGTTAATATAAACACATACATAGATAGATTTCATAATTTTTCAAAATTATGCTTTTTATATTTTACAGTTTTAACCTGTTTATACATTGACATGAAAAGAAGGAAGGAAAGAAAGAGGGATGGAAGAAAATAGGAAAGGGAAAAAAGAATGGACGGAGGGAATCTTTGGTGAGGGGAAAAAGTAATATTTGAATAATGTCCTACTTGTTTATAGTACAAAGGAGACACCCTCAATCATGATTAGACACTCAAAACCCCGACATATTTTGCTGAGGAAACTCATCTACACGTGTAACATCTTAAGGTTAGAAAGTATCTTGTTGAACAACTAATCTCATAATAATATTGTCATTATCATTATTATTGCTATTATTTTTACTCTTAGAACCCACAGTTCAAATAAAACTTGAAGTACAGTCTCAGTATACAACATATAATAATAATGAAACTACTTTCATTGAAGCGGGCTCTATCTATGAGCTTCCTCCTCCTCATTCTCCAGCTCCACTTTATAGGTATCCTTCGACACTTGTCGGGAACCCTAAGTTCCCCTGATCTTCTAGAGTAAGTTATAAGTTTAAAATGACTTCACAACTTGAATAATGCATAAGAACAATTTCCATTAACTAGGACAATATCTCCAGAGATACACTGGACGGAAGATAATTGGAATTTCATTTTAGTCTGCATTGCAAAATGTAGACTGCATCGCTAAAAAAGACTGTAATAAAATATAATTTGTTTTTTAATCCAATAACTTAATAATATTTTCAAATACAATAGAGAGTGAACTGTGTGTGTGTCTGTAATTCAGCATTAAAAAATTAAAATATACCCATCTTTCAATAAGGAACATATGTACTATATTCAGAAAGACAAATATTTTATCTACCAGAAATATGCTTTAAGAACCAATGTGTTGCTGGTAGTTGACTGTTGATAATTCCTCTTCTCCATAATCAAATTGCACTCACATTTAGTACTAGCTGTCATGACCTTCAGCAGATTGGTTAATCCACCATCCTTGGCTCCCTCAAGAGATATTATATTGCTACATCACTGTTTTAGTTTGTTTCCACTCTGCAATGTGGAGAATACTACGACTAGCATAGAATGAAAAAGAAAACAGCTGCTTGTTTATAATTTATGAAAATGCAGTTTTATATAAAGAATTTAACAAATATTTTAGAATCCTGAAATTTCCATATTGCTTTAAATTATTTTCCTTCTTTACAAATTTTCTGTCCATATATACCAAAACTTTCAAGCACAGGAATCATGTCATCTAATTTTTCTTTCTCACACCTCCACATCATTTCCTCTCACTGCCCTCAAGGGCCTTTGCTCCCCAGAGCTCCTATGACATCACCTCACCTCGGGCATCTTCTATGGGCATTGCTACATTGGTTCTTGGATTGGTTAACTCAACATCCAATCTGCAGTTTGAATCTAAACTTGGTTTAAATTTGCATGGCAAACAAAGTACCTAGTGCTAATGACATTTAAAGTCAAAGAGGCTTCCAATATAAAATAACAAAATTTAACTCTATTGAAATTTAAATCATTGGTATCTTTGAGTAAACATAAGTCCTATATAAATGAAATAGACTGTTAAGCAAAAGCATATGTTACAATAACATTATTCACAAGAGTTCTTTAGAGAAATGTTATACAGCTTGGATATATTTATAAAGAGCTCAGAATTAGAGAAGTTAAATTCCAAATTTGAACCTATCATTAATTTGATCTTGATTAATTCACTTTCCATGGTTCTTCTTTCACTCACACTTTTTATGAAGAACAAGCAATTAAAATCAGCAAAGTATGGCTTGCATATATAAATTCTCAAATGAAATTAATTTACATATTAAAAAATTCTCAAAACATTTGAATAGGAAAAAATATCTAAAACATATCCACAACTACACTTGAACTGTCTGAACTTACCCATACTTCTTTTCCAGATCTGAGTAACTAAAAGTATTTAGAAACAATAACTTCTACACTCATAGATCTAAAATAGATTTAGCTTCAAAAATAAAAAAAATTGTAAAGAAAATAGAGTATCACATATTTTGGAGTACTAATGGTTAGTAATAAAAAGGAGGATTACACTGAAGGATGGTTATGTGAATAAAATGTGTCAAAAGCATATCCCAACTATTTTATAGACACAGAACAAGCAATATCCTTGTAGATGCTCTAGTTTTAGTCTTTTATAGGCTATATTAGAAAAATGAAACATGACATGACATGACTTTTCTAACATCACAAAGTTAATTAATGGTAGTGCAGAAACATGAACTCCATCTGACTCTTTCAGAACAATGCTAATATCAGTAAATAGGAAAAACTAGGCCAACTAAATCTACATACAGCCTACCTGAATACAAACAATGCTCAAATATGTGAAACCTAGCACAAAGAACACAATAAAGAAAGATTTAGAAACTATTAATTATCTACATGCTAACTACCAATATTACATGAAGACTTGGACATGCAAAAATTGAAGACATGATTGAACAAACAGAAAGCTGTTGTGGCATATATCATTTCATGGTGGGTAAACAATGACAATTAGGAATGAAAAAATGCCGATTGGCTTTCTCATCTCTTTTCTTCACTCCCTGAAAAGAAGCCAACATCACATTCACAGGTACATTGATTGAAAATTATGCTGAGCCCTGCTGGAAGGGAAAATCATGTAGAAAGGGTTGCTTAATGTCACTAATCATGAGGGAAATGCAAATCAAAATCACAATGTGATATATAATCTCATACCTGTTAGGATGGCTATTATAAAAAAACCGAATAACAATATGTATTGGTGAAGAGGTGAAGAAATGGGAACACTTTCAGATGAGATGATGTAAAATTGTACAACAGAATTACCACATGATCTAGCATCCCATTTCTGGGTATTTATCCGAAGTACAGAAGTCAGGACCTCAAGGAGACAGTAGCACTCACATGTTCACAGCAGTGCAATCAATATACAACAGCTGAAATGTGGGAATAAGCTGAATATCCATTGACAGATGACTGGATAAAGAAAATGTGGCTTATACATACAGTGGAATATCATTCAGCCTTTAAAAAGGAGAAAAATCCTATAATATGAGACAACACGAATGAACCTTGAGGCTGATTACTATGCTAAGTGAAATAATTCAGTCACGGACAAATACTCTAGTGTGGCTGTTGCAAATTAATACTTTAAACATACTTTTTAAACATAGTTGAGGAAAATTGGGAAATACATTTGGCCATGGTTTATAGTCCAACTTGAATATTGTTATGATAGGGTTCTGTTTCTAACCACCAGGATCACAAAAATAATCTAGTATTACAGTCGAATATTTCCTGGAAGGATTGGTATAGATGCGAAAGTCACTCTATGGCTACAAGTAGATGTTAGACAAAAAGACTAAAACAGAATGTGACTGAATAAGGCAGGAGGAGAGGTATGAGTAGGTAAGTAAAATTTTAATGATTCCAAGAAAACAGTATAAGATGTGGCGATAGCCACGATAGGTATGTAATGTCATCATCTCATCTGAAGTACACTGCAATTTATAAGAAAACTTATAAACTTTTCTTAATTTCCCAATTTATTTTGTTAAAATACCCATAATTGATATTTTGAATTGACTTTCTAATTCAATAGTATTGACAGATTAATACCGTCAGATCTGAAGAACCCTGTAACCAGCTAAGAGTAACAGCTAATATAAAAATGCATTCACAATTAACGTACAGAAACAGTTCATTGAACAGGAGGCTAGGGCAAAGGACCCAGCAGTGCATGAGGAAGGCTTGCCTTAATGTTGTCTGCTCTGCTTGAAGTATCCTTAGGGAACAACTCAGGATTTTAACTTTAATTATGTTCTTAACCTTTTCTGATAGTCATGTGGTCTGTACTCTTCCTTTTTAAATATTATTTAAATGTGTTCCACTACTCAAAGAATAGATTAAAGCCCAAAATATCATCCCTTTATACTAGGAAAAGTATTTCCTAGTAAATAAAGTTGCAGTAGCATCTCCACTGAGCACCTAAACAAGGACAGGACAATATAATTTCATGACATTATCTGACAGATAAAATGTGCAGAACTTTGCTTTGACTACTGAGTTGTAACTTTAAGTCCATTGTAAAAATCATACAAAAAAGGAAACGGTATTTCTGAAAAGGAAAGTCATAAAAAGAAATATCCAAAGCAAAAGTTAAGACCAAAACAAAAATGCAGCTCTATTCATCCTATAAGTATAAGAAAATAAATTTTTTCTTTTGATAAAGGAGGGAATTTTTAAAATAACCTAAGTACTCATCATTAGAAATACTACAGCGTGGCCAATTGCTGTGCACCAGAAAGTAATTATGTTCTATATTGCTTATTTTGGAGCCCAAACCACAATATAATTAATATGAATGGTATAATCAAAACTAAAAGGGTGAAATTTTAATGCAAAAATTCTTTCATCATTTGAAGAGTCAAAGGATATATAAATAAAATAGAGAAGTCATTTCTAAAAATAAAAAAAATCAATAACCGTTTTATCATCCTGAGAGAATCTTTAAATAAAATGAATTATGTCCTGTCAGTCATAAGAAGTGCTGATATTCTATTTTTTTATATCACAAAGAAAAATTAGCAGATAATTCACTTTGGCTTGATAGATATTCAACAAATAACAAGTTATTTGATGGTAGAATTCCATTCAAAAAGTTCTCAATCACTTTTAATAAATAGAAGGCAATTATAACATAGTATATACTACAATAATTAATTTTTCGGTTAAAAACCAGAATTGTCTAAGAAGACAACCTTAACATCAATATCTTCCAAATGACGTAGAACAAAACAACTATTTTCTCTCTAGCTCTCTAAATTCATGTAGAGAAATTACTTCCCTTAACTCATAAGCAAACTTGGTTACAGCCATAAAAAATAACTGGAATATATTCTAGATAAATTACAAAAGACTTTCATATATATACCATCTAATTATAAGAAATCCTTTTGAGTAAAAGGAATAAAACCAGGCCTATTTAGCTTGTGTTAATAGCACCAACAGGGACTTTTTTTTACAAAGTTATTTTGCCCACTTTTTCTCATTTTACCTTTACAGCAATGTGTAAAATATAGTAATTGTAACTATACTTATTTTTACAGATGTGAAACCTCAGCTGTAGAAATTGTATTTAGTGGTTTCTAAATATGGTTACTGGTTATTAAACAAAACAGGTCTCCTGATTCTTCACCTAAATTCAGGAATATTTGCATTCCAAAGGATTATTTCTGTTTAAGATATGCAGAATATCTAATTATGAAATTTTGGCTATTTTTAAAGCTAATATCTTAGATTTAAGAGACTAGTCAATACAAATAAATGTATATAATTATGATAAAACTATGTGTGTCAAAGAGAAGACTAGATTCTGGGTCACTAGTATCAATCGGCTATGATTTCTGACACAATTTCTCCTACTAAGGAGAAGAAAATCATGAACGAATGCTCACAGAAGGTAAGCGATTGTAGCTCCAGGACTTACACAACTCCAGTGGTGCCGGTGAATGGGCTGCTGAGAAATGGGAGTGTGGATGGGTGAAGATGAGTTTGAGTGGGTTGGCATATGTTGGAAAAGCCTGGGAGGTCACACTGAATTCAGGCTTAATTCATTTGATAATATGACACAAGAGGAAAGGTTTTACATGTCAAGTTGTCATGTTAATAACATTCCATAGTTTGGAGAGACCATATGCCTTTCTTCCCCTATGAGGTTCTCACTTTTAGCAGATTAGTGTCAATCTCTTTCATGTTCTCTCTGTATCATGTACATACTTCTCTTGTCACACTCAACATACTTTAAAATTATTTTGAATTATTCATTTGTGTAACTGTATCCACTGCTGTCCTGTGAATTTCTATATTCATGGTACATATGTTTGCTGAATGAATGATGAATGCAGAGAGAGACTACAAGCTGGGAGACTAGACAAAAAGAGAGAAATTCAAAAAAGCAATTGATTATACATCTTTACATTTAATGTAATTTTCAGAAAATACTGTTATGATGAAAAATGGTATTGTTGAGAATCAGTTGTTTAAATCAATATAATATTTAAATTCATTTTTTCACAGTTCATTAATGTGGACTAAGTGCTATAAAATATTGAGAGATTTTAGGTTTCATTTTTGCTCCTTCAGAATACTTAAGGTGATACTGACAGAGACATAATTTCCACATGTAAAGATGTATTACAGAGTGATTTCCCATCATAAACTTTCAAAATTTGGCTTTTGATCATTTGTGATTTAATGAAATGCAAATTTCAAATGATAGGAATAAAAAGTATTTGAACTGCCACTGTAGAACCACACAAATCTAAGTTGCATAAGTTCTATTTTAAAAATATATGGTTATTGTATTAACTGAAACAAAATTTAAGACTTGGCTATTAAGTACTCTGTAAATGTGTGTTATGTATGGATTTAATTTTTTTTTTATTGAGGTGTAATTGATGTGCACTATTATATTAGTTTCAGGCGTTCCACATTTGGATTCGATGTTTGTGTAGTAACTGTGAAATGGTCACTATTCTAAGTCTAGTTACCATCTGTCACCTTACAAAGTTAATATAATGTTGTTGATTATATTCCTTGTGCTGTTCATTACACCTAATTCGCCATTTCAAGCCCCCACCCCCCAAACCCTCTCCCCTCTCATGACCATCATTTGTTCTCTGTATAGGGAGCATGTACATTTTGACAGTATTAATTCTTCCAAACACAAGCACAGGATATCTTTCCATTTATTTGTGTCTTCTTCAGTTTCTTTCATTAATGTATTATAGGTTTCTGACTTACTCTTCAGGTTTTCACTTCCTTGGTCAAATTTATTCCCAGATATTTTATTCTTTTTGATGTAATTGTAAATGGGATTTTCTTGATTTCTCTTTCTAATAGTTTGTTATTAGTATATAGAAACACCACAGATATCTGCATATTGATTCGGTGTCCAGCAACTTTACTGAATTCATTTATTCCTTCTAACAGTTTTTTGGTGGAGTCTTTAGGGTTTTCTATAAATAGTATTATGTCATCTGCAAAGAGTGACGATTTTACTTCTTTCTTTCCAATTTGGATGCCTTTGATTTCTTTTCCTTGTCTGATTGCTGTGGCTAGGACTTCCAGTACTATATTGAATAAAAGTGGTGGGAGTAGAGATCCTTATCTTGTTCTCTGCTCTGTCTGGGTGAGTTCCCAGGCTTTGTCTTCCAGCTTGTCGATCTGTTCTTTCATTTTTCCAGTCTGCTATTGAAATCCTCTAGTGTATTTTTCGATTCAGTTACTGAAGTCTCCATTTCTATGACTTCTGCTTGGTACACTCTTATGTTTTCTGTCTCTGGATTGAAGTTTTCGCTGTGCTCATCCTTTCTTCTCCCTAGTTTGGTGAGCATTTTATGACCATTGCTTTGAGCTCTTTATCAGGCCGATTATTTTATATCCACTTCATTAAGGTCTTTTTCTGAGATTTTGTCATGTTCTTTCATTTGGAACATATTTTGTTTTCTCCTTGTGTTAACTCTCTGTTTTTGTTGCTATGTATTAGGTGGAACAGCCACCTCTCCCAGTCTTGAAGGAATGGCCTTGTGTAGGTGATGATCCTTCTCATTCATCCTTGCCTTACCTATTGGTAGTTTCTCAAACCTTTGTAATTGTCTAACCTGCCTGATTTTTTTCTTGATATGTCCCCACTCTTGAAGGTGTGTCAGTGATTCATGGGAGGAATCTCATTTAGCACCTAGTTTCAGGCTGACTGGAGCTAGACCCTGAGGCAGCAGCCTTTAAAGTCTGCAAATATATACAGTGCTATTGGGCTCCAATTGTAATGCTTTCTGTCCTCCACACAAGATCTGGAAGTGTCCCCTGGGCAACAGCTGCAAAAATCAGGGTTCCAGATGAGTTTATAAGCTTTTTTCTGGTAAGTCTTGTCAAGCTGTAGAAAGGCCAAGGATATGTGGAAGGATGGTATTTCTCTGCTTATGTTCCCTTGGAGCACCTCCTTAGCCTGGAGATGTAGGGGAAACCTGAAGCCTGTCCCTAGACTGAAGCTCCAGGCTAAGTAAACAGGCTTTTTGCCTCAGGAATATGGGTTGTGTTTCAGTCTGCTGTTTGTGCTATGGCCTGGGGGTGATGGCCAGACAAGGACTGTCTTTCTGATTGTTATAGTTCCATGGAGTTCTAGAACACCAGCGCTCTTGGCCACTACAGCCAGGTGATATGGGGGTGTCCCCTGAGTAGTTTGTGTGCACCAGATGGGAAGTGTCTTGACTGAGCATACCCATGGGCTTCAGCAATGCAGGGGTGAAGTGCTTTGTCTTTGCCTCTGTGCTGGCTTTAGGCTAGGAGCAGGAGAATGCCACAACCACTTGTCTTCGCCAACCCCAGACTGAGCACGGACCTGTTACCACTGCCTGTCTGAGGAGTAGCTAGGGAACAGCAGGCTCTCAGTCACTGGCACTGCCCTCCACAATCAGGCTGCGGGGCAGCACTGCAACCATTTACAACTCCCTGGCCGTGGCATGTGCGGACACCGCTGGACTTGGGCCCATCCCTGCATGGTGGTGGGAGCGTGCTTCATCGCAGCTCACCTGCCCGTGCCATCAGGCCATGTGGAGAGTGCAACTGGGTCTGCCAGTGCCTCTCTCTCCAGGGAGCATCTCAACTGTCTCCCACCCCTCCAGACAATGCCACCAGATAAGCAAGCACATCTTCCTCGCATATAACCTGGGCACTTTTCAAACTACTATTTGTTCACTTGGTGTCAGAGCAAGTGAGACCACACACAACCCCTCCAAGAGGGGATTCTCAGCTTCCTTCAGCACTTTGGGACCTCTGGACATCAGCTCCACTGGTGTTTTCCAAGCCAGGCATTCTGGAGGCTCATCGCTGTGGTGCAAATCCCAGGGGTCAAGGTGCCTATATGGGGCACAAGCCCCTCACTCCTCCAGGAGAAGTGCTTGCCTGGTGACATCCTTCCCTATTGCGTGTCTGCACTGGAGGTGGGGTTTTGTAAGACTACATCTCCACCTCTCTAACCAGTCTCAGTGTGGTCTTTTCATTGTTTGTTATAGAAAGGAATTTACTTAATCCTGAGAGCCTCTTCAGAGGGAAATGATCCATATGGAGCTGTAGATCCCGTATGTCTGTAGGATAAGGTGAGTTCAGGACTTTTCTATCCCACCTCCTAGGACCACCTCACTGGGATTTAAGTTTTTTTAAAAAATGGTGGAGTGACTCTTGGCTTGCTAAATTTAAATACTATCTACAGGAACTTATGAGTAAACATATTAGAACTATTTCCACTGAGCTGAAATTTAACATATACGTTGTATTGATATTTATATATATATAGACATCGTATCATTTATCACCATGTCTCCTGTTCCCACCTTGGTCTGAGCAGCCACATCTCATGCCTGGATCATTTCCATAGCTTCCTAGTTGCTCTCCTGTGTTCCATCCTTTAGTCTTTCAAAGTATTCTTGTTGCAGCGGTCAGAGTGATCCTATTTGAACATCATTCAGCTTGTGTCAGCCCAGTGGCTTCTCAACTCACATCAGCAGAAGCTGAAGCCCTTACAAGGGCTTTGTACCTCTGTTACTTCTCTGACCCAAGTCCTGCTGTCTTCTCTCCCCTGTGTCACATGGTTCCAGCCATGCGCCTGCCTCCTTGCGGTCGTGCTGTTCCTGGCATGCTCTTGCTTTGGGCCTTTGCTCTTTTTATTCCTCTGCCTATAACATAATTAGTCTGGCTCCCTTCTCCTCTTCTTGGGGGTTTTACCCAATTTTTGCCTTGATGAGGCCTTTCCCGATCATCCCATCTAAAAGGGCAACCCCATCCTCCTACAGGCCAAATCCATCCTCCTTGTTATATTTTTCTCCTTAGCATTCATTATCATTTGGTACATGGTATTTATGCAATGGTTTATTTTCTGTCTCACATACTAGAATGTATAGTCTATGTTTTCTCCATTTATGTCTCCACAGGGATAACAGAGAGAGCTCTATGTAGCATGTACTAAAAATTTTTTTTATTATTAAAAGAATAAATGGATCAATGGTAGCACCAGCAGATTTAAGTATCATAACTGACAGGGACAAGGATCTAGGAACGACTAGAGAATAAAGGAAACAAAGATGAAGAGTAGTGGAAGATAATAAGATTCCTTTATTTTCTCTTCATCTGAGAACATGCCAGGAACAGCAAGACCACAAGGAGCTTACAGTGCACTCTTAGCAAAGACCTGGGGGGACCTGGAATTCTCTGGGGTGGGAGGAGGCCTATCTGTATGGTTCACTTAGTTACGGTATTGGTTCTAATGCATACAGAATCAGCCAATATGTATCCTGCATTTCTCTTATTGAAATGAAAAGAAAACATACATTGCCAAAACAAATCATTAAAGAAATAGGTTTTCTTTCCTTAAAGGCATCTCTCTCCTAGTTCTTCAGTCTTATTTTACATATTTATTCATTTATACCCGAATCAAACTTTTCTCTGCCATGAGTGTCTTCTATCCATTGCCTTTCTAGCTGTAGGCACCTAGAAAGCAAGGTAGACTCATATCGTTCTATATCACTCTAGGATGCACTTGTACAGAGTAGTTATTGAATGTTTCAATCCATTTGCAGTCTTCATTGTTGTCTGTATTCCTAATATTCTCACCTCTACTCCTTCACAACAACCTTTCTGAACTCGCTGCTCATCACCTTCCCAGTATATTATTACTGAGCACGAGCAGGTTCTTAAAATTGTGCTGTTAAGTACCCCAACATTCTTCCCCATTCACATTATCTCAGGCAGGGGTGAATTCAAGCTTTGTAAGGCCTGAAGTTTATGCAGTCTTAAGAAAAAATATAAAATCATGAATACAAAATTAGGCACAAGTGAATATTTGTTAAAAGGACAAAAGAAATCATAACAAATTATAAATATTAACAAGCTGGAAAATGCCACAAATGTCACATATTTCTTAGAACTTCCTGGAGCCTTGTAAGGTTCCTGTGCCAGTTGAGGGAGGGGCCCTGAGACAAGTTTCATTTGTGCCCTGAGTTATCCAATCTGACCTCATTTCTTCTTTCACTTCATGTAGTTAGCCTCACATTCCTAATTCTAAGCCTGAATTTCCTTGTTATATAACATACCCAGATTATCATGGCTCACATACTACTGTTTAACTTCCTCTTTCCAAACCTTTGGCTGTATGCTTTCTTTCAGCGTTCAAACTCCCCCTACATCTCAATAGGTCAAGTTATCTCATGAGTGTTCATTATAGAAGGGTCTTGTAGAGGATCCCTTACATTTAATGCTGAAGACCAGATGAGTTCCTGTGATTTGTCAAAAGTTCCCTACAAAAGGAGCTGATGAGAAAGATTGCTTGACACTGGGACCCAGACATCTGACCCCTACACCATGATTCTGAGCACTAACAAGATGTATTTTCAATGACTAACAGACCATGAAAATTACATGAACAGATATTCATTGTCCACAGATTCTAGTAAGACGTGAGGTTTACTGGTTAACATATTGTTGATAAGAAGAAAAATTTAGAAGCCTTTTAAAAGGTTAGCCAGAAGTATGGTTTTACAGTTAGAAGGTGATACGTTTACATGATAAATGGCTTAATCATTTCAGGCATTAAGTTTTTAAAACATTTATTCAGGCCTGATATCTAAAATGATATTCCATTATAGCAAATACCTCTAGCTCAATGTTCCCTTACAGGAAGCTTGGACTTTGTAAGATTGTTATCTATGAGAATAATTTCATCTGTCCTTAACAAAATAGCTTCTACAGGTAGTCTAGTGCCTTACAGTTAAAAGAGAATGCAAAATACTTCAGCTTCTTTCATATTCATTGTTAGCCCTGTGAGATAGATCTTGAAATCCATTAACTGTACAGATGAGATGAACAGAGATTCAAAGAACGTAAGCAACTTGCCTAAAGTCATGAGGATGGCATTACTTCAGAATTTTCTGAAATCAAGTCTGGTGCTTTTTCTCTTAGGAATATTCTATGTCTGCAGGTCAGAGCTCAGACCTAACCACAGTCAATTACCTAAGCATGTACAGATATGGGGACGTTATCTGTGGATACAAATTGAGCCAATATTCTTACCATCAAAGATATCCAAAATGAAAGCATGACCTTTTCACCACTTACGTGAAACACTATGCCAAACACTGTATTATGTTTCTGATACTATTTCTAAATCTGGTAACAATTTTGCAGGCAATTATCCTAATTTCCCAACTGAGAACACCAAGGTACTAAAAGTTAAACAACATTTCCAGGCAATAAGTACAAGAGATGAATTAAAATCCTGATCTGTCTGACTTTAAAAACATTCTCTCTATATATTAGAGGTTCTGAAGCATTGGCTGAAGATTTGGCATTAATATTAAAGACAGAGTTCAGCATCCTTGCTTCTAAAATAACCACTCCAAGTCCACACATATGCACAAAATGCATCCTGTTATGGCATACTGATTAGACAAATCCAGAAACTTAAGTATAGAAACAAACGTTCATCAAGAAGCAGTATCACCTGAACATACATAAATATTTCAAGATATGACACATTTGTCGGTAAAAGCAATCAGATTAGGGCATGGAGTATTATATATACTAAAAAATGTGTGAAACAGGGCAACTATTTAGTTTTCTTGCTGTCCACACTAGAAATATAATTATGACTCAAACATAATTTCCCTCTGATTAATTTCAGACTAAATGGATAAAGAAGAGAAACATCTTTCTGTGTCCTGGCAATACAGCTAGTCATTCATATCCTGACAAGGTGAGTATGTTTTCACCATATCCTAAAAACAGTACATAACAATCTATGAGTCCAGGTACCCAAGATTTATATTTTTCTTGCCAGAAGTCAGTTTCCTAAATATTAAAAAAAAAATCTGTGTATCAACATAAAATGTGATCTTTTGTCATGTATACCTGACACACCAGCTTGTGGGAACTTTGAGAAATCTCATGCTAATGACCAATCCGTACCTGGTAATCCCCCTGGAACAAGAACAAGGAAGCTCACTCATCTGTGTGGTGTGTTTCTTGATCTCCAACCTTGATCACTGCCATGCCATCTGTAACATATGCCAAAAGAGCATAAGCGGAAATAGAGATTTTCTTGCCTACGAACATTCTTCCCTCAAGTTACGCAGGATTGTGTCTTCTAATACTGTTCATGGGCTCATGGAATTAGCTCTTCTACCCTAGACTTCTTCATGACAAGGAATTCTAGAGGCCAACTTTTAAAATCAAAGCCACCACTCCAAAAACAGCTAACTTCACCTTCACTCCAATCACTGATTCTCAACCATAAATCCAACAGCATTTTCTTGTCAGAAACTCTGTCAATTCATCTTTAAAACTCATCTCGCTAGCTGGATCAATAACTCCTACACTGAAACAACTATAAACTAAGAATTTAAGAACATCCATGAATTAGAATTTATGCCAAAAACACATTTCTTCACAGAATAGCACATGGATGAACAAAAATGAACTAACTCATTTCTTTGCAGGCCTAATGGCTTTGGAGAAGCTAAATTTCCATGTAAGTCTGGCTAAATCTACAAGCAAACATTGGATATCATTGGTTTTAACTTTAGGTTCTCCTATTCTAGGTTCCCACTGATTCGTTAAGAAGGTAGATAAGTGGGAATGACACACTATTCAATAAATGGTGCACAAGCAACAGATTATCCATAACGGTGGTGGTGGGGAGGAACTAAAAATTTCTACCCAGACCACAGATTAAACCAACTTAATTCTATGTCTATAAGAACACCGTAAAAATTTTACAATTTTTAGAAGAAAACATAGACTAGTATTTTTAAGGCTCCAGGTCAAGGAGAATTTTCTAAACAACAGAACATTTATATAGCTTAACAGAAACAACATGATAAATTTGACTATATTAGAAGTTCAACTTCTGTTAAAAAAAAAAGAAACTAAAAACACAAGCCACATACTGGGAGAAGGTATTTATAGCCTATTTACTTGACAAAGGATTATATCCAGAATATATAAAGATGCCCTAAAATTCAGTTTAAAATACACAGCCATAAAATTAAGGATGAAGCAAAAGAACAGGCAATCACAGGTGAGAAAAACCCAAGAGCTAACTAGATTAATAAAATATTATCATACTCAATATTCTTAAAGGGAAAATAAATGAAAACAGCAATGAAATACCACTCCACATTACATTTGAAAGAAAATGTAGAGAAAGAGGAATAAGGATGTAGAGGCCTAAGAACACTAATTTAGTACTGATGAAGGTAAAAGCAGTATAACACTTTGGAGAGCAATTTGGAAAAATCAATTATTGTTGAAGAAACCACACAACATTCTCCTATATTATTTAACAAGATAGTCATTATAACCAGAAATCTATTGTACAAGAAGCTCCTACTCATATGCAAAGGGGACTACATTAAAACATTAATTGTAGCATTGTTTGACATAGTGAAAAAAAAAACTCACATAAAACATAAATAGCCAGACTGTTTAATTTAATTAAACTATAGTGGTAGAGACATACAATAACAGAATTCTGCCCCATAGTTAAAATAAATGAGCTATAACTACATGTATGACTTTGGATAAATTTCATAAACATTATGTGACTAAAAAAAACTGGCAAAATACATATACAGTAAGGTATCACTTATATAAAATTTCATAAACAAGCAAAATGACCTTATATCGTTTATGAATACATACATAAAACTGTAAAGAAAAATAAGTGAGAGAGTAACCTCAAAACAAGTCTGATAGTTTATCTGGGGTGGTAACAGAGGTTTGGTAGAAGAAAGGTGACTACAGGAGGTTGATCTGTATGGACTTATTTCTCCTAAAAATATGAAACAAATACGGCAAAATGTTAAGACTTAAAATAATATGGTGGGTATGTGGCTCTTTACCATGTTATTCTCTCTGGATTTTTGTACATACAAGCATTGATAATGAAAATTACACCTGATTAAGTGTTAAATTGCATATATCAAACCAGGAATGTGAAGAAGTTTCTCTTACCCAACTCCCGTTGGGCGAAATGGAAAATGTGGGACGCTGAGCTGGGCACTTCAGCAGAGGAGGAGATGAAAAGTGTGAATAAATTGTGCAAATCTCTTAAGGCAATTTTCCCAAGTGGGGAGGGGGCTCAGACTAAGGAAAATCATGCCCACTTTTGATGTACTAGGAAACATCAAACCCTGACTTTCTGTACTTACTGTGTAATGGAGAAATTCAATGACTGAGCTATTTCAGAAAAAATTTACAAGACTGAGAGCAAAACACACTCACCATTTAAGTGCAAATGAATCAGAAACAGATGTGTTAGGCAGCAAACACTTTCATAGTGCTTGCTATTTTGAGTTGAGATTTTTAACTTCTGATTTATTCATTTCAGACTCATAAATACAGAGAGCAAACTGCTGTCAGAGGGTAGGGGAATGGGTGAAACAGGTAAAGAGGATAAAGAGGTATAGACTTCCAATTATAAAATAAGTAAGTCATAGGGATGAAAGGTTCAGCTTGGAAAATATAGTCAATAACCTGTTTATATCTTTCTATGGTGACAGATGGTAGCTATACTTACTGTGGTGAGCATTTTGTAATGTAGATAAATGTTGAATCACTAAGTTGTAGGCCGGAAACAAGTATACTATTATGTTAATTATTCTTCAATTTAAAAAACAACTTCTAATTAAAAAAAAAACTCTGCTTGAGCTCTTCTCCCTCTCTCACCCACAGAGTAAACACAATATTTTGGAGGTTCTGAACAAGAGGACTACCGGAGAAGCATCCCCTTCTCCTGCTCTGCTGCTGCACAGGGAGAAGGTGCTGCATTCTCCCAATTGGAGGGTTTTTTCCATCCCAGGAACTATTCAATCCTCCACCCCAATTCCAGAGATCAAAATGAAGAAACACCAAGGGAAAAAAAAACAAGAGTAAATTCATATAAATCAATGAACAGTTAATCTCAAAGCTGTAAGAATGTGCAACCAGAGGAAATAGTTCCTGTTTTGTACTTTTCTGAAAGGATAATTGAAAGTTATATTCCCAAATATTGATGGTATCTTAAGTGTACATGGTTATTTATGAACAGTAGAGTGTGACTACCTGTATCATTTATTTGCTTCACACAGCCTTGTGAGGAATGACATCTGAATACATACCCAATTTTGTAATTGGAAATGCATTCTTGAACACTCACTTCTACATACATTGTTTGAAATCTTATTTATTAGGCCCTATGCTAGACACTGAGTAAGAAGAAAAGAAAGAACTCAGTGTTAAGGGACACGATAGGTATATGTACAAAAGGATGGAGCACAAAGAACTGACCAGGTCTTCAGCAGATAAAAAACAAAACTAAAACAAAGTCTGTGCTTGTTGTGAGATATTGATAATTGCATTACTGTCTCTCCAGATTTGAAGGCAGTTGAAACTTTGGGAAGAATATATGAAGAGGCTACTTTTAAAGAAAGTTTTAAAAACACGTTATGAGTTCAATACTTCCTAAAATTGTAATGAGTAGGTTTCACTAGGTGAAAAAGAGAAAAGAAAATTTATTACTGAGGAAACATCTAATATTTTGAGGCCACTAGTTAAGCTGTTGATCATACTAAATTTGGTATTGGTATTATGTTATAAATAAGGCTTATCATCATTTATCTAAAGATAAAGATTTAAAATGGAACTGGCAAGTTTTATATATACATTCAAAGTCCATGTATTTGAGTATACTTTTAGATTCTTAAATTAGTTAAAAGAGAATTAACATTATTAAGAGCCAAATGAGAGAAAATATTATACACCACTTAAAACCCAAATATTGAAGAGCATTTCAAGGCCCCAACACTGTTGATCTAAAATTGTTAAAAATTTTAATCTTCAAACAGAACTTTAGAAACTTAATTAGATTTGTAGTTTAAACTCCCCAGACCTTTATCTTCATTAAAAAAAATAGGACAAAGACAGATCTTACACATTAAAAGGAAGAATAATAGGTAGTAGAAAGTATTCTTTGTCATTCTTTACTATTGTTTCTGGGAAATAAATTTTAAGATTTTGGAAGACTAGGATCCTTTAAATACCTGATTGAGTTTTTTCACATAAATTATTATTGACTGTTATAAAACTAAAAATTTGGTTCAGGAAATTTTGATTAATGGAACACTCTCTAAGTGTGTTTTTTATTTTAGGGGATGGCACAAACTCATATTAGGAGTGCTTTAAAACTAATTTCTTGAGTACAGCCTAATGATTTTGCATTAATAATTACTGCTAATTCTCAGCATTCTGAAATACAACGTTCTCCTACATTAATTAAAAGATAAGACAACTTTGTTCAGAAAGACTTTTAAAATAAAGGTTGAATAAAAATCTTTTTTTAAATCAATAACCAGCACAGTGACTCAGAAAGTACAGCGAGGATCTTCCCCCCTCCATTTAATGTTAGTTACCTAAGCAAGCACTTTCAGAATAGCACTTGGCTTATGAGCATCAGAGAACCTACATGGTTGGTCAGTATGTTTTATATGCATGAATCCACAGCATGAAAAGCTAGAAAAAACATGAAAATGCTCTTGTCCTCCTAAGTCAACATGGTCAGAGTCCAGGCCATTGAGTGCTTTAAGGCTGTTTACATGCCAGACACTTATGAATTTGAAAAGCCTATTAGAAGAAAAATGACCAAAAATAGAAAAAAACAGTAGAACTAGTCAAACTGTTTCTGAACAGTGGCATTATAATTTGGAGTAGAAAAAAGTATGGTCTAAGAATTCTATAGTCAACCAATTATCATTCATGTTTTAAACCAACAGGAAGACAATTTTGAATCATGAAGGCTTAGTCTGTATAATTTTTGTATCTAGACATGCAAAAAAGATATACTTGGATTAGATCAAATCAATTCCTAAATCTACCTGTAATTTGTTAATACGGATGGAGAAATTCAATTACATAAATACAAACACAAATTTTATCTGTCTATCATGGATCTACTTATCTATCCATCTATTCATATATGTATAATTTTTCCTTAGGAAAGAATTAACTTGAAACTATGGAGAATGAAGAACCTTTATTGCCTTAAATAAATAAAATTTAAAAAATCATCAGTGATGAAAAAAATTTTTAATTGAATCAACTGCACAAAACTCTAGTGATATACAATTGGCACTATTATAATGATGCCTCACATCAGACAAAAAATCAGAATTGTGTCTCAATCAGTCTACTGCTTTGAAATTTTTTGATAATCTATTAGAGGTTGAGGCTGAGGACTCTAAGGATATCAAGTATGAATGAAACGCACAATTACAGACAAAACCATATACACCTCTCTCTCCAGAAAATATACTGGTCAAACAACTCATCTGAACTGAGTCCTTAATAAGTTATCTTTGCACGTGAAAGGAATGAACTTTTATCATTTTAGTCTGGTGGTATAGAACACAGGTATAACCTTGTGGATGGAAGAAAGTAAATGATTAATCATATATCAAAATAACTTCTCAAAATATTGAATGCTACAAAAAAAGATCTAAATATTGACAGTCAAGACAGCATCATGAATATAATGGAAATACCACGGTTTTATCAAAGACCTGTGTTGTAAGCAAAACAGGAAATAAAAAATCAGAAATTCTGGGTAAGGATTATGCAAGTACAGGACTCTCACCACAGGATCTATGCTCACAGAGAGGCCTGTCTTGGCACCTAGGCAAATCTTTGGGAGAATTAATAAATAAGATAAAAATGAGGATGTTAGTGGCAGTCTTCGAGCTTATAAAATTACAAATGTAATTTTAGATTCATTTTACTTTTCTCTCTTGAATTAGTTTTCATTATATCATTTCTTATTAAAATTTGAATTTATGAAATTAAAAATGGCCACATATGCCAGCATCACTCTAATACCAAAACCAGGCAAAGACACCACAAAAAAAGAAAATTACAGACCAGTATTCCTGATGAAAATAGATGCAAAAATCCTCAACAAAACATTAGCAAACGAAATTCAAAAATACATGAAAAAGATCATCCATAATGATCAAGTGGGATGCATCCCAGGGTGCAAGGATGGTACAACATTCGAAAATCCATCAACATCATCCACTACATCAACAAAAAGAAAGACAAAAACCACATGATCATCTCCATAGATGCTGAAAAAGCATTCGACAAAATTCAACATCCATTCATGATAAAAACTCTCAACAAAATGGGTATAGAGGGCAAGTACCTCAACATAATAAAGGCCATATATGACAAACCCACAGCCAACATTATACTTAACAGCAAGAAGCTGAAAGCTTTTTCTTTAAGATCAGGAAAAGACAGGGATCCCCACTCTCACCACTCTTATTCAACATAGTACTGGAGGTCCTAGGCACAGCAATCAGACAACACAAAGAAATAAAAGTCATCCAGATTGGCAAGGAAGAAGTTAAACTGTCTCTGTTTGCAGATGACATGATATTGTACATAAAAAACCGTAAAGAATCCACTCCAAAACTACTAGATCTAATATCTGAATTCAGCAAAGTTGCAGGATACAAAATTAATACACAGAAATCTGTTGGATTCCTACATACTAACAAAAAACTAGCAGAAAGATAAATCAGGAAAACAATTCCATTTACAATTGCTTCAAAAAGAATAAAATACCTAGGAATAAACCTAATGAAGGAAGTGAAAGACCTATACTCTGAAAACTACAAGACACTCATGAGAGAAATTAAAGAAGATACCAATAAATGGAAACATCCCGTGCTCATGGATAGGAAGAATTAATATTGTCAAAATGACCATCATGCCTAAAGCAATCTACAGATTCAATGCAATCCCTATCAGAATACCAACAGCATTCTTCAATGAACTAGAGCAAATCATTCTAAAATTCATATGGAACCACAAAAAACCCCGAAGAGCCAAAGCAATCCTGAGAAGGAAGAATAACACTGGGGGGATTAAGCTCCCCAACTTCAAGCTCTACTACAAAGCCACAGTAATCAAGACAATTTGGTACTGGCACAAGAACAGACCCATAGACCAATGGAACAGACTCGAGAGCCCAGATATAAACCCAAGCATATGGTCAATTAATATATGATAAAGGAGCCATGGATATACAATGGGGAAATGACAGCCTCTTCAACAACTGGTGTTGGCAAAATTGACAGCTACATGCAAGAGAATGAAACTGGATTATTGTCTAACCACATAAACAAAAGTAAACTTAAAATAGATCAAAGACCTGAATGCAAGTCATGAAACCATAAAACTCTTAGAAGACAACATAGGCAAAAATCTCCTGAATATAAACATGAGCAACTTCTTCCCTTGAGGAAGGGAAACAAAAGCAAAAATGAACACAAGGGACTTCACCAAACTAAAAAGCTTCTGTATGGCAAAGGACACCATCAACAGAACAAAAAGGCATCCTACAGTGTGGGAGAACATATTTGTAAATGACATATTTGACAAGGGGTTAACATCCAAATATGTAAAGAACTCACATTAATTAACACCTAAAAAGCAAATAACCCTATTAAAAAATAGGCAGAGGAGATGAATAGACACTTCTCCAAAGAAGAAATTCAGATGTCCAACAGGCATATGAAAAGATGCTCCACATTGCTAAATATCAGGGAAATGCAAATTAAAACCACAATGAGATATCACCTCACACAAGTTAGGATGGTCTACAAAGGAAAGACTAGGAACAACAAACGCTGCGAGGATGTGGAAAAAGGAGAACCCTCCTACACTGCTGGTGGGAATGTGAACTAGTTCAACCATTGTGGAAAGCTGTATGGAGGTTCCTGAAAAAACTAAGAATAGAAATACCATTTGACCCAGTAATTCCACTCCTAGGAATTTCCCTGAAGAAAACAACTTCTCAGATTCAAAAAGACATATGCACCCCTATGTTTATCGCAGCACTATTTACAATAGCTAAGATATGGAAGCAACCTAAGTGTCCATCAGTAGGTAAATGGATAAAGAAGAGGTTGTACATATATACAATGGAATACCATTCAGCCACAAGAAAGAAACAAATCCTACCATTTGCAACAACATGGATAGAGCTAGAGGGTATTATGCTCAGTGAAATAAGTCAGGCAGAGAAAGACAAATACCAAATTATTCCCCTCATTTGTGGAGTATAACAATGAAGCAAAACTGAAGGAACAAAATAGCAGTAGACTCACAGACTCCAAGAAGGGACTAGTGGTTACCAAAGGGGAGGGGTGTGGGAGGGCAGATGGGGAGTGAGGGAGAAGGGGATTGTGGGGCATCATGATTGGTGCACATTGTACGTGTGGGGTCACAGGAAAAACTGTAGCTCAGAGAAAGACAAATAGGCACTGTGTGGCATCTTACTACACTGATGGACAGTGACTGCAGTGGGGTAGGGGGACTCGATAATAAGGGTGAATGTAATAACCACATTGTTTTTCTTGTGAAACCTTCATAAGCGTATATATCAATGATACTTTAATAAAAAAAAATGGCCACGTATGTCACCAAGTGCAGAGTATTCATCACAGTATGCATCACTGAAATTGCTCTTCAGATCATCCTAACTAGTAGCATTTGCCAAATTCCATGGTGTAAATACAAAGTAGGGTATGAAATTTCATCTTGAAATCATTCAAGTATCTTTGCCAAACTATACTGGGTATAGTAATTGTTGCAATTTTTATTTTAAAATAAAGTCAGCATATTTATCTCCTCCTGAAGTTTGCTGTATGAAAGTGATCATCACTTCCCTCCCATACTTAAAAATGGTCTCGATCCCATATTTTAACAAGATTGCGACACCAAAAGAGAAGTATCTTGCATAATAGGATTATAGTCATAGAAAATTCATGCAGGTGTAGTGTTTTGCTCATAATTGTGATATCCTGATTTATACAATCTTTACCTTCATCTAACTATCTGGCTAGTTCTCCTAATAAGAACTATGAATACCATTAGAATATTTTTAGTAATATGCTTTTAGTTATATCTTTGGTAATGTCCTGGTAAACTGGCATTCTGAAAACCAGCAAGCAAATAAAGAAACAAAAAAGGCATGATTTATCATATTTGTCTATTTACACATTGTAAACACTCCCACCATGGCCAATTCAAACCATCAGCGTGATACCACTGACTGAGCACCTGGGAAGAGTTGATGCAAGCTGGCTCTAGAAAAATACTCTAGTGAATAGAAACTGTCTCCAGTTTGTGTTCATTCTAACAGTCTACCAAAATATCCAGGGACTTTCTGGCAAGTACCAATACATTTAAGAAAATCAGAGAATCATTTTAACGTAATTAAAAAATTTAAGCAACAACAGGCAACATTTTAATAAACTGTGAAATTACAGAAAAACACTTCCCAAATAAGTATTTTATTTAGAGTAAAATAAAAAGATAGATTGAGGCTACTTTATGATAAAAAAATTTTCACTGTAAACAATATCAGTGAAAACTTGCAAACCGTATGTTACAGTTTGGAAAATGTGCATGACATCATCTAATTAAGAAGTGAAATTATCATTATATATTTTGAGAATCAAGCTGCAACATTTTACTGAAAGAAGCTGATAAAATACACATTTTGTGGCCCATTAGATGCGTCTGTAAAGTTCCTTATTTAAAAATTCTTATGATACGATGAGGTGGACAGTATCTAAAAGTAGACAGTACCTGCCACAAAAGTTCACAAACTTTTATCTGTAAAGAGACAAAGGGTGTCTATGTTAGTCTTTGTGGATCATTGAGTCTCTCTTGTAAGTGCAGTTCTGCTATTAAAGTGGGTTAACACTCATGCTCAGTGTGTAAATTAATGATCCTGGCTCTGTTCCCATAAAATACTATTCACAGTAAAGGGAAGCAGATTTGTTTCACAGGCTGTCCATAGTGTGCTGACCCAACTTCTGTGTGTACTGAATCATCGAATATTTATGGCTCTGATTTCAATATACTTTTTCTTCGTATTTATGACACATCAATCCCAATAACCAATGTGTTTTTTTTTAAATAATATTGCCCCAGTCAGTAAGCAATACTGACTAATTAAAGTTTCTTAATCAAGACATTGCCACAAGCCTACTGCCAAAAGGACAATGCAATTGAAAATAAAATGAACATAGTTGTGAACAATATTCTTTTGTATTACTATATCAAATTTTCATAGTTAACCATAAGAGAGATTTACCTACACAGCAATGTAAAAGAAAATATATATTAAATTAAAATACATTTAATATGCATATACTCATTTTAATTTACTTAGAAATCCTTTTTCTTACCTTCCGTAAGTTTCCCTGTCTGTTCTGCACTTCCCCCAGGAAGGATCTTGGCAATATAGGCTCCAATTTCTCCACTATGTCCAGGGATTTCTTTACCACCCACAATTCTAATTCCTAATCCATTACCTGTTTTGAAAAATCAGCAAATTATTAGTAATAATTTAGAGGGACAGCAGCAATCACAAGTTACATATGGTGAACAAGAGTGGGCTCTGGCATCCAGAAGCTGTCTACAACATGAATATTGGAATTGGACACCAGTAACTAAAGGACACTATTCTGAATTCAATCATAGTTGATATGAAATAGGACTTCCTGAGATTTTTGTAGAATCTACAACAAATCACCTAATATTAACAAATAATTTTTAAAATTCAGCCATCACATCAAGATATGATACAAATATCTTTGTCCATGTTTGACTGGATATTTTATAAAAATTTCGTATTAAGATGTTTTCAGTATAGAAAAATCTAGATTATAAAATTCATTTATGAAACAGAGGATCATTTCACTTAAAAAGTCAGTAGTGACTATCATATATTGAGAAGACACAATCCAAACATACAAATGATTGCAGTTGGTAAAGACATGATCGTAACTTATGAATCATTATTCACTTTTTAGTCTTAACTCATCCAGTAATGAACCTGGCACTTACTACAAGACACAACAAAATTACTCAACCGCTGAATGACTTAGTAAATAATTATTTATTCCACAAAACAATTTTTCTATAGTTAGCCACATTGAAAAAAAAAGATGGAGAATGATTTTTATGAGCAACCTAACTGAAATAGAAATGAACTGCTGATATATATATATATTTAATCAGCTAAAAGTTAGCAAGTATATGTAGAACCAGATTTACTTTTGCTACAAATGTCAAAGATATTTTTAAATGAAAGTTTTAAAACAAAGTAGAATTCTTTAATGACATTAAATTATCTCTTTAAATTGAAATCATTTCCAATCAGTGAACGAACCATTTTCAACTCTTTCAAAATCTCTAAATTTTAAAAGCCAACTCTTCCAAATTCTGTTCCCTTCCACTTCACTTTTCAAAACCAATCCCTGTATAGTCAGCATTCACACAGTTCAAACATTTGAAGCTATAACACTTAATTATGGAACCCGTCTGTCATTTATTTAACAGAGCTATATTTTGGTAAAACATCATTTATTATATTCAGGAGATATAACACTTCCAAATGAACTTCCTTCCTCTTTTTCCTCCTCCTTTCCCCCCTCCTTCCATCGTTCCTTTCTTGTTTTCCCCTTTCCCCCCCACTTCCCTTCTACCTGCCCCCTCTCTGCTTTTTTTGCTAGGGTAAGTGTTCTGAAGATTTAGCCTCAGAACAAAACAAAAACAAATTAACTATGCTTCTAAATTCCCTGCAGTTGTTAAGGGGTTAGAGTGAAATAAGATACTAATTTTCTCTGGCACCACTTGTGGAGCTTTTCTGTCAAGTTTCTTGGTCCAGTGTTTCTCTTCCTAGTAGAGATTAATTTATGGTATAAATTGAACACAACTGGGTGAATGCAGACCATCTACTTACTATATGACTTGTTTCAATGAAGTCTAGGTAAAGGCAGTTGAGTTCTTAGTTATTAACCTTTAAGGATTCAGTAGAACCGATTCTACAGTAAGATATCAGATGGGTATAATTAAAGGTAGCAGATGAAGAAAAATTATTAGCCACTCTTTATTCAATTCAGTTAGCCTATTTTTTGAGCATGCTAAGGACATTTTAGAAATGACAAAATGAGGATTTTAAAGTGGCTGGCCATAGTTAAGTATTATTTCATGGAACCTAGTAAGAAATAAAAATAATTTATTAATCAAAGATTTGGTTTTCCTTTCCATGGTTGAATCGCCCTCAAGCTGTAACTGATCAATTGTCAAAGGTTTCATAGAAACCCACTCAGATAATGAATTTCTAATGTGGTTGGTATATCAGTATAAATTTTAAGACATGGTCAGTCTAAGATCCTGAAAGATGATTCATGGGACTTCCTTAGTGTAAAGTCATATATTCAAGGCCATACCTTATATAAAAATTAATCATAATTTATGCTAGAGTATAGCAGAGTATAGTAGGTTACAGTAGAGTGCTCAGGGCAATGGTCTTACTTCTCTTTAAACTTAAAAATTAGAGTATAAAGGTAGCTCACGAAAAATAATTCCAGCACTATACAATATGTGATGAAGACATATGCTTAGAATCTACAAAGAGACTTAGAATTGTTATACCTTGGAAAGATATAGCTAAAGGAGTAGTTGTAGAACTTCAAAATCTATTAGCATAAGTGACTATTTTAGAAATTTTGGTTATAGTTTCATTCCGTAGATGGCAATATCTTGAGGGCTAAGTAGTTGAGGCCTTAGTGCCATTTGATTTTTACTGACCAAGCACATTTTAAACCCCATAGTAACGGATCAGTGAAAGGAAACTATATACCCATCTTAAAAAAGTTGCATGACATAATAATTAGTTAATTTTGTAAAATACAGCCTTACACTAGTGAATTCAAGTACTCAAACATTTTCAAAATATACTTTATAAGCCTCAGTGTGTTTGGTAAAATGGAAGTAATATATAGTCATGACAGTACTATGAGAAAGTATATATATATATATATAATGGAATCATCTTGGGCACATTATGTAGTTATTTTTATAGCAAATTTTCAGAAATCATGATTTCTCTTTGATGTTGCTGTGTTTGCTATTGTTTTTTCATGTACGTAATAAAGTAACATAGAAGTAAATATTAAAAATTTTTGAAAGAATACCATGGTAGAAAATAAGGAAGGATAGGACAGGTTAGCATTTTTTGTTTATTTTACAGTAGTTGGTAGTATCCTAATTTGGATGTCATGAATATAAATTTACTTTATACAGTTTCTAAGATTTTAAATATGGACATTTTGATTTAACATTTGTATAGTATAAAATACAAATAAAATGAACAAAACTACTTCTATAAAAATAAAACATCCTAGCTCAAATCTAAGAAGCAGAATTCCAATAAAAGATTTGGTGAGCTTAAGAAGCAACATTAATTTTTAACTGAAATGTTTAAATCTAAGTGGTCCTTGTAAGTGATATTTATGTCATCATGGTTTTTCAACTTTTGACAAATTTTTGTCAACAACAACTCCGTTGCCTCTCTGCTTTGAATCCATCTAAAATCACTGCTAAAATGTTTCCTCAGTAGAGGCCATGAAAATGCACTGGTTTCACTCCTGAGTTCACAGTATGGCAGGGTTGTGAGGCCAGCAGTTACAACCTAGAACATAGGGGCCTTAGTAAAAAAAGATTAGCAAAAGTTATAGCAATTTTACAGCACTTAAGCATAGATGTAGTTAAGGAAGTCTTACAGAGAAATCTAAATTATAGAAATCCTTTAAAGTATGTGGGGAATATTTATAAGAAAGGGTTCAATGATAAAAGTAGCAAAATCAGTATTACCTTAATAATGTTAGGATTATATTGTAAATGTATCAGTTTTTGAAATCTCTATGTATGCTATAGTTATGTGATAAATATGCAATTATGTAGTTATTTTTATAGTTCTGGTCCAAGATAGCTACAGGTGCAGCAATTTTCTCTGAAAGAAATCCAGAAACTACTGAGTGACTTCTACACATTAGGTGATTAAGAAATTACCCACATTTAAACAGGGTCTTGGCACACCCTCAACTACTGGGAGCCATTAAGAACAGAGAAGGAAGCTTGGACGACCACATAAAGATTAGAGAGACAACCAAAAGCTCAGGCCAGGCTGAATGACAACGTTCATCTCGTACATGAGACCACTCCACTCAGACTGAGAGAGGTGGCTGTTTTTTCAAATGCACAAAAATCAACAAAGAGAGCCAAAGAAAATGAAGAAACAAAAGAATATGTTCCAAACAAAAGAACAAGATAATAGGCCTCAATGAAATGGAGATAAGTTACTTACCTGATAAAAAGTTCAAAATAATGGTCATGAAGTTGCTAACTGAGGTTAGGAGAACAATGAAGGAACAAAGTGACTAATTCAACAAACATATAGAAAATATAAGAAAGTACAACACAGAAATCAGAGAGCTGAAGAACACAATAACTGAACTGCAAAATTCACAGAGGGGTTCAATAGCAAACTAGAGACGTGGAAGAAAGGATTAACAACCTCAAGAGACTGCAGTGGAATTCATTCAAGCAGAGGAGCAAAAAGAAAAAAGAATGAAAAAGAGTGAAGATAGATGAAGGGAGAGATATCATCAGAATGAAAAGATAACCTATGGAATGGGAGAAAATATTTGCAAATTGTATTTCTGATAAGGGGTTAATATCAAAATATATACTTATACATATAGAAGTCATACAACTCAATAGCAAAAAATAACCAATCTGATAAAAAATGGGCAGAAGCACTAAATAGACATTTTTTCCAAAAAAGACATACACACAGAGGGCCAACAGGTGCATGAAGAGGTGCTCAATATCACTAATCACTAGGGAAATGCAAATCAAAACCATGAGATTTCACCACACCTGCTAGAATGTCTAGTAACAAACACAAAAGATAAGTGTTGGCAATGTGTGGAGAAAAGGAATACTTAGGCACTGTTGGTGGGAATGCAAATTGGTGTAGCCACTATGGAGAGCAGTATAGAGGTTCCTCAAAATTTAAAAATAGAACTAACATATGATCCTGCAATCCATATGTGGATATATAACCAAAGGAAATGAAAACCAGGATATTGAAGATACATGTGTCCCCCTAGGTTCATTGCAGCATATTCAACATTTGTAACACAAGACCCAGAAACTAAGTATCCATCCACAGATGACTGGATGAAAGGAGTATTATTCAGACATTATTCTGCCATTTGGGACAACATGGAGGGACCTTCAGGGTATTATGTTCAGTAAAATAAGCCAGACAGAGAAAGACAAATACTGGATGGTATGACTTAATATGTGGGGAAAAAAGTCAAACTCATAGAAATCTGAGAGAGTAGGAATGTGGTTGCCAGGGGCTGGAAATATAGGAAATAGTGAGAGGTTAGTAAGAGGGCACAAACTTTTAGCTATAAGATGGAAAGGAATGAGGATCTAATGTAAAACAAGGTGACTATGTTTGCCAACACTGTATTATTTAATTGAAATTTGCTAATGGAGCAGAACTTAAATGTTCTCACACACACTCAAAAAATAAATATGTGAGGTGAGGTATGTGCTAATTAACTAGGTGGGGGGATGAAACCATCACATTGTACACTTTAAATATCTTACAGATTTATAAGTCCATTACACCTCAATAAAGCTGAAATAAAATAAAATAAGCTGTGCATTAAATAAACATGAGTATACTAAGGAAAAATCTTTACATTTGCATTTAAATTTGCAGTTTAAATCTTCTTTAATTTTATGTACATTAACATGTGACATTAAAAGTTCTAGTATTTTAAAGTATTACAAAGAATGTTTTATTTTCATCTTTAAAATAATATATGAAAATATTATGAAAAAAATTAGAGCATTAAGTTTGGACAAAATTAAAATACTTGTTTTATTTCCACATTAGCATCATCTAAGCAACAAGAAAAGGCAAAATTTGTATCAGTGACCATACATCCTATGAATACTAGTCTTTAAATCAATAGAGTTTATCATCCATAATCAAGTTGTCACAGAATAAAGACATACTGCAGAGTTCAGTCATGTCATTAGTTGGGCTGAAGAAAGATTAAGATTACCTATCTGAATATTAATGCTAATGAAGTACTAAGGATAATGGAAAAGTCCCTGAAAGATAGTTCAATTTAATCTATTCTTGTAGTTTACACATTAATTATATTCCTGAGTAAGACTGTGAAAATTTATTTTTATACTCTTTCACCTACCAATTTATATGTTATAAATTATCCATGGAAATATTTAGGAAAATAAATCAAGTTATATTGAAAGTCCATAGTAATTCCCTGCGTGTCCTATCAAATGCTACATTAATTTATTGATACTTGAACATGAAAACCTAAGAGGATTGTAATATTTCACTGTTGCCCTTTACCTTTACTAATTTTTGATCACTATAAGATATAAAGGTTTTCCTACAAACACAACAAAGTATATCAGTCACCTTAATAGCAATCTTTACTTGACCGTTCCCAGCAACATCAAAGCGGAAATATAGACATGCCAAATCTAATCTAACTCTAAGCCTAGATATGCAAATTACAAATTTAGCTATTCCCATTAGCCTTTTTCTAATCTAGCCAATTGCTGTACATCATCCTTTTTCCTAGTTTTAAATATGTGTCTTTTACATACATGAAGGATTCAAAGAGGACTTTCTTCTCCCTTTTCCATGAACAAAAGTTCACTCTTCTCTTTTCTAATGTAAAAATGTTATGTGGGGTTCAAAGCATGTATGAAAGGCTATTCATAAAACATACTGGGTGAAACAGCTAGCCTGGTCTGTGGCTGAAATGGCTATTGGCATGGGAAATAAGGAAAACATGAATCTGTATTCATATATTCACCATATATATATATATGGAAGTCACAAATATGTAACAAAAGATATTGGCATGCTGACTTTGTTGAACATCTTTCAAATGACAGATGTTTTGTGTACTGGTAACATAATTTTACTAAAGGTACATAGGATTTCCTACTCCTGAAATACTTCAGAAATAATTTCCACCAAGAAAATCTCCCAGGACAGCTACACTCAAAAAAGCACATTCCTTTCATGCAACAACATAAGGATTTCTTCCTTTATTTTACTTTACATAAGGCAACTGCAAATTGTAAGCATAAAGACCAAATCTGAGGGGTTTGCATGATATTTTTATAAAAAAGAAGTTTATTAGCAGGACTTAGGGTCCAAAATGAAATTATTCTTTGATATGAAATAGGATGTTACAAATTAGTAGAGTCAGTTAATAGATATGGCCTTAATACGATATCTTTAGATATTGATCTCATGATGGCAGGCCCAGAACAGGGGATGGGGTCATTTACTATGTGTGTTAAATAAATCATTGCATTGGGAGACATTCATGTTACCCTGCAATGTCTCTGAAAATACAGCAGCTTAAACTTACATTAGTGTAAAGCTATGATGTGTTTTCCAAAATAAATATCAGTTTTATTTAATAAATGATAAGTAGGACATTATTCTAATTCAAAATTGAGTATTAAGTGTACTTTTGTCCTTCTGGACTCACTAGGGGATTGTGGCAGACATACATCATCATGACTCCCAGTGAATCACTTCTTGTATAAGCCCCCTCCCTTTGTGTGTGGGTGGAAGCTGTGACTTGTTTCTAACCAGCAGGATCTGACCAAGGTGACATGATTGTCACTGTCATGGTTGTACCATACAAGGCTCCATCTTAGCAGACTAGAATGAGTCTCTTGCTGGCCGTGAAGTAGTGAACTGCCATATGTGAGGGGGCCCGAGAGACGGCCACCTGGAAGGAACTATGGGGGCCTCTGGATGCTGACAGGGGCTCTGGATGAAAGCCAGGAAGAAAACAGGGAACTTAGTCCCACAATTTGGAGGAAGAGAATTCTGCCATAACCATGTGAGCTTGGAAGAAGGTCCCTAAGCTCCAGAACAAACAGTCGAGCCAACACAACAGTAACTTTAACAGATCCTAACCAGGGGATGCAGTTAAGCCATGCCTGGATTCTTGATCCATGAAAACTGTGAGATACTAAATGTATGTTATTTTATGCATCAGTAGAAAATTAATACCAAGATGAACTTTGTATTAATGTGTGCACACTATATGGACATTCTCTTGGTAGCAAAATTTTTGGAACATTATAGTAGTTGCCACAGTGATTGAGCAGCAATAGAAGGTAAGAATGAATGGGAAAACAGGCCATGAAAAAACAACTTTGCCCTTCATAAACAAAGAGCAAGACCTTTGTATATTAGTTCTGCAGTGCTGGGGTTCTGGTATAATGTGTGTAGGAAGTATGTGACATCTAGGCAGACAACTATCCACTAAATATAAGTGGATAATGAATGGATGAATACTGAAATACCTATTTCTCTCCATTTGGGGTTAATGCATCAATCATAACAATGTTAAAAATAGTATCTTTGTACTGTATGCTATTTTTAGAAAATGCCTTTAAAATTATACTATCTCATTAGATTTAAAAAGAAAAGAAAAACAAAAAAGCCTTCTATTTTTAAACATGAGGATGCTTTGTGAGTTTGTGTTCAAGGCAACATGTAATACATGGAAAAGCTAGAGTGAAATCCATGCTCTTACTCTAAATGAGTGACTTAGTAATGTGTCCCCTGTCTGATTAGTGCCCTTGGAATGAAAAGGGATGGATTTGAGGGCAACACATCTAACCCTTCCTTTCTCAATTCAGGTGCAGAGAGGAGACACAGGAGAGACTGCAGTCAGATCATTAAAAGGAGAAACTACCAAAAGATAAAAACATGTGTTGTGAACCAACATCTCTCAGTCAAGACTGAGAAGAGGAAATGCTTCTGGCTTAGGCAGCCATAGATCACACTGCATGTAGCTGTAACTGATTAGTTAGGAAAAATTATGTTTCCTTTGTTGATAAAAATTTCTATTTTTCTATTGATATATGTTTATATTTATATTCTATTGATGCCAAGTTTATATTTTATCAAACATTACAAAGATGAAATTATTACTTTAGCATTACAATTTTTATCATTTTTCTATTTTAGCATTTGTATTACAAATATAAATTGCATATATCTAATTGTTAAATGAACAAATAATTGGATTGATATGTATATATCTTGATATGCAAATCTGTAAGAAGGAAGTGCACACAGGCCTGGCACCATAGTAATTATTATAATCACCACTATTTGTGGCAGGAGTTGAGAAAACTACTTGGAGAAAGAAGTTCTGAATTTGCCAAGTCACTTTAGGGATGTAAATAAAATCCAGGTATACAGATTATTTTGCACTACCAGCTAAACTTGTTCTTATTAAAATCAATTTGCAATTGGTGAGGAGGTATTCAACAGTTCAACAGCTAGTTCTACTTTCTAAAATATGTCGAGATATTTTTCATTAAAGAGTTAATTAAAAACAATTATTTTGGTTATTTCCATTACTCTGTTAAAAAATTATTAGTGTTATCTAGAACAGAAAAGAAATGTTACAAGTTTTAGGTGACAAAGCTAAGGATATTCAAACATTCCACTGAAACTGCACATTAAACAAAAAGTAAGTTTTTATTTATTTTCATCTAATTTTATATTACATAACATTTATTGAACCTTTAATTTCAAATGTCTCCAAATATATAATTTTGAACTAATGAATTCTCTTTGTGTCAATATTATTTTATATTTAATAGGTAATTTGATTTTTATCAATTTCTTTAGTATCATTGGGGATAGAAGGAAAAAGAAACATATCTAGATTTTCTTCTATGTCTTACACTATTTTTTGCAGTATTTCTTTAATCACCTGTATGGTTTTTCATGTTAGGTACTATCCATACCATTTCAGGAGAAAGCAGCCGAGACTAAGTTAAAAATGTGTCTATGGGATAGGGGAATTCAAGATGGTGGCATGAGAGGTGAGACAGAGAGCTCCTCCCCAAACCACAAACAGTACAAAAATACAGTTAATTAATACAACTAACCTTAAAACAGCAACAAGAAAGAAGGCTGAACCAGACTGCATACACACCTCACGAACAGGGCAGACCTCACGAAACAGGGTAATGTACAAAAGCCTTAATCCGGCAGGAGGAAGAGAAATGCAGCGGGGGAGGGGGTGGAAGCCTGGGTCTGCTGAACACCTAGCTTTGGACATCTGCTTTGTGAGTAGAATCCTATGGTGTGTGGTGCTCTGGCCGTTGAGGAGCTCAGACAGGTGGAGTGCTTGAGAAATTGACATTCCGGCCATTTGTGGAGAAGGGGATCCTCATCTGGGCACTCTGTGTCAGAGGAAAGGCAGGCAGTCTGAGAGGCTTCCTAGCAGCAAGAGAGCTGCAGAAGAGGTGGGGTTTGCAAGGAGCTTGCTGTGCAAGAGAAGGAAGAGCTGGATAAGGTTGTCTGTGCACAATCTGCCCAGGTGATTGGAAACTTTGAGGAGCTTCAGGTGTTCCATCCTCCTGGCTGCCTACTCATCTCCGAGGCCCCCGACTGTGACACACAGCCTGCCGAGCCTTCCTACTGGCCTGCAGGCACCTGCTCACAAACCTGCAGTCACTGCACAGGCATCAGGCCAGCCAGAGGGAGGCCCTGCCTACAACAGCTAGAGATGCAAAACACAGAGGTTTACACATGTGTGCTTGGGCACTGGCTCTGACACTGGAGACAGGTACTGCAGACGGGAATCAGGAAACAGATCTTTCCTACCCTCAGGTACCAGCTGCACTCCCCTATAACCCTCAACCTCACTCTAGGGGCTGAGCAGCTCCAGAGACTGGAGTTTCTGTGCACTAGTGGGTACCATACAGGAATATGAAATGGCAAAAGAACATGGTTCAGACCTAAATCTCACAAACCCCAGAAACAGGGTCAAATGAAACCAAACTCATGAATCTTCCTGAAATAGAATTCAAAATAAAAATTATAAACATGCTTATGGGGGTACAGAAAAATATTCAAGACCTCAGGAACGAACTTAAGTTGGAGATTCAATCATTAAGAAATTCCATATCTGTAATGAAACATACAATGGAGGGATTTAAAAGCAGTCTAGATGTAGTAGATGAGACGGTAAATGGAACAGAAATTAGAGGAGAGGAATACAAAGAAGCTAAGGCACAGAAAGAAAAAAGGATCTCTAAGAATGAAAGAACATTGAGAGAACTGTGTGACCAACCCAAATGGAACAATATTCACATTATAGGGGTACCAGAAGAAGAAAAGGGAGAAAAAGGGATAGAAAGTGTCATTGAGGAGGTAACCATGGAAACATTCCCAAATCTGGGAAAGGAGACAGTCTCTCAAGCCATGCAGGTGCACAGACCTCCCAAAACACAAGGGACGCAAGGAAGACAACATCAAGACATATAATAATTAAAATGGCAAAGATCAAGGATAAAGACAGACTTTAAAAAGTAGCTAGAGATAGAAAAAAGATCACATACAAAGGAAAACCCATCAGGCTATCATCAGACTTTTTGGCAGAAACCTTACAGGCCAGAAGGGAGTGGCATGATATATTTAATGCAATGAAGCAGAAGGGCCTTGAACGAAGAATACTCTACCTGGCAAGGTTGTCACTGAAATGTGAAGGAGGGATTAAACAATTTACAGATAAGCAAAAGCTGAAAGAATTTACCTCCCACAAACCACCTCTACCATGCATTTTGGAGGGACTTCTATAGATGGAAGTATTATCAGTCTAAATAGATGTTACCCAAGGGATAGACAAAGAGTACAGAATATGATTCATAACATACAAAGAATGGAGGAGGAAGAAAAAGGAGTAAAAAAAAAGAACCTTTAGGTTGTGTTTGTAATAGTATACAAAGTAAGTTAAATTAGACTGTGAGATAATAAGGGAATTGCCTTTGAACCTTTGGTAACCATGAATCTAAAGCCTGCAATGGCAATAAGTACATACCTATTAATAATCACCCTAAATGTAAATGGTATGAATGCACCAATCAAAAGACATAGGGTTACTGAATGGATAAAAAAACAAGACCCATCTATATGCTGCCTACAAGAGACTCACTTCAAACCCAAAGACATACACAGACTGAAAGTAAAGGGATGGAAAAAGATATTTCATGTAACAGTGAGAAAAAAGCAGGAGGGAGTTGCAGTACTTGTATCAGACAAAATAGATGTCAAAACAAAGAAAGTCACAAGAGACAAAGGAGGACATCACATAATGATAAAAGGGTCAGTCCAACAAGAGGATATAACTATTATAAATATCTATGCACCCAACACGGGATCACCTACATATGTGAAAAAAATACTAACAGAATTAAATGGGGAAATGGAATGCAATGCATTCATTTTAGGAGACATCAACACACCACTCACTCCAAAGGACAGATCCACCAGACAGAAAATAAGTAAAGAGACAGAGGCACTAAAAAACATATTAGAACAGATGGACCTAACGGACATCTACAGAACACTCCATCCAAAAGCAACAGGATGCACATTCTTCTCAAATGCACATGGAACATTTTCAAGAATAGATCATATATTAGGCCACAAAAAGAACCTCAGTAAATTCAAAAAGATTGAAATTGTACCAACAAGCTTCTCAGATCACAAAAGTATGAAACTAGAAATAAATTACACAAAGAAAATGAAAAAGCCCTCAAACACATGGAGGCTTAATAACATATTCCTAAATAATAAATGGAACAATGACGAAATAAAAACAGAGATCAAGCAACATATGGAGACAAAGGACAACAATAATTCAACACAACAAAATCTATGGGATGCAGCGAAGGCCGTGCTAAGAGGGAAATATATTGCAATACAGGCCTACCTCAGGAATGAAGAACAATCCCAAATGAACAGTCTAAACTCATAATTAATGAAACTAGAAAAGGAAGAACAAATGAGATCCAAAGTCAGTAGAAGGAGGGACATAATAAAGATTAAAGCAGAAATAAATAAAATTGAGAAGAATAAAACAATAGAAAGAATCAATGAAAGCAGGAGCTGGTACTTTGAGAAAATAAACAAAATAGATAAACCCTTAGGCAGACTTATCAGAAAAAAGAATCTACACACACCAACACAATCAGAAATGAGAAAGGAAAAATCAAATTGGACACCACAGACATACAAAGAATTATGAGAATACTATGAAAAATTATATGCAAACAAATTGGATAACCTAGAAGAAATGGAGACCTTTCTAGAAAAATACAACCTTCCAAGGCTGACCCAGGGAGAAACAGAAAATCTGAATAGACCAATTACCAGCAAGAAATTGAATTGGTAATCAAAAAACTACCTAAGAACAAAACCACTGGACCAGATGGTTTCACTGCTGAATTTTATCAAACATTTAGTGAAGACCTAATACCCATGCTCATTAAAGTCTTCCAAAAAGTAGAAGAGGAGGGAATACTTCCAAACTCATTCTATGAGGCCAACACCACTCTAATACCAAAACCAGGCAAAGACACCACAAAAAAAGAAAATTACAGACCAATATCCCTGATGAAAATAGATGCAAAAATACTAAACAAAATATTAGAAAATAGAATTAAAAAATACATCAAAAAGATCATCCATCATGATCAAGCGGGATTCATCCCAGGGATGCAAGGATGGTACAACATTCAAAAATCCATCAACATCATTCAGTTCATCAACAAAAAAAAGGACAAAAACCACATGATCATCTCCATAGATGCTGAAAAAGCATTTGACAAATTTCAACATCCATTCATGATAAAAACTCTCAACAAAATGGGTATAGAGGGCAACTACCTCAACATCATAAAGGCCATATATGACAGACCCACAGCCAACATTATACTTAACAGTGAGAAGCTGAAAGCTTTTCCTTTAAGATCAGGAACAAGGCAAGGATGCCCACTATCCCCACTTTTATTGAACATAGTTCTGGAGGTCTTAGCCACGGCAATCAGACAACACAAAGAAATAAAAGGCAACCAGATTGGCAAGGAAGAACTCAAACTGTCCCTGTTTGCAGATGACATGATATTGTACATAAAAAACCATAAAGAATCCACTCCAAAACTCTAATATCTGAATTCAGAAAAGTTGCAGGATACTAAATTAATACAGAGAAATCTGTTGCATTCCTATACACTAACGAAGAACTAGCAGAAAGAGAAATCAGGAAAACAATTCCATTCACAATCGCATTCAAATGAATAAAATACCTAGGAAAAAACCTAATGAAGGAAGTGAAAGACCTATACTCTGAAAACTACAAGACACTCATGACAGAAATTAAAGAAGATACCAATAAATGGAAACACATCCTGTGCTCATGGATAGGAAGAATTAATATTGTCAAAATGGCCATCCTGCCTAAAGCAATCTACAGATTCAATGGAATCCCTACAAAAATACCTATAGCATTCTTCAATGAACTAGAGCAAATAGTTCTAAAAGTCATATGGAACCACAAAAGACCCCAAGTAGCGAAAGCAATCCTGAGAAGGAAGAATAAAGTAGGGGGAATTATGCTCCCTGACTTCAAGCTCTACTACAAAGCTACAGTAATCAAGACAATTTGGTACCGGCACAAGAACAGATCCATAGACCAGTGAACAGAATAGAGAGCACAGATATAAACCCAAGCGTATATGTTCAATTAATATACAATAAAGGAGCCATGGATATACAATGCGGAAATGACAGCCTCTCAACAGCTGGTGTTGGCAAAACTGGACAGCTACATGTAAGAGAATGAAACTGGATTACAGTCTAACCCCATACACAAAAGTAAACTCAAAATGGATCAAAGACCTGAGGTAAGTTGTGAAACCATAAAACTATAGAAAAAAATATAGGCAAAAATCTCTTGGACATAAACATGAGCAACTTCTTCATGAATATATCTCCCCGGGTAAGGGAAACAAAAGCAAAAATGAACAAATGGGACCATATCAAACTAAGAAGCTTCTGTATAGCAAAGGACACCATCAATAGAACAAAAAGACATCCTACAGTATGGGAGAATATATTCATAAATGACACATCCGATAAGGGGTTGACATCCAAATTATATAAAGAGCTCATGCACCTCAACAAACAAAAAGCAAATTAGCCAATTAAAAAATGGGCAGAGGAGCTGAACAGACACTTCTCCAAAGAAGAAATTCAGATGTCCAACAGGCACATGAAAAGATGCTCCACATCACTAGTCATCAGAGAAATGCAAATTAGAACCACAATGAAATATCACCTCACACCAGTTAGGATGGCCAACATCCAAAAGTCAAACAACAACAAATGTTGGCAAGGGTGTGGTGAAAGGGGAACCCTCGTACACTGCTGTTGGGAATGTAAATTAGTACAACCATTGTGGAAAGCAGTATGGATGTTCCTCAAAAAACTCAAAATGGAAATACCATTTGACCCTGGAATTCCACTTCTAGGAATTTACCCTGAGAATGCAGGAGCCCAGTATGAAAAAGACATGTGCACCCCTATGTTTATCGCAGCACTAATTACAATAGCCAAGAAATGGAAGCAACCTAAGTGTCCATCAGTAGATGAATGGATAAAGAAGTGGCACATATACACAATGGAATATTATTCAGCCATAAGAAGAAAACAATTACTACCATTTGCAACAACATGGATGGAACTAGAGGGTATTATGCTCAGTGAAATAAGCCAGGCAGAGAAAGATAAGTGCAAAATCATTTCACTCATCTGTGGAGTATAAGAAGAAAGAAAAAACTGAAGGAACAAAACAGCAGCAGACTCACAGAACCCAAGAATGGAGTAACAGTTATCAAAGGGAAGGAGACTGGGGAAGATGGGTGGGAAGGAAGGGATAAGAGGGAAAAAGGGCTATTACAATTAGCACAGATAATGTAGCGGGGGTGGGTGTGGAATGAGGGGGTACAGGGAAGGCAGTGTAACACAGAAAAGACAAGTAGTGATTCTATAACATCCTTCTACATTGATGGACAGTGACTGCAATCGGGTATGTGGTGGGGCCTTGATAATAGGGGGAGTCTAGTAATCATAATGTTGCTCATGTAACTGTATATTAATAATAGCAAAATAAAAAAATGTAACTATCAAAAAAAAGAATTAAAAATAAATGTGCCTATGCTTCCAGCATGCTAGACAAGCTATGAACTGCATCCATTTTTTTCAACTCTACAACCTTGTTTTTCTATATAGCTTCATTCATCACTCCAATTGTCAAGAAAATATTTTACAAGATCAGTATAAATCCTTGTCCCTTTAACTGAATATCACTTCTTATTGCCCATTTTCCCATGGCCAATTCATATACATTTCACATTTATACCATTAAGTTTCATATTAGGTTAAACATATTGATGATGAACAATATTGAATGGATATTCATACTGAATGAATGAATATGTTAAAAAATTCAATCAATTAATTCCTTTAGCTTCATTTTATTAAGTTTGCACAGAAAAATGTGCTGAACCTCTCTCCATTTAGATTCAAAGCCAATAATGTCACTTCCTTAGCAGAAACACAGTTGTGTAAACAATGGTTATCCTGACAAAGGTCAAGAGAAGTGATGATATTAATGTGAAACTACCCCTGACAATGAACACTTTATTACAGAGGAAATGAATGCAAGTTTTCACTAAAATTTACCAGGAAGAAATTTTGACTTTAAAAGAGATTCAATCTTCACCTTTATTTTATTTCTATAATTTTATACGGTTTCTTCCTAAAATTAATTTGAGAGACTTACAATGAGAAATTATATCATACATAATTGCACTGTTAAAATGCAAATGAAAGAGGAAAAGCCTTCCTGAATGTGGAGGGAGACATTTCAGTGTCAAGACCCACTTTGTAGGATATGTTTAGTTCCCCAGAAGTTCCAGCAGTATGATGGAACACACATGTTCTCCAAGTGGCATTTCATTGTCTCTTGGTGTTCCACAAGAAGCATAAGACGTGACACAATCATTCTAATTTTGTACTCTAAGACTGGGTCTGATATGAAAAAAAAGTTTTCCTGTGAAATGTTTACATACATGAAGGAGAGATGTTAAGTGGGTGTTAGTCACCTTTTTTCTAAACCACATGGAGTAATTTACTACATTTTTGCCCCAGTTTCTCTTTATTTGATACATCACACCTGGGGACAGCCGTACAGTCTCAAACAAAGGTGATCGGACATTTTGTTCTTTATTCACAATGGTTAAGCTTCTTTCAGAACTCAACTTTGAAGCAAACAACACATTTTTTTAAAAGGCTTTACAAAGGAAAAATACACAAAGCTATATTTCCAATATAATATTTCCCACGATGCCCACACTGCCTATAAAACTAAATTCAGATTGTGTCTAACTAGTCCACCATGATCTGGCCCTCACCTCGGCGCCTTTTATGTACTCTGTGATATAGCAAAACAGAAGAAAAAAACCTGGAACAACAATAGTCTAGTCTCTTGCATATTAAATACACGTGTCATTGAAAGGAAATTAACAGCACAAATTGTGGTCAAAGACCCCAAATTAAGACTCAAAATAATGTGCTGCCTCTATCTGGTGAAATCAGGAGGGCTCTGGATGACTGAACAGAGAGATCCCTCCCACTCTGGGGGATAAGGCCCCCTAACCAAACAGCCCTCTTTATCAAGAGGATCAGCTGCAGCTCTTGCTTATCCGCAACGGGCAGGTTTAAGTTTCCTGTCAGTCCATGGAAGTATTCAGCCATGTGAATTATATTTTCCTGTGGAACCACGGAGCATTCCACCGGTTTGATACTCAAAGCCTACCTCTCTCAGCTCCTGGTTGTTTACTGTTAACAGTGCAACCTCCATGTGGCCCCATGTGGTGTCCTGCTCCCTCAAACTGTGAATATATGTGACGAATATATGTTATCTCATCTGTCCAGCATCAAGTGTCATGTGCTTGGCCATTACCACATAGGTAGGATGGGAAATCACCTCCCTTAACAACCATATGAATAGCAGGCAATTAAGCAAGTAAGCAGAGGACAAGATGCCAACCTGATTATTAATCAAAGAAATAATATTTAAATCAGTGGATATAAAATTTGGCTTCTGAAGTAATATTTTTTTTTCTTAAAATTGTATCACTTTAAATTCCTGAGCAGCAAATGAAACTATGTTCTTAGGTGAGAAATGCAAATTGGTAGAACTTTTCTGGGAAGGATTTTGACAAGATGTCTAAGAAACATACAAGATATCCCTTCCATTATACTCAGTCATCTTACTTCTGTGAATACATTCTTACATTCTGAGATCTTAAAAGTAGTGGTAGCATTTTTTCACTGTGGCATTGTGTATCATAGTGAAAAGGGGAAGACAGCATAAATGTCCAATAGTTGAGGAATGGTTAAAGTAAATAATCTAATACCTACACACTAAAATAAAAAGTAATCATTACACTTATGTTTTTGAAGAATTCTTCATGTAACAGGAAAATGCCTTTATTAGGCAATTTATACTGTACTAAAATATGTGTGTACTTTCAGGTTTTAGTGTATATACTATATGGGTATAAAGAGGACAAAAAGAAAAGGGAGAGACTATAAATTGTAAAATTGTAATGTTTTTTTCTTTCATCTTTATACTTTTCACTATTATCATACTTTACAGGGGATTTATGTATGTATGTATATAGTTATCCATCTATGCACACACACACACACACACACACACACACACATACACACACACTCATTTTGTGTATACATACAAAGAAGAGGTCGAGAATAGTATATACATCTAGCCATTTAGCTACCAGCAGCTGAGAACTAGATGGAAGGTTTGCCTTTAAGGTCTCTAATAGGGGACAAAGATGAAAATAATCATGAGAAAATAGGAAGGATGGGTTTTCTATGCTCAACTGATGAGATTCTTTGAGCAAATGAGATGCAGAAAAAAAGTTGTATATGTACATATATGTACCCATAGTTTGTGACACATTTTAATTTTTAATATACCATTTCATGTATCCATTTCTGTAATCCTCTATCTGAAAAAATTTTAAATGGATTTAACAGTTACAGACGGTGGCTGAATTATGTTTTCAATATTTTTATGAGGTAGAAGATGAGGCCTTTTTTTTTTTACTTATCAGATGATCACATTATATCTGAGACATACTGGATAAGAAAAATAAAACTATTCTTGGTAAGTAAAAGGAGCCAGACACCAAAATGGCATACTATATATAGTACAATTTATATGAAAGGCCCACAAGAGGCAAACTAGCAGAGACAGAAAGAAATCACCCACAAGCTGAGAGAGGAATTTTGGAAGTGGATATTGCTGGAAGGCTTAAGAGAACTTTTTGCAATGATTGAAATGTTCTAAAACAAGGTGGTGGTGACAGTTGCACAACTCCGTGAATTATTAAAAGTCATTGATTTGTACACTTACAATGCGTACACTTATAATATGGAAATTATATCTCATTAAAGCAGTTAAAATAATAATAAATAAAGAGCTATCCACATGTGGTATTGCCACTAACTCAGATCCACTGAGATCTGTTATATTTTTCCCATTTCTAAAAGTCCTTAAAGACAGGTGACTAATGAGGAGAAGAAAAAGAGCCACTATTTCCACAGAAGCCACTGCTATCTTTTGAACCTAAACATTTTTAACGTTATTCACTCTAACGTTTGCTAATTAGTCTTTATAGCCTTGCAGATGCATCCAGTCCATTATGGAAATATACATAAGCAAATATCTTTTTTGAAATCAGAAGAATTTCTTTGGCTTCTTTCAAACAGCTGTGTTTCTGAAGCCATAAGATGGAGTTCTAAATAAAAAAGAAACTCATTTCTTGAGCATTACATTTTATTCTTTTTTCTGATAATTCCTCTCTAAGAGAAGGGGAAATAACATTACAAGATTTTTGGACTAGGTTCACTTGCAGTTATGTGAGATACATAGAACTGGTCTTATTTTACAGATGAGCAAACTTATTCTCCAAATTTAAGTAAATGGACAAAGCGAGCTGGATTCTAACTCAGGTCTTTCTCATTGCAAAACTCATTACCTATTCTCTCCATTGTTCTTGTGCTCGGTTGATTAAAGACTTTCAAAACCATTATACAGTTGTACAGCACCTATAATTACATCTTTGAAGTTGAAAATTAAAAGTTAAAGGATCTATTTTCTAAAAAGTATGGACCATTTATCAGAAGATTGTATGCATGTGTTTCTCTCTGCATATATCACCAAAACATAAAGAGATCTATTATATTTGTAGATCAGAGTCTTTGTTCTATTCATTCTCTTAACTTAGTGACCAACACAATGTAAATCAAACCAGGGATGTTCAATGAGTAAGTATTAATGAATAAAAAATTTCAAGTGTATCCAATATGAGTTATAAAAAAATTATAAAATATATTGATGTGTAAGTTGTTTTATAGAAACGAAAAAGCTTATTTATACTTTTTTAAACCTCTATAAATATCCTTATATCAGTGGTTCTCAAATATTTTCATTTTAATGAGCCATATGTACTCTTTAATTTTTACATTATTGCAAATCTGCTTAATATTGAGCTAAACAGAAGACAGCTGAATTCTCACATCTGCTCTGTAATTTGTTGTGATGTCACACATCGTGTAACTTCTGAACACCTCCACTGTATATATACAAGAAAATGACAGTGCAAAGGAAAATGTTGCCTTAGCATTACTATGAAAATAGTTTTGACTTTGTGGACCCCCTGAAAGCATTTTGAAACCATGAAGGTTCCCTGCTGGTACTTTGAGAACCATACAGGGAAAACAATAAAAAGCCACTTTCTATTCCTGTCTCCGGTTTTGAAATTATTTTGCTTCCAATAAATAAAAACATATTTTTTTGTTAGGTGTGATTAGTTTACATAATTATAATAAAGTATTTTAATGCTATACCCAGTTAGAATGGTTTATTAAAATATTATAAATAACAGGCAGTATTTCTACTCTCAATAGTTTATACATCTAAAATGAAAATTCACTAATGATCATCTCTTTCTCTACATGGGAGAACAGATATACAAGATTTTCTTCTTCACTCACCCCTTGCTTATATCCTCATCTTGTTTTACAAAGGCAGAAAAATTATTAACTTAGATAGCTTTTTCACTATTGAATGAAGCTACTGGACATTGTTCTTTTTCTCTGAACATGAAAAACACACAGGAATTAAAAATTATTCCTATTATGGAAAATTTCATACACATAAAAAAGTAGTGAAAAGACTATATCTCATTGTGGTTAATCCTACAGCTCCAATAATTATCAAACCATTGTCAATTTTGTTTCATCTATTTTTCCACCATTCTCCACACAACTAATTTTAAAGCAAATTCCAGGCAAGATATCATTTCATCTAAACATTTTAGTATGCATTTCTAAAATACATACTCTTAATTATTATTAAAAATATTAACATAAGAATGGTAATTACAGCTAAATATAACAGTAAATGCTTAGTATCACCAAGTCAGTCAAACTAAACTTTTGATTGAGCAGCAAATGACAGATATTAGCCAGGGGTGCAAATGCTCTATGACAGGGTTTGCCTGCCACTAGCTTAGAACTTCTAGACTCTGTTTGCCAAAGATTTTCATCTTTGGCTCTAGCCTCATATACACATATACTTAAATCCCTTTAAGATACTGAGGACTTCTTTGAAAATAATATAAATAGTTTCAAATATTTAATTTAGTATGAGATTTTGCTACTCAAGGACACATGGAAAATATATGCAGCAGTAATCAAGGCAGGGCAGATATAATGGGAAAATACTTTTATTATTATTTTAGGCAAATAGAAAAAGAAAAGGAACAGAAAGATGATACAGTACACTCCTAGTACATTTATTGTTTAAAACAATAATCCTTTCTCATTCTGCAAAATTTATATAGAGAGAAAACTGACTTTAGTTCTCAGAGCATAATATTTAAAACAAGAAATTCATAACTCTTACATTTAAAAAATCTTTTCCCAATTGTAGTAGAAGAAACAAATTAAAATAATGAGTTCCAAAAGATAAACTATAAGGTTGAGAGAATAATTACTATAGTATTATATAAAAACAAGGAAACGGCTAGAAAACAGGTATACTGATACAGAGTCCTGATGATTTTGTAAAAACAGTTTGAAGATTTCTGTTGTATGCCCTGAAAAAAATTAATTTGGCATTGCTAGAAATTATTGTTATTTTGCTTTATGAGCTGCAGGGAATTGAAATAGTTTGTAGCAAGTAATTATTTCTACAAAAAGAACCCCTGGATTTTAAGATTCACCCCTGGAATTTTCATCAGTACTTAAAATATAGTCTGCCTGCAATAAAACTATGAAAGGTTGAATTATCTGTCTCTGGCAGAAGAAAAATTACCCAATCTTAAAAGGAAAACAAAATTAGATTCCTAATAGATTCACTCTCTATGAAATAAAGAGAGGAAAATTGCTCATAGCAAAGCCTGTTGCACATTCACATACTCCATAGTCTAAAATCTGTACAGAACAATAACAAGCCTCTGAAAAAAGACAAAGACCTCTTTCTGTTCTTTTTTCATATCAGACATTGAAAAAAACCCCTCCAGCACACACACTATGTTAGATACACTACCTATACATATATCCATACATATGCATATATATTTATGAAGATTTTCTGTTGATGTATGGTGTCTACAAAACAAAGAATACAGCTGAGTGAGAATATAGGTATTATTCATATTTTAAAAATTAACTTTGACAAAATTTATATTTTGTTCTCCAGATTTAAATAATAGAAGTTGTGACTTGTAATATAAAAATTCCATTACCTTTCCAAAACAGTGTTATTTTGAGAGGGTCCAAAATTATTTCAAAATAAAAGAGTTTTAAAATTCAGTCATAAGCTTTGGTTTACAGGACACAAACAAACATACAAACAAAAAATTCAGCTTAAGTGATAATGTGCCAATTGACAAGGTACAGGGAAATTTATTTCTTTGAAGAATCCAATATAGTTTTCTACTTCCTGTGTAAGAATGGTCTAAAGTCCTAAAATCAGCAACCACATTACTCAATAGAGCAATAATTATGGAGCACTGTACTGCCATGTACATTTTTTTAATGCAGTTAAAGAATGATCTAAATATGCACCATCAATTTGTCATATTAATGATCATGCAATTATTGTCTTTCATGTTCAAATGTATAGTTTACCTTTTGATAGTTTCCAAAGTAATTTTTATACAAAAAAGTTCTCTAAAAGTTAATGAGTCATCTAAACTGAGAATCAAATACCTATCTCAACACATCATTAAAATAAAAAGGACTAGGTTATTTGATTTCCTTTACCTGAAACTGTGTGATCCTTAGAGTCTCTTATTATTTTTATTCTTGCATGAGGAAAGATGTAGTGCACGGTCTTCCCATTCATCTGTAAAATCTGACATACATGTGATAAAGTGAAAAATCAATGTTAAAGACACTTAAAATCCAATATACAGAATTAGACACACATTGAATCAATGAAAATAAATTAAGATTGTCAAATGATCACATCTTAAGCACCTTACAATATATAATATTATCAGTTTCTGGGCTCATTACGGTCTTCATATTTATATGCAATTTCTCTTGGAAACTTATTTGTTGTGTTCAGGAAATTAATAAGCACATGTAACAGGTTCTAAAGGATGTTTGCTACTGCATTAGAGCGTAAACAGTGATGACAGTGGACAGAGAACGTATATGGAAAACTGACAGTTGCTGATTTTGCTTTGGGTGGCCTAGAAGTGGAAAGGTATTTGTAATTTTCCTAGCAATTAAGTGATACTAAGGGAGAAAAGTCAGAGAAGATCCTCATACTCCACATCTCTATCACTATAATAGGATTACTTTATATTTGTCTTGCTTTAAGTTTATTGTAGAATTGTGCTTTTGCTGAACATGCCTACTAGAAGTTTCAGTGTACACTGGATGCTGAGACTAATTCTATACAAATAAAGTGCTCATTCTAATACTTTATGAAGCCTTCTTTGTATTCAGAATTGTGTTCTTGATGGCATTCTCATTTACTGTTGACATTCCTTCTGGAAAAAGAAGAAACACTTAAAACTATTGTTGCAAATCTGTGATTTCAATTCTCATTATTGAGACTTGAATATGAGAAATGAGATTTCTGAAACACAAGTAAAGTAGTTAATGCAAACTTGTGCATTATATTTCACAGACCTTGCATTTATAATAAACTGGTGAAATGAGAGACAAATAGTGGAATATTTAATTGTATCTATATCAACAGGACTTCATTAGCATGGAATCTTGTATTTACATAACGTGAGGAAAAATTTTGACTAAAATTACAAATGAAAGAAAGTTAAGTGGAGACATTCAACACGACCCATTTCAGAACAGGTTTAAGAAGTATGTGAGAATACTAAACCAAAACATTAAACAGACTTTAGAATCAAAGAGATGTACATTTCGTGAAGAAAAATTCCTTAGAATACCTGTGAGGTTTTAATGTGCCTTTGTAAATTCAGCTGTGAAGCTGTTAGAATTCTACATGTTAAAAGTAAAATATGTATGGAAAAAAAGGCAAGCTTAAATTATATCTTTTAGCTTTTATTCTCTTCTGGGAAGAATAAGCTTAGTCAGGTTTCTGATGAACATAAATACCCCCCAAAACCATCATAATCCTGTTAAGTCCAGACATAATGTGAACAGTTAAAAGTAAAAACTAAAAAATATTGTTTCCAAGTTCACAAAAATATTATGGTCAGTAGAGTTTGTCAACCTATAGATCATGCATACTAATGCTACATTTGTAAGCCACTGAAAATCTTATTTATAACAATGTGTCTATTTTCCTTCTTTCTCCCTCTTTTGCTTGTTTTCCCCCTCTCCTTCCCTCCCCTCTTAATTTCTCTATCCCCTCCTTACTTTTTCTGTTTTCATATTCTCTCATTCTTCTCTGCTAGTCTTCTCCTTCCTCCCCTGATCTGCCTTTACAGATCTTTTTTACTAAAAGTTAAACCATGTGTATTGAAAATTCTACAACTATCATACATAAAACTTTGCTCTGGCACTATAGATAATTAAAATTGGTGGATATTCTTTCAATGTTACTTCAAATATCTTCTACTTTCATATATTATTTAATTTGGATAAGTCCTTTTCTTTCACTTGGCCAAAGATAAACTAAGAAAACAGAACTTTGTCTTTTGCTATTCTTGTCAATTCCCTAGACTAAGCAGAAACTGATGTAATCTCGTGGTGTGTCTACTGCACAATCTACAACAGTAAAGTCTCTCAAATTCCTCATCAGTTTTATAAGCTGGCCAGTATTGCCTTTTGATTTGTACCTATGACAACATTAGTAGAAGGGGCAGTAATCATTATTTTTGCAAATGGTAAGGGCATCTCAAAGAGTCTCCGTAGTTTCAGAGTTTGCCTACAACCAGCTTCATGAATTCACTTAGCAAATCAAAAACATTAAATTGCCATAATTATGATCATGATCAATGTGACCAAGAGTCTGTAGAAAGCAGAGTCATCCGTCTCCCACATAGCTGAATCTTGGCTTTTTCCTCACCCTTGCAGATGAATGTTGAGTTTCTGGCAAAGGGGTTTCAGAGCAGGCATTGCTTCTGCCCAAGGAGTGTGTGGGAGAGGCCGGAGGGCTGGACTGCTGTCAACAGCGCCCTGACCTCTCCTCAGGAGGTCGGCCTGTGCTGCCTCTGTCATCTGGTGCTTCTGCACTGGCAGAACTACCACCTTTATGCCTCCTAGAAAAGGGATTCTTCCTCTTCCCTACCTACAAATATTTCAAAAGGATTTATTTTCATGAATTCAATATCATACTTCTGAAATAATAAACTTTTGTGTTAGCCTATCTTTTACACAGATAGGCATCCTTTCCCTCACTCAAACACCATGCATGCTACATGCAGGATAGACAGTGCCCTTCTGGGGGATGCAAGCACTGTGCTAACACTTCAGATATATCTGGTGGTGGATGAAGACGGAGACTCTCCTCTCTAGGAGCTCACTGGGACATGACGCATGCAGTACCCCTGGAGCACAAAAGAAAGACACTTGTCCTAGATTTGTAGGGAGGTGCTGGTGGTGTCAGGGAAGGCTTCTTGTAAGATGGGGCTTGGCAGAAGGTGTGGGCATTGGCGCGAACAGTGGAGGCATTCTGTACTGGTCAAGAAGTGTTGACCTTTACAACCACCATGGGAGGGTTATTAGCCCTATTTGAAGATGAAGTGAAGCAGGAAAAAATTTTTTTAAAGAGGCCTGGTGAGCTGTTCAATTTACAAAGCAGGAGCTGAGCTTTCATGGAACATACATGTATATATATATTTGCATATAACATATATGTATTTGAAAGGAAGCAAATACAGATTTGCATAAGGGTTATTTTTATAGTTAATATGATTTTGAGTCTAATGAAAAATTTAGGATTTTTTTTACTCTAATGTATGTTTTACATAAGGTATTTCTAAAAGCAGATAAATTAGCTTTGCATTAGTCAATTTGGTTTTATTATTTTTGCCTTCAGAGAATTTTATGAGCATAAATTCTAGTTATGCATAAATTTTCAAATAAAAGCATCTGGGTTTATTGGTACTAAGAGCTCTGTATCACCTTTTTATGATTACTGATGCAAAGAGGTGAATAAAATGAGAATGCCATATTGCTATTCTCTCCAGACCAAAATGTAGTTATAATTTTATGAGGGAAACAATGAAGATAAATATTAATGCAAAAAGCATGAATTTTGAACTTCATATAAATGTAACCAAAGCATATGTTGTCTTCTATGTAGTTTCTACTTAGAAAAAACTATAAAGAAAAACAGGAATTCCTGTGACAAAAAGCCAACATATTTGTTACCTTTTTGGGGGACATTGAGGATTACAATCTGGAAGGGGCACATTGGGGCTTTTAAGGGCAGGCAATATTCTTTTTCTTGGTCTGTGTTGTGGTTATATGGCTGTTCACTTTATAACTAGTTTATATATCTGCAGTTTCCAAAACTTAATATACAGTGTTTTGTTTGTTAGATATCAAAAAAAATGAAAAAATTATAAAAATGTAAAAAATAACCATTAGCAAGAAAATAAACATTATTACATTTGCCTACATATAATTCTAACGAGGATAACATTGTCTTCTTTATGAAAAACAGCAAAAAATTCATTAAATGACTTTAAATATACCCTCTCTGTATAATTTTGGCATTATATTGGTCTATAAGTATATATTTTTAAACATAATGCACTATATACTCAGTGGATCAAAACCACAAATCTGTTGATATTAGTAACAGAAGATTAGGAACAAAAATGTCATTAGGGCTGTTAATGTTTCATGTACATATAAAATAATAGGATTTTAGAAAATATTTTTTGAGGTGGACACAGATTGCTTTAAAATGTATCATCAAAAAATATTAGTTGAATAAATTAGTCGAACAAGACTATCCTGAGTATCCATGGAAATAGTCGTGTCAGGAAATAACTGTATGGAAATTGTTATTTTTTAGGTCCCTAGATTATATATTTAATCTTATTGGGATTTTTTTAGAAGGTCTGTATTTTCATTGGCTCTATCTAGGTTTTGGAAATGTTAAACTTCAAAGAAACAAATGAGACAGGTAAGATATAAAAGTAAGTCAATATAGAGAGATTCTTATAATAAAATATATTCGAGGAAGTTATTTTCAGCTGAAAAATGTTTTAGTAATTGTTGATAAAAAGAGGCAAATAAACATTTTTAAACATGTTCAGAATTTCATTCATTTTTCTTACTCTTCAGCCAGATTTATTTGATGAGATTGAAATCTGATAAATTGAAATAAACTACTAATGCAATTTTAAGAATAATAAGGTAAGCTAATAAAAGTATAATTCAGTAGTCTGACACATTAAGGTGAAGTACAAAGAAAAGGAAGTATACTAATATTTTATAGAGGTAAACCCACCCTAAATAAAAAACTTACTAAAGATATAAAAAATAAAGAGAATATTTACAATATCTAGAGAAGAATCCCAAGAACTAGAAAATATGACAGCATATAGAAAAACAGAACAAAATTCTGAGAAAAGGAAATTCTATTCAACAGCTAGAAATTGGTCCATGAAAACTGAAACTGTTTAGAAAGAAATCAAATCTTAGAGTATAAATATTATTTTTTAGACAGTATTTATATGTGTGTTAGTCTTTTCCTTTAAATCTTAATGTGACAAACACTGAAATTATAATCACTCATATGGTTCGTCTTCATTGTTCAAAACATTATGTCTTCTATATCAATAAATCACTAGCCAACACAGAATGATTTAGGAGTCAATGTACATTAAATAAGTCAACTATCTCTTTTGTGGGTGTTTTAAGGATTATGAGTACGTGGTCTGCAAATATCTCATCTGTTAAGGCAATTGATTTATAGTCACAGGGCTGACCAGAGAAATCTCCCTCAGTTTATCCAACTGTTGATCTCCTCATGTATCTTAAACTATCCAAGTCTATTTTGCCCAGTATTCCATAAGCTCTTCAGGAACGTCATGCATTCTCCTTGTACAGACAGTAGTGCTGGGTATGTTGTACAAACTTAATTACCTGGTGGAGGAATGAGCCACTTAAACTGCCTGGTAGAAACATCACAGCTATGCTGCAGGGTTGAGATGTCACGCCTGGTGAGGCAAGGTACTTACTACTTTATGTTAATGAAAACAAAATCATTGTGAACTTGACTGACAAAAGTCACATGCATTTGAGAATAACTGAGACCATGCTAAAGTGAATTGGTTGTGTTTTGTGTGTGTGTGTGGGGGGGGGGATAAATCTAAGAGAGATTGTTCAATAATTCACTTACTTGCTCTTGATGTTGACTGAGTGGTCTAGAGTGGACCAATCTTTCTGGTAGTTTTCTATCCAGACCATGTCCATTATCCAAACGAGACTCCCTGGGTTTGTCAAACCAATCTGTTTCTTCCCGACGCAGGTGATAGGCTTTGAAGACCAAGGAAATATCAAACATTGCAACCCCAACTAATACGGATGATGGGGGGATGTAGATATTCTGAAGAACCAACATGCTCCAGGCTTGTTAACCACTCATGCATTTCAAACACAATGCCCAAAGGGATGAGAAAAATCATTCATTATGTTGAAAATTTTGTATCATGGAATAACCTAGAATAAATGACGCAGACACTTGGGCAACTTTTCAGAACAACAACAAAAAAGAAGAAAATAAAAGAAAAATTTCAAATCAGGAGGAAAAAAAAGAGAAATTTAGATAGTGATTGAATAAATAAATGAACAAATGAATATTTCTCAAACGTCATTTTAATCCATCTCAGTCCCTTGGTTCCCATCTCCTCACCTTTTTCCACTCTGTACCACCCACCATTGCTAAGGAAAATGTACTTTTTTGAGTACAGATGATTCTGTCACTTACCCACTGTTAAATCAAACCAGTACCAATATGTGGCTGCTGGCTTTAAGCATTAAATATTTTTTAAAACATGACATTTCTATGACACTCATAAATAAATGACAACATTGATTGCTAAGAATATTCCAGATATTATTGCCAGGAACAAGTGCACCATAACCACCTGGGTGCCCAATATTAAAATATATCATTTAGAATTTCTTAATAAATAGTAAACAATTATTTTCTGTGATTTAGGAATTTGAAGAGTTGACTGGTGGCTTTTTGTACTTATGAAGTGACAAAACTTGACGTCTTAAAATATTCTTTTTTGAAAATGCAACCATATTCAAGTACATCATTACTATTTAATTTTTTTCATCCCTCTCAGTTCATCACAAGGGCTTCTAAAGCTATTAGTTAGCAACGAAAATTCCTACTTTACTTAATATACAGAATTTGATTTTATATGAAGTTTTATTGTTTGTAAAAAGAGAAAATCCCTAATAGTCCCTGGAAATAGATTGTTGCTTCCTAAATGGCAGATGGAGCAGCCCTTCTCAAGTGCTCATCCTGAAAGATTTGTTGATAATGCTGTCAACTTCTGCTTTCTTGAAACTCTAGTGTCTACAGTGCCACCCTACTGAGTTCTCCTCTACCTCATTTTAGTTTTCTTTTTCTGTCTACATCCCTGATTGCCTTCTCTTACCAAAACTTTCTCCCAAGACTTTTTCCCCAGGCAATTTCCATTACTTATTTACTGGCAGGGCTGGCAATCCCACAGCTGTACACCATGACTCACCTCTAGACCTCCTGCCATCTGGGTCAGTGCTGCTGATTAACCACATCATTGCCACCAGTAAATATGGAAGGGTAGATGATGTGTCGCAATTTAGTCAGTCTTAGATTTGAGGAAATACAGTGGTACATACCTGGTTTGTCATTGTGTATGTGCTTGCCTGAGCTCCCCTATTAGATTCTAAGCTGCTTGAGGGCAAGGCTCATATTCCTTTTTAAAATAAATATTAATTTGTCCCTTGAACCTCAGTAATAGATTTTCTTGACATTTATTATGTTTTTTCATAGTTTTAACATGACACCAAGTGACCAAATTTATGAAAAAATATTTAATGCAAGAGAAATTTGATAAGTAACTACAAAACAAATCCATTACTTAATCACCAGTCTCTAAAAACTTAGTAGATTATCCCTAACAACACTAATTTATTTTATCTTACTTCTGATATATCTTTATTATATATTCCTCACAAAAAGAAAAAAATCTATACTGATTTTAATAAATGAATATCTTGGATAACGTATATATACAAGATTTCACTTGAATATGTAACTGCTAATTACATTTGAAATACAATCTTTTAAAACATGTTTCCTTGGTTGTGTCTACATGAATAAGGCAGAATCTCAACCTGATCTAAATTTTGTCAATTTATTTCCATTTCTGAACACTTTGCCTTTTACTTCTTATAATAATTCTATATGTAACTAAGGATTTCTACCATGCTTTGGATAGGAATATATAGATCAACCAACAGCAAACAAAATCAGTGAAACTGCTTTTATATTGGATTCTGTCTTTATCATTTATAGCAAGTTGGACATAAATGCTAATTGTTTATAACTGCACTTGTCTTACCTGCCATGGTAGATCTTCACTTTAAAAATTAAATTTTATACTAATAACATTTTCCAAATTAGTTTAAATGATTTGCTGAAGATTAACATCCCCTTTTTTTAAACTGATACTTTTTTTTTCAAACTGATACTTTTTTTTTTCAATTCTTAAATGTAAAATGCGAGTAACCTATTTTTGGGTCTAGCATTATTCATAGGCAACAGTTACATGAATAGCTTAATTCTATTCTGTATAAAATATTAGTTGAAATTTTTTAAAAAATCAAAAGGTTTTTTTTTTTTTTTTTTGCATGGAGTATACTTTGAAAGAATGTTTTCAACAAAATATTTGTGGCTGGATAAAGAACTATAACTTGGCTGTTTCCGGCTTAGCTTCCCTCCAATCTGCTCCAGAGGAAAGGCTTCCTGCTCTGTATTTACCCAGATAACCATTTACACACATCAAGTGTGGACTTTAAGCTGATGGCTATAAATATTAAGCAATGTAAATTTTGCTTACCTAGATTTACTGTCAAGTAACCTATTTCAAAAAAACCTAGAGTTATATAGAACATATTGAAAAACATCTTATAGTCTATAAACTAGAGTTTAACTGAATTCATAGAAAGTATAATTTGAAATCAATTAAGTTGCTTTGTCTACACAAAACTAAATAACCTGTAGGAATGTTAAACTTTTCAAATTTTTCTTAGTAACATTCAGATACAGACATAGCATATATTTGGTAAAAATAATTTTTTAAAATCCTTAATATTTAATGAGTTCAAAAATGAGTTATATGATTGGGAAAAACAATTTCCACTTTTTCCCTTACACAAGGAATCCAAGATCTCAAAAGAAAAGTAGGTCATTGCTCACCTGAAGAAAAGTAATATGTTTAGGTGCTATAAAAGCAAAGAACATACATTTTAAAACATACAACTTTTAAATATAATCACTACAATTCACACACATATTACATATGTAGTTCAATTTTTTATAGCTGTCTTTTGTCTAATTATGTATCAACATTTATTTTTATGACTAAATTTCTCATGAGCTTAATTTTTAAATATTTTAGTTTAATTTAATCTAAATTTCACTTGACTTACTTCTTTGTTACTGTCTTTATACTTCATAATTTTGTCTGCTGTATGTGTCTTCATCTACTTTATCAAAACAATTTTTTTCATATAGTCCTTGATGATTATGAATATATGTCATCCAACACATGATGAATAAAATATTGGGTTATATTTATATGACTGCTTATAAATAAATGCCACATTTAGATATTCTAAATATCTAGAAAGAGTTGTATGTCAGGCACCATGATGACAATACATGTGTGATGAATAAATTGATTCATCAAATTCTCTTCAAATGTATGCTCATCATGTGCACAACAGCCTTTAGTTATGCCATAGACCTGTTAAGAGTTTTTGTTATTTTACTGATAGGATTGTTGAAGTGCCTATTTATTCTAGTGCAGCAGTCATTTTATATGTATAAAATGTGTGTAAAATGTGGATTGTGAAGAAAGTAAAGAATAAAAAATAAAGACTTTTTCTACATAATATCGTAACTCTTGTCGAACTATGTAGGTTCATTCCAACAACTGGTTAAATAAAAAATTACACAGAGTGTTTTATTTATTGACTAATTATCAATAAAAATGGTCAATCCAATAGCCTGTAGAGAAGAAAACCGATCAGAAAGTGATTAGTTTGTTGGAATTTCACTAGGAAAGGCAGTTTGTCTTCCTTCAGATCCAGTAATTACTTTAGTCTTGTTCAAATCTAGATTTGAACTTCTAAAATCATATTGGTGTCTACATACAGAAGCAGAAAGAAAATCTTTTTTCATGGAAGCACATTTTGCTCTGAGTCGTCAGGGAAAATACCAAATTTAAAAGGGGAGATGTTTGAGGAAGCTTAGTGCTTTGCAGTCTCCAAAGGCATGAATTAATAATGCTCTTATTTGATCAAAAACATTTTATTTCCAGGACTAAAACCACACCTACATTCAAATGTAAACCACGACAGGGGGTGGGCGTGGCAAGAACCCTAAGTCATGAGTCTTCCGGGCAGGAATACGACTTTTCAAAACAGACTTGGAATAGACAATTTTTAAAAATCCTTATGGTTCCATGTGATTAAACAAACAGACAAATGCCATAGCCAGTTTTTAAGTAAGTGTATACTTGCCTTAATACACTTATTCAGAACGAAAAACTAGCAAACAATTTAGAGCAAAAAATTGGGATGATGCAAAAAGCAAAGCCAAGGAAAAGGCTGAATGGATACACCAGGAGGATCTGAACTCCAAGTAAGTAAACTCACAAAAGTAGCATGTGCATTTTCAATAAACCTAAAGAATATTTCATACAGACTGGTAAGATTATTAATGTCATATCATATTTAGTGCTAAGCTTTCTAGTATATAATGTAAAATAAATAAACTTGTCAATTATTGCATTCATAATGAGAGAGAGATGAAATATGAACTTCTTATGTAAGGGAGATTATAAAATTCTACATTATACTAGTATCAGGAACCTATCTGAAAGTGCTTAAAAAGAGAACATTTTTTGAATTAATGAACACTGATCTCACAAAAGTGACATAAATAATTTTCTATTACAAAGTCTAGCAGAATAATGTCTCTAAATATTAATAATTTCACCAAGTGAAAGACACTGACCAATTACCTTAAAAATGCATTTTAAAAAATAAAGAAACATAACAATGAAAAACTTTTCAACTATGTAGTTAAAGGATGACCATATTTTATTGACACATTTATTTGATAATGGTTTTGGAAAAGTGGACACCAAACAAATCAAGCAATCAAGAAACAACAGTAAAATAATAAAATAAAAAGAAAGAAATAAAAGCATGCTACATCTATACACAAGATAAAATTTCCATTTACAGGAAATAAAATTGACGCAAACATGCAAAAGACGCACCAAGAAAAGTAGAATACATCCTTGAAGAAGGAAAATTAAACATGCAGAAAAATAAGAGTTTGAGTTTTGAGAGTAACACGGTAGTTTGAGGCCCAATTTACCTTCACTGTCTGACATGGCATGTTGGAAGTCATCCATGATGAATGCTATGTCACGGTCGTAGCCTCGAGTCCGTGATTCTTCTCTCATGTGTTGCTGAACTTCAGGCAATGAGTGACTTGATCCAAACTGATCCCTGGTGTCTGCAGATATTGGTGGCAGGGGTCCAGCTGCAGCCCTGGCCATTCCCATTGGCTGGCCAACAGGACTGAGTGGACTCTCTTCTTCAGAATTCTGGGCCACAATTGGTATTCTTCCCCTACTCTGGCTAATTGGCAAGCTGGTAGGCTTAGTTCTGCCAGAAGATGATGCATGACTGAAGGAAACATCTAGAGCTTCAGCCTCTTGAGCTTTCAGTCTTAGGGAAGAGCTGGAAGAATCTCTTTTAATTGATAAATCAAGCCCATAGACAGAAGAAGGTCTGGAAGACGGTCGGGACCTGCTGCCACTACCGTACGGCTTATCTGCTTCATCCTGCAGAGCCGACCGTAGGGTATTTCCTAATGTGCCTAGTCCTGAACCAAGAGAAGACCCCATAAATTTCTGCTGGTCTGTAATATTTTTCCTAAGGCCAAAAGTGATATCATCTTGAAGAAGCCTTGCTCTGGAGGAAATGCCACCAATAGATGAAGTGCTAGAAGTCATGTAAGTCGAATAATCAGGTTCAAGGTCTCTACTTTCCTGAATAGGGGAAAATTTTGACATTTTAGGGTCCATTAGTGATTTCTTATGCTTTGACTGCTTTTGGTAAAGGATGGCTGCTGGCAGCTGCTTTGCTGCCTGTTTCTCCAGTGTGAGCCTACTGATGCTGTACTTCTCAGACTTGGGGAAATGTCTATAGCTGGTATCGGCATGGTAATAATGAGAAAGACCAGCCAGGTGATCTAAGCTCTCTGCTCCTCTACGGAATTCTTGTTTAATCTGATGTTTCAGGACCTTTAACTCATAAGGATCTTCCACTGGATCTTCCTCTGCTTTTACGTAACTATGTAATCTGGAGGAAGTCTGCAAAGGTGCTAGAAAATCTGTTACCTCTTGAGACCTACGTGTTTCAGTGGTTCGAAGGAGACGGTCTGTTTTCGATAGATCTTTCTCATGAAGGCTAAATGCTGTGCTTAAGGCTGCTGTTCCTTTGGTAATCTCCCCAATGTCATCAATTAGGACATAGTTTCGTGTAGTATGATGGTCAATATCTGCATAGAAAGAATCTGCTGATATGCTGGATATGGGGCTGCTTGCCATGCTACTTCTGTCCTCCAATCCTATTCTCAAGTCTAAGCTATTGTACTTACTACCAAGATGGGAAACAGCGTATGTGTTATCAGTAGAAACAGGCGCTATCATCAGGGGTTGGTTGCGAATCACCTCATAGTTTGAAGTTATCTTGGGCTCCAAATACAGTGTAGTTTGACGTGGCTTTTGTTGTATCACCATCATCTGTGACGGTAGCTGATAAGATGGTTGTGGAGCTGGTGTAGGTTGAGCTTGAGGAGTGAAGGACATTGTTGCCACAGCTTGGAATGACGGCTGAGTCTGATAAGGTGAAACTTGCTGATGGTACAATGTTTGTTGCTGAAAATGGGATTGTTGGGTGTATGGGGTGGGTGCCTGCGTAGGAAGAGCAGGGGAAGAGTATTGGTATTGTGTATAAGGACTCGTCGGAGGAACTAGTTGCGATTCTGTTTGGGTTTGTGGTGGTATAAACTGGCTGAATTCCGTTTGGGGGGCTGTTCTTGGGCGCTCTATGCCATGCTGACTTTCCATTCGGGCTGCTCTGCTGCTGCTCACCTCACTGTCAGACATGTAATCCCGATCTTCGGCTACACCCTGGAGGTAGGCTCGCTCCCTCTTTTCTCGCTCCTTTAATAATGCCTCTTTCCTCCTGTTAATTCCCATTTCCAGGTACCGCAACTTGGCATCGATCTCCTTTTCTTCTTCATCAAGTTCTGCTTGTTTCTTTCTAAGCTTTGCAGATTCCCTCTCCACAAGATCAAGCTCTCTGTCTATATCCTGGAGAATTTTGGCCCGTGCCATGGTGTTGGTTCGGCAGATCCTCCTCCTGGAAACCGTTCCCACAGCGCTGTATGTCGCCTGGGCTCCGGCGCTGGTCTCCTCAGGAGGTGGGTTTGGCAGGGTTCTCTTAACTTTTTTCTGGGAGCCAGAGGGTGTCATGGTTTGGGAACCTTTTGTCTATAAGTAAACAAAATACAGTACTTCATTATCAAGGGAAAAAAAAGATAAAATGCTTTATGATTTACATTTAAATAAAATGATTTCATATGTTTCAGCTTTGATAGCATAATAAAATAAAAATATTATATATCATTTCAAGTATTAGTCACAAATATTATTAACTGAAAAAAAATTTTCCATTCTTGGCAAATTGGTTATTTATTATTATAACTTCTGGGACATTAGAAGTGAGTTTTGAAATCAAACACAAAACTCATTGAGAGGCAGGGCTTCTACTTTAGTTAGTCTCTCAGGAGAACTCCAAAAACTCATTTTCCAACTATTTAATACACATAAGATAATTTACTGAATGTATTCCCAGGGCATTTGTATTATCTAAAATGTAGGTTACATTTGTCAAAGATGCTCATTTACTGTTAAGTTCAATCATTTGCTTCTTTCTTCCCATTCCTACTTGTACCCCCTAAAGTAGCTATCATTTCTATTCCAATTATGAAATGTTTTTAAGTGAGATCCTCTAATTCTCTAATGTCTTTTTTTTCCTCCAAAAGAAAAAATCTGAACCAATTTCCTATTTAATCTTTATTTTGGGTCATATTTTGTGTGACTATTTGAGTCATATTTTCTTTCAACTTCATTATTCTTTAGTCATTTTAGTTACTTCTTAATGCATTAGCAACTTCTTTACATGAAGCAAAAGGAACTGGTGCAATAAAAACCCACCGAAATATATATATTTTTAAATCAGATAAAGTATCAGTGAGTTGTTTCAACTTCACTTAGCTAATTTGTAAGAAACTTGCATTCTAAGAACTACTAGTCTTGAGAATCACACAATTCAGAATATCATGAGATATCAGAGCCCATGAGAGATAATTTTGACTATTTATACTTAAAATAAAACGACATACTCAAAATTACCCAAGCATTTAGTAGTGTATTTACCACTAGATCTCAGGTCTTCCACCTTCCAGTTGCATATTCTTTGCAAAATGCTTTTTTTTTCTTTTTCTTACTAGTAATCCAAAGACCTTAATCCTCCCCTTTTCCCCCACTGAGGGCAGAAAAATAATGGAAAGTATATGCGAATTATGTCTAATTAATTAGATCATACTTCATAACAACCCTATATTTTAATTGTGAGTATTAAATAAAATGAAAAGAATTGACAGTGAAAGAGAATAAATAATGTGCCAAACAGCAACTTTTGGGAGCTCCAATTCCCCTGTGTTTTCACTGTCTACCTATTATTTTCAAATTAATTTTCAAATGTCGTCCAAGAGCTGTGTTTTCACTGTCCACCTATTATTTTCAAATTAATTTCATTGGTGGTTTTTTTTAAATCTGCTTTCTGTCTTAATTTTTCTGCTATCTTTATCTACCCTCACTAATTGTTTCTTTAATAGAAAGCATAGTCAAAAGCAATATCCTAAAGATCAATTGAGGTTTATATGTATTTCTGAAATTTAAAATATTTGGATGCAAATCCACAATGAATAAATGTTGTGAGTCTGAAATATGGTAGAGTGATTTGGAAATTGTAGCTTGTTCCTCCTCAAAGAAAAATCTCAAGGATTATGGGGAATTGGAGCTCCCAAAAGTTGCTGTTTGGCACATTATTTATTCTCTTTCACTGTCAATTCTTTTCATTTCATTTAATACTCACAATTAAAATATAGGGTTGTTACGGAGATCATATGAGGCAACTGTGTAAAATATTTGGTACGTATTGTAGGCACCCACTACATATTATTTCCTTGCAAAATCCTCTATTTCTACTGAAAACTATGGATTTTTGATAAATTTAAATTACAAATCTTCTTAAAATGTACACATCATACTTTTTAATATCAACTGGCCATAATGAAATTGTAATAAAATTAATATGGAAATGTTATAATCATTTTAATTAATTTCCCCCAATACTAAGACATATTTTAAATATTTTTCCACAATAACCTTTTCAGTTTCTAAGTATAAATGGTGCTCAGTAGGAGACTGAAAATAGTTACTGTTTTTTCTCCTTGACTTACATATGGTAGATTTGGTAGTCATGTGAGAATTCTGAAATTTAAAATGTTCACCTATACTACATGATTATGGTTGAGAAATGGTTTGACAAAAGGATGCTTGTGTACCCTGAAGGCGGTCCAGCACTGCATCATATGGACACATTTCAAAGTAAGAATTCTACCAACCAAAGAGGTTAAAAACACCCCCCAATGTGTGCAACACTAAATGCTGATCCTAGCAGAGAGAAAGCACACAACAGTGAAGGTAACTATGGAATGGAGCAAATAGAGAAAAGAAACTTCTGGGATGACACATACATTTTGAAAATTAATTTAAAAAATATTAAAGGCATCCATTAAATGGTTGCACATATTTGTTGAATGAAAAGATGAAGAAATGAAAGGGTAAAGTAAGAACTTTTTGTGATTATTTTAAAGGTTCTAAATTAAGAAGTGAAATGTCCCAGAATTCACCGAATGGAATGAGAGTATACATGATATCATAGAAAAAATTATGAAGACCCACAGGAAGACAACTTATTTCATCAAGAGTAATGGTTAGTAAAGCGAAATAGAAATTGATATTAGTTCTTATTATTTATTGCTCATACCTGTATGCAATTTTCCCCTAATTTCTGCTTAACAGCTTACAGTTCTCACTTGAGAGAATAGGCTTAAATTCAAAAAATTTAAAATAAAGTCATAGGTTAAAGAAGCATTTCAGGTGTTAGCAATTTTTAATTGTCCTCCAGGGTTGCAAATATTTAATGATCCATGGCACATATTAATTCATATTTTGTGTGCCATGAGTATGAGTCATGGAAGCAAGTGACAAAGCTAATTGGTAGAAGCTAGATATTTAGTTAGCCTAGCTGACCACTCAGTCTTTCCAGAAGTGGAAATAGTTTTGCTGTTCGCTAGTTGGTGACAAAATAGCTCTTACTGTGACTAGAGAAGGAGTCACAAAGTTGGAGATTTGTTAAGGTCTCAGCCATCTATATTCCTCTCAAGTTAGAGGAAGTATAACATAATCATTGAAACTTAGTCTCTCAGGGAGACTACACAGAGTTTCAGTCCTGGCTCTGCCTTTTATGAGATCATTAGCAAGTTGTTTAAACTTCCTGCGCCTTGGTTTTCTTATATGTAAAAGGAGGATAATATTTATTCTTCCGTTACTGGTTTGTCTAAGGAGTGAGCTAAAACAAGAGTCTAGATTAGGTTATAATCCCAGGAGAAAGACAGAAATACAATAGAAAATTTGAAGTGATGTCTTGCCAATTTACAATTTAAAAAGAACTGACTTTCAAGACCATATATGACTTCCAAACTGGGTATTTTATTCTAATCCAATCAGAATAATGTAAAATGAGAGAACAGAGTGCCAAAACAGAGAATCAAAACAAAATAATGTAATTGCTTAGAAAAGACTGAGAGATGTATAAAAGAAATTTTATGATGATTAAAGGTGATATAGATGGAGGCCGCAATTAGAGATGATGACAATCTAGAAAAATTTTGCTCAGTAAGATTTTCCTTGACAACTAGCTTGGTAAGTGTTGTTTTTAGACAGATCTGGTATCCTTAATAAAATAATTTAAAACTGTTTGCAATAGCTGAGCAAATAGCAGGACAAGGGAAAGAAACAGAAAGTTCAAACAATAGAATGGAGGCTGAAGGGAGTATAGAAGAATAGCTAATTTCAGCTGCAATGCCTAGGAGATAATTTTGCTAATCAGCAAATACACTCCAGTATAAGTTTTGCTGTCCAAAGTTATTTTAAACTACACTCTTCTCAGGGGATCCATTTATACTATGCATCTTATATGGCAAAGGAAAGGAACTTTTCATTGCTCTGAGGAGTCAGGGCTATTAATAAAAATATCAATAGCTAAGGTATTTGGATACATGATCCTAAGGACTTTAAACATACATATGTGCATTATCTTCTCAAAATAATCTAAACTCAGTCTAAGGATGAAAAAAGGAGGGTACCTGTTTTATTTCAAAAGTTGAACAAGCTAAAAATAGCTCTTACACCAAAATTATTCACTGACTGCCATATATAATAAGCACAGCAAAATTCAATTTACTAATTTATTCTAGGTGGTGCTAAGTATAATCATAAAATGCACTGTTTTAGATACTAAAGGCACAGAGCTAAGAGGCATGAGATATACCAAACTAAGTTAAACCCTGTTCTCAAGGAAGTCATAAATCAGGAGTATTTTTTAGCATATTGTATAAAGAACCTACTTCAGGCTTTTGCTACCTAGCTCTTGTCAATATCAGAGTAAACTTCTCAACTGTTGTACTGATACAGAGACTTAGAAATGCATTTTTCATTTTATAAATATAGATGGTCATGTCTGCTGTTGGAAATCCATGTTCATCATGATAATTTCTTGGATTATTAAGCTTGTTCTTTCAGTTAAGCAGGAAAGATTTTCTTAAAGGCCCTTATACTCATCCAAACAGTATAATTCCTCCTATAGTTTAATTCTAAACACTATAATTCCACATAGATTTATTGATAAGATACTTTGATTCAGATAAGTATCATACAATTTTCTAGAGAAAACAGAACCTCTTAAAAGATCATCTGTATGACAAGTCAGAGGGTGACTCAGAGGGGTACATAAACAGGGTATATTGGAACTCAGAATAAGAAGAGTTTTCTTTTGGCTTGGGAAAGAAATGATGGGTAAAGACATAAAAGAAAGGTTTTTTTGAAGAATGGATAAAACTTAAACAGGAGAGTATCACTTCAGCCTAGTGATGCACTGATACCTGTAAGATGGAAACATATCCAGTGTGTTCTATGCAAACAGAAAGGAAAAGAGAAGGAACAAATAAAACATATCGGGAAAAAAAATACCTTGAAAGCTCTATCTTTATTAAAATCTCTATTTATCCAATTTTTTCTTTTCACAGATTGAAAAGGCGACTTAGTTATTACATACTGGTCAAATTAACTCCAATACCACATGAAATATCAAGGCAAACCATCCATTGTAAATGTGCCATCATTGGCAATGACCTGCAATGCGGTGTGCTGGGTAGCAATCAGTGAGGCTTTGTCTAAGAGAAAATTGTGGTAGCCCAATTTAATTTCCTTCTGTGATAATGAGGAGGTCCATACTGATAGCACAAAAACAAAGATACAGTATTACAGGGCTTCAGCAAAGCATTTTACATTGTTCCATGACATAGTCGTCAACATAGTTTTGGCCATAAGAATGGAAAGTGATCACATAATTTGTCAGGGATCCACATGTAGACCATGGCTATTCGTGGCCCAGCATCAATGCAAATCAATTAATATTTCTCAGTCTTGGCACTAATGACATTTTTGACCAGATGATTCTCTGTTGGATTGGGGTGGTGGTGTTTGCTGTTTGTGAATTGTAGGTCTTGAGCCACTACATACCATCTGCATATTCTCCCCTACACATGTCAATCAAAAATGTCACTACTCACTGTCAAATGTGGCAGGGTGTGAGGGAGGCAAAACAGTCACTGGCTGAGAACCACTGATGTAGGATACACAAGATGATGTCCTGAGGGAATGATCCCAAGATGGATCTATTGTTGTTTAACATATCTAGTGATGAAGGGAATGTTAGTATTTACGTATCATGGTGCCTTAGTCTGAATGAAAAGGCAGGCTTCATAGAGGAACTGGGACTTGAATGGTGCCTTGAAAAAGAGAACTCTTGGGATAAAGAGTGAAAGTAAGAGACATTCCAGGCTAGGGTAACAACTAAGCAAGTTAGTAAGAATGGGAATGTATTAGATTACTTTGCCTTGTTATACATTTGTTTTATGATAAAATTAGCCCTTATATTAGATGGGATAATTCTTACCTACTGGATTAACATGAACTAATATACAAAAGATAATCAACCAGGTTAAAAAAAATATTGTAGTATTAGGGAACAGGAAGAAAACAAAAACTAGGTGTCCACAACTATGAGAAATAGTCCATTCAGTGCAGAAAATAAATCTTTCTACCCCATAAAAATCTTGGGAAACTTTCCAGAGCTTCAATAACTAAAGAAGTTCAGAAGGTAAGGAACTGCCAGTCTGATTGAAAAATTAGGTAAATGCTAGTTCTTTTTAAAAGTTGCCTGTTACTCTGAGTTCAAAAGAAGGATCAGTGTAAATAGAAAGATTACAACCTTAAGAAGCCAGGTCAATTATTTAGTTGGAGAAATTAAATACTAATATCACTAAGGAGATCAGTTGGATATCTAAGCTCAAAATTAAAGTCAAGAAATTCTTGCCATCTTAAATATAATTGAAGAAAAAAATTAGAGCAGTAATAACAAAAATGCCGATTCTATAGCTTAGTGAACAATTTTTTAAAAGCTGAGAATATATTTAACAAGACAAATCTCATATTGTCCACAGCACTGAATGTTAAGATTATAATGATGAGTAAGACATGGTGCCTGCCCTTGAATTGTGCAGTATAATACACAGAACTCGACAGTATAGATTGCTCTCAGGGCCATTTGACCAAGCCTATTTGAACTCCTCTCACCCAGGGCCTACATTTACTTTGAATAGGAGAGTAAGTCTTCATCTCAGTAAGAAGAATATACATGCTATCCTGCACTCTGCCTTTATTTGTGTTTGTTCTGTATCTGGCTGACCATTCTTTTTCGGGTGTAAATGTTACCCGTAAAGAGCTATGCCTTTCAAACATTAGGTAGGTAGATGAAATGTGGAGGGTTTTTCCCCTGCAAACAAGATAGCTCTTTAAAATATATGAACATAAGTTGGTATATTCCTTCAACTGTGGGAAGCTGTGGTGAAGAAGGATAATGAAGCTGTAAGGGAAACGTTAAGGCTGCTATTTGGAGCATATGACTATTCAGTCCTTGTAAATTGACTGAAGGCAGTTTCTCTCTGAAGTGTCAATGAAAACATTAATTCTCCTTCAAGGGGTTCTCCTCCCAATACCAACAGTTTCCAGTTTTGAGACAAAAACAGCAGTTGAATATAAAAATATTCAGCATTCTACCCTATGCACCACATCATTAAAGTGTTCCCCACAGACCCATTATTTACCACATCCCTCTATCCTCCATCCCACCTCCACACCCACTCTGAGTGAAAACACACAAATGTTTTATGTAAGGGCTCACGAATTTCTGTTGCTTTAGATCGACAAGAAATAAAGGATAACAGAAGAGGGACCCGTGAAAGATCAAGTTCTAAATGGTACCACTCATGGAAAAACACTTTAAAAATTGATAAAACACTTAAAATCCATTAGGCATTGTAGTAGGGTAGAGTGCCTGGCACATACAAAATAAAGCTATAAAATTTCTTCAACTAGGGTACTATAAATAACTTAATACTATTTCCATGAATCAAACCTCTAAATAAGCAGAATCATTATTGCTATGAGACTGTATTGAATTATCGAAAAATTATAGACACCTTTATCAATAAACAGTCTTGAATCTCTGGTGTCATAGGAGAGAATTTAATCATTTGTGATTGTAATTGAAATTGTTTTTTAAAAGTAGTTGTCCTCTAATTGTTGTAATACTCTATTAACAAGAAAATAGAAACTCAAATACAGGACCCTATTAATGGAAGAATAAAAACAATGGAATAGAACATATTTAAAAGTTGTACACTTACCAAGTTATTTCTCAGTCTAGTTGTACAAAGAATGTTCTTCAATTATATTGTGAAAATGCCACTCAATATTTCATCAGATATCTTTAAGCCTTTCCTTAATGCACCTCTTGTCCCAGTTTGTTTTTCTTGCTGAAAGTCATTGCTCTTGGGCTGAGCAGTCAAGCAGAAAACGATTTTCTGCCTCACTGGACAGAAGTATTAGCACTGTCAGTCTGTGCAACACTCATTGCCTTATATTTTCTGGAATGTCCCAAAGAGATTAATTTCTTTTCTTTCCTAAAATCTATTTTACAAAGCCTCTTAGATGTTTTTTAAGGTGATAATTTTTTGCATGCATGTATGTATGCATGTACATGTATATGTATGTATTCCTCATTCCTCCATCCCTCCTTTCCTGCCTTCCTTCCTTCTTTTCTTTTCTCCTTCCTAACATTAAATCAGATGGCTATGTTTCAATGAATGGAACAAAATATATTCTGTTGCTATGGTTCTTTGATACAGTTAAGTATAATGGCCATAATATTTAAGGCTTTTTTTTCCGGACTGGCAACTGCTTTATTTAGCAGTCACACACATATATAGAATTCAGGAGGATTACTCATATTCTATCACAAATTTCCTCAGAAGGGGGCTTTATGTGGAGTATGTTAGGGAAAGATAATTTCTTCCTGAAACTGATTTTACTCAAATTTCAGAGTTAAGACCATAAGAAAGTTAGGACTGATTATACACTGACTTTGGGGTATTCATTTATCATTTTTAATATTTACATCATAAGTATAAGATTGAAGTGGTTATAAGACATATAATCCTTGGCTAATTCCTTTTCTTCTATAACATAACCACTATTTTTGTTAAATCAATTTGTTTATTATTACCCTATCTGTCACTAAGAGGTCCTTGCTCTTTTCTAGAGTAATCCTCAAATTCACTTAGGTTTTTATATTTTTAGACTTTTTCTGTCTTATCATTTCATAAATGGATAATGAAAACGGTTTCCTAAAGGTTCCCTTACTCCAAGCTATCTCTGAGAGACCATGTTCAGCATATCAATCTTCTTTTTTCCTGCAGAGTTCTGCACTGATGATTATATGTCATCCAAATTGTTTTGCCTGGATTGTAAGGAGCTGGTAAAACTCACCTACCCTTCTTGCTTATTCTTCCTTCTCATCACAGTCTCCCCAACTGTACTGCAGCTACACTGCTTGCAGTCTCACTACTTGCTCTTTCCTGCACTGCCTCTTTATATATGCCAGTTACTATTTCTCAGCATGTTTTTTTAATATTGTATTTCCTTACACTTACACAAATACATATATATATTTTTTAATATATTAAATTATTAAGTGTCTTATACCTATCTTCAAGTGGCATGCTATACTTATAACTAGAATATAAAGACAAAGGTCCAAAATGAAGATAAGCTTTGCGGCTAAACACAATGCCATTGCTCATGTGTTTTTAACATTAAAAAAGGAGAGAGGTTATCTAAATGTACTCTTCAACCCTAAAAAACTGCTAAACCTAAGTCTCACAACTGAAATTTATGTATGCATATATGTACGTATGTGTGAGAATAGTCTTCATACAAACAAGCTGATTATTTCAGTTAGCACTGTATTGTGGGTGAGCAGAGGAAAGCCAGAGTAACTAATTTTTTTAAATGGCAAAATTTGTAATTTATAATACTATTATTGACTAATATATATAGGTTTCCAATTTTTCTTTTAATCTATGTCATATAGTATTATGATTGGTACAGGCAAGACACTCAAATATTTGCTCTATTTGCTTTAGGTAAATGTTTAAGTAAAAGAATACTATCTTTGTTAACTAAATTCACTGCTAAGTGGATACTCTCTTCTGGAAGTGTAATGCAATAAATAAAACACTATATATTTTTCAATGCAATAAATAAAACGTTATATTTCAGGAAAAATATGTAAGATAAGAAACTACTTAGAGAAAAAAGCAGTGAAAAATATGAAATTAGTTAAAAGTGATGTAATAAAATTAATGCCGCATGAAACAAGAATATTCTAGAAATGGGTTTAGGAACAAAAGTGAGATAATTCTGAAATGGGGCTATCACAGGATACAGGAAGTATAGGTGGTAGAATCAAGATATAATTGTTTGTCTAAGCCACATACTATAAGGTGTCCTAAAGAGGTAGACATAGGCACACCTTTAATTTATTAGGTAAAATGTCATTGGTAATTCTTGACAAAACAGTTTGTGCAGAGTTACTATACCAGGTTAAATAATAAATGGTAAGAGATAAAATAAAAGCAAGGGAGGATAGATGGACTCTTCAAAGCTTGGTGACCAGGGTAGTGACAGAGTAGTGGTTTGGGGGTGGGTGTTATGGGAAGAGTATTCATTAGGGAGAAAAAGCACATGTAAGACACTGTCAGAAGGTCAGGAGTAAGGGAGGGAATATGATTGAAAACATACAAGGGAGAAGAGTGAATCAATGAAACATTTATATAATGATATCCTTTAGCCAGGAATAATTTATGAATAATAAATGAAAGATTAAGGCTTAAAATATATACTACTTACTATGTAGTGAGCATTATTAACAGCTTCATATAAAATGTCTTAATAAACCACTGACACATCTTTCTTAGAGAGGAACTATTATTAATTCCAGGTTTCAGATATTTATAACTGCAGAGATTTTACGTTAACAGACAAACTTGCATCACTAAGTGACCTGGCTGGAACTTGACTCCATGTTTACCTAATGCTAATGTTCAAGGTTAAGTACAATGTGATTTAAAGTTCATATATTAAAAAAAAATTAATCTACAATGCATATTTCTACATGAGCAAATGATAAATAATGAATGTATATAAAGACAACGGGCTCATACCTGATACATCAAGTCAACAGTACATTTAAGGTTCGGATGAAGCAAATCATTATAAAAATGAACGTAAACAAACTAAATTAGTTATCAATCTGAAATTTATTTTCAATTTTCCTGGAACTTAACGGACTCATCTGATAATTTCCAAACTATTAATCTTTGTTCTTTACCAAGTGTAAGACCGGAGGTACAGGAGGAAGGGACGGGTCTCACTGGAGGAACCCGACTCGAGCTGAGTAAGAAAGAGAACAGCGAATGTCACTCAAATGATTCAATGGAAGGTCCCTAGCCGCAGGTCCCGCCTAGAACACGCGTCACAGTACTCTCTCCCCAGCAACCCAGCATGACCAATCATCGGTGATCACGACACCCACACCAGCCAATTAGCTCTTTCCATATCCTCAGAGCTCTCCCAGCACCCTTGATAAGCCTGTCGCCCTTCCTGCTGGGCGCTACTTCCCTGGCCTGTGGATACGTGGACTGGTGAACCTCGCCTGGGATTGTGCTGATAAATTTTTGGGGGCTCCTTTGTTGCCGCTTGCCTGGTCTGGTTTCGTTTACCTTACACCAAGGGTGTGTATCTCCTAAGTTTCCAGAAGTTATATTCAAAGGACTTACTAGTATTTTACAAAATGAGCTGGAGTCATTTTGGGAGTCTAACATTAAATGGGTACTTTAAATATTAAAGATTGTTGAATACTATTTTTTGATCCTCTGTCCATCTATCCAAATACTTCTAATACTGTAGTATCACGTTATGTGCTAGGCCACAGGGACGTGAGGGTGAATGACCCAGATACTGTTTCTGCCGTCGTGCAGCTCTCAGAGCTTAGAAAAATAATAGAGGTACTTTTTTTTAATTTAGCCTAAGTGCATTTATTAAAAACACACACACAAAAATAACTAAGAGTTAAAATCACGAACCTAGCAAAACAAAATCAGGAAACTAAACCAAACAAAAAGACAAAAGCACGATGTCACGGCGCTTTACGATTGTCGCGCTCCCGTGTCTGTATCCATGGCGTGATAAATTTTATAAAAGCTCTAATGTGGTTCTTAGAGCATGTCAAGGAAGGAGTTTGTATCTCAGGTTTTGCTAATACATATGAGGCACCTAACTGGACAAGTTGTGTGGTAGTTCTAAATGCCAAGAGGGAAAATGCAAAGTCTACAGAGGAGAGATCTCTTGGCAGCACAACACATGTGTAAAGGCATGAAAATATGGTTACACATGTGTGACCATGAGCTACAAAGTTTATTGCGCCATGTTGAAGCAAGTGTGTACACATGAAGGAAGAAAGAGTATGTGTAGGTGAAAATAGAGAGGGACGTTGTGCAAGGCTTTGAATGCCAAGTCCGGTTTTGACTTCACTGTGTAAGCAAGATGGGTCACTGGAGGGTCTCTGAGGAAATGACACAATAACATATATTTATTAGGAGGCTATTCGGACAAAATTTTACTCTTACAAATAGTACAATTTACTAGTACTCAATGTAACTTGTACTCAAACTGCCAAAGAGGTAAACGTATAATAACACAAAAGAGAAGCTACTGACCAAAGAGCTCAAGCCTAATGCATGACCTCTGGTTTCTAAGGCAGATAATTTCTGGAAAATTAAAACCTCAGTCTCTGATTTCCAGTCTAATTTATTTCTCCACTATAACAAGGTAATACCTCTTATAACCCTACTAACTAGGTTATGTGTTCTTTAATAATACTAAAAGTCTAAGGATGCTCTACAAATCTTTTGGCCCCTTTAACAATCCCATTGGTGGAATTTCAACATAAAGACATTAGTAATATATTTACTTATGTAATATTTTTGTTGCATTCTCATGAGATATTCTACCAGGTTCTTAGGATGAAGGGGAAGATGGCAAAAATAAAACCATATGGAACATTTAGAGTTAAGAGAGGAGAAAAACAGAAAGTGTGCTTCACGAGAAGTGGAAAAATTTTAAGTCTGACCAGGAGGCAATGGCAGGTTGGGATGTTGCAGAGAAGTTACATTTATGTACACACACATATATTTGTACATATTTATGTGGTAAAATGTGACTAGTCATATTTTTGTTATACAAATCATATCTGTTTTTGACAAACACCATATATCTTATAACTTAAGGTTTGTATTTTAAAGGACCACATATATTAAAATCATTGTTATGTACCTCTGGGTGAATGCTCCCTTCACACAGACCTTATACGTAAAATGTTAATGATGAAAGTCCTCCAAGTCATGAAATGTGAGCCAGCAGAGATGGCACTGCACCTCTACTGGCCCAGAGTCAGGTGAGAATGTGGGACATTCAATAAACTAAACCAGTTTGGTGCACAGACAGCAAGGAAGAGGATGACATGTGATGGGTCTAGAAAGTTGGGCAGGTCCCTGTAAGCCATGTTGGTAAATTTTAAGCTCAACATAATTTCAAAGAGAAGCTATTGCACAGCAATGACTGGGCTAGTGGGAGTTACACGTGAGAAGCTATATGTGGCTGCAGGGCAGAATAAATAGGATGGGAGTAAAGATGAAAGCAGAAAAGAACAAGAGCTGTTTCAATGATCAAAAAAAAAAACATGATGCACCTTTGAAAACAGAGTGGTAGCAGGGATGGTTACAGAATACCACATTATACAGAATACTAAGGACTTCTGGCTTTGTTATTAGTGTTTTACTTTTAATAACTCATTTCAGCTTACAGTAATCTTACAGGGTGGGTACTATTATTATCCTCACTAAAACTGAGGAAAATTTAGGCACAGGGAGGTTAAGCAACTCGCTCAAGTTCACAGTGCTGGAAGGTGGCAGACAGTATTTGATCTGAGGAAATGAGTTTTGAATAGAAGCAGTCTGGCTTCAGAATCATGCTCTTATTAAATAGAGCACTTTACATGTTAGACTACATTAGTTATATATTACGTGTAACAAATCACTTCAAAATTTAGTGGCTGAAGACAACATTTGTTACCTAATATGTTTTGTGGGTCAGCAATCCAGGCACGGCTTAGCTGTGTCCTCTGCTCAGGTTTCTCACCAGGCTGCAATCCAGTTGCCATCTAAGCCTGTGGTGTCATCTGAGTGCTTGACTAGGGAAGAAATGACTTCCATTCTTATTCACTTGCAAGTTGGCAGGATTCATTTATGAGAGAGCTGCTGGACTGGGGCTTCAGTTCGTTCTAGGCCTCTTTTGTTCCTTTCTGTGAGGGCCTCTGCAGAGAAGCCCAAAACATGGCAGCTTGCTTTTGTGCAAGCAAGATGGGAGCCACAGTGTTTGTGACCTGACCTTGGACTTGACAACCCATTACTTTTTCCATATTCTATTCCTTAGAAGCAAGTCATTAAGTGCAGCCTACACTCAAGGAGACAGGATTGCACAAGGGCATGAATACCGGGATGTAGGGATGATGGGGAGTCATTTTAGAAGCTGTCTACAACATAAATAAGTTGGACTTCATGACTGACTGCACATGAAAGATATGGGAAAGAGCAGAATCACAGATCCCTTGAAAGGATATAAGACAATTATAAATGCAGTGGCTGAAAGCTGGAAGAGCTTGTGCCTTCCCTGTGATCTAGGAGGTATATTTATTTATACTTCTTTCAGTATACTTTTATCTATACCAATCTGTATATCTTCTATCTACCTACATATATACTTATGTCTGCACTGACAGCAGGACTTACTGGCTTTGAGAAGAGTGGAAGATGAAAAAGGAAGCCGAGTAGTTAAATCTTGTAGGGTCTTTGGCAGTGGGAGTGTCTCACAGAGGGAGGCGACTCTGACTGGTATTTCCATATTCCTGTGTATGTGTCTTCCTCTGGAAGTGCTGAATAGGCCAGATGCAGATAAGGGAGAGGCAGATATTTGGATTCATTCAGAGCAAATTCTTTGCCAGGGTTGTGGGATTAGAGGAATGGCAAAGGGCTGCTGATGTGGCAAACCCTGGATTATAAGAGTGGTAGAGGTAGCAGGGCTGATAAACAAGGACAAAGTAAAAACTCCAGTGGAACTTGAAGGGCAATACAGTGGAAGTACTCAGGTAGTAAAGCCCTGAGATAGAAAGCTGACATGATAATAGGGCGTATGATTCCTGAGTTAGATCATTTTCAGGTGATTTTGGGTTTGAGAGCAATTGTGGGAACAGACAACATGGTGGAGAAGTAATGAGCACTGGAGATGAACTTTAAGGAGGTAAAGACATAGAGAACTGAGTATTAGATCATTTTCCTTACAGATGCTGAAGTCATGCAGGACCTGGCAGCCCTTTTGCTGGTGTGATATCAGTTTATAACCGGCAGAGTCACGTGATAGTTATGTGTGCAGATGAAACATACTGAATGCCCAGTTGATGCAAAGGTATTCTTAGAAAGGAAAGCAAAATGAACCCTAGAATGTTTGCTTTTCTCCCAATTTTTCTTTTTAAAATAAGTTTTGGAGTAATTTGTTGCACCACAATAAATAACTAATGTTCACCGAGTTTTCTACCTTATTGAACATCTGAATATACACTTATCTTCCTGATGATTCGGTCTCTCATTCCTTAGACAGTTCATCCACTTTGACAGGTTCTCCCCAGAGCCTGTGTGTAATATTACATATAAAGACTCTTCACTGTTTTGTTTCACCTTGCCTTCTTGTGTTATTTTATTTTTCAAAGCCCTGATTCAAAAGCCAGAAATGAATCAGCAAGACACTCTCGGGGTCACTGCCTCGGTGTCCTTTCCTGGCTGATGGTTCCTACCAGGTAAGACTGGGCCAGTCCTCAAGGTACTTGCAAGAAATGAGGATAATTTATGGGTTTTTAATTAAACACCAAGGGAAGAGTGGAAATCCAGGCAGTTTTGCCTTTTGAAACATATCCTGAAGTTTTCAATTTTCTAGAACATTAGATTTTTCAGTGAGAATTTAAGTGTTCCTCACACTGGCTACATACAGAAATTTCTCAGGCACTTGAGAAAATAGTTTGCTCTGGGCAAAAATGTGCTTTTTTTAGGCCTTCCAATTTCCTGAACTGTCTCCAGCCTTCACAGCTATGTCTTATATGCATGGCTAAATCAACAAATGCAGGGCTTACGGGCACATAAGAGAGACCCAGATTATTTCCATTTTTTGATATTCCTTATATATAAGAAATGAAGAAATGTTTCAAACAAGGCTACAAAACTGTGATATATTTTAAATGTTGACCTTGAAAAATTATGCTTTTCAACACACACAAATAAAAACACACAATGACTTGTACTAGAAGATGACATCAGAAGTCTAAATTTTCAGGCCTCTTGTCAAAATCTTGCCCCTTGGTTTCTCTGTGATTCCTCAGATTTGAGTGTATCTTTTCTCATAAAAGTTCAAAATTAGATCCATCATAGGAATACACAAACTTTAATAGGTTTCTGGGGGAAGCGGTTCTTTATTACTCAGAGAAATAAATCTCTAATGATGGAATGTCATGTGCTGGGATTAATACTTAGGGGGTTTGGTGGAGTATCCCTCTGAAATCATTCCGCAAGTTCACCTAACTTACTAATTAAGAACATGACATTTTTTGGAAGTTAGCTACTCTAAGTTGTCTTTGAATATGAAATAATATTAAAATATGCCTTTTACAACTACTCTCACTAATTATTTTAATGAACAAGATTATTCAGAATGTTCCTGCACAGAGATGGCCAGATTTTATGGTGGCCATTCAAAGGCAGTGAGAATTCCCCTGTGGCTCTTATCAGTAGCTAATCATTTTTATTTAGGAACCTAATGATTGACATTTCCTTAGTTGTTTTTTTTTTCTGAATGCCTAGAACAAATGATCTAGACAAATGATGCACATTCTGCAAAAGATAAATGTTCTAAATAAAAATAACTTTAGTGTATTACTTAAAGTTGTACATGGCCCCATTCACATACTTTTTCATTTGTACCTCAAATGATCTATTTATGTATTTATGTAGATTGGCAGCCAAAATGCCACAATAAATGTAACATAGATTTGATTTAGTTGAAGTATACAGCTGCAGTCTCAAATGTTTATTTTCACTTATTAAAAAATAAAAAGATATAATCATGGCTTTTTTAAACTTAGAAATACTTGACAAATACGTGTTCTAAATATGAACTAGCAGCCTTTTGAGATTTCAGCTAGATTTTCTATTATACAGTATGATAGTGTCAGAACTTCCAAAAATCCATAATATATATGGGAAAAAATTTATGTAGTATATTACCTACAAATTCAAGATCTCTAGATTTATATCTACTGTCTACCTGGATTTCCTCTAGGGTGATAAACATATACACATACGCAAAAAGCAATTATTTCCAATATGTAAAATATTTTTTCTATATAATAGCACTTATATAAAATATAACTAGTCCATGGCAAGCACACAATGGTAGATATTATTATAAATTATATAAATAAGTTACTATTAATTTTATGATAATTTTCATTTCTTAAATATGACAGCAATAATTCTTTAATGGCAGCACTCAAAACTTCTCTTCATTAGAAAGTCTGAAATCATTTGGCATGCATATGATATTACCGAAGGTGCATATGGAAACAATGGAAATTAGGATTTCTTGGCATCAGGAGTTCAGCAACCCATAAACTAAATGCTTTTACTAAAATCATAAAGCTCTGCCATCTAATCTAATAATGACTCACTGGGAAAAAGTAGGTAAGGCCATACGTAGAATGACCAAGAAGACATCTGGTATACTAAAAAGAATTTAGGATTTGGCTCAGAAACTCATTAATCAAGACTTTATAATTTACACAGCATAACCTTAAATAATTTATCTTTATTATGTCTTTGACTCTGCAAATTGAAGATCAAATACCTATATTCCATTGGTTTGCTTTAAGATAAAATGAATTTAGTTATTTCAAGTACTTAGTAGTTTGCCTGGATATGAACCACTCAATAAATGATAGCTGCTAATAATTCCTGTTATTGTAAGGATTAAATGTGGTTATAGCAATTCACGTCCCCTTTTACAGAGCAAAAACCAAGAAAAATTTCCACAACATGTAGTCCACACTTCTTAAATGTTATAGGAAGACTCATGTTTACAAGAAGATAAGTTTAATAGAGTTAACTACTTCTTTACATGAAGCTAAAAATGAAATGGGTAAGCTATCAATTACCTGTATTACTTTTAAGGCAAAAGTGAAATTTCATTTAAGACAGAGCAAATTAAAATTCTATGTCATGATTAGAGTGACATCATGGAAATGGTAGAGTATGGAGTTCCAAGGATTGATCCTACCACTAAATCAACCATTACGCCTGCAAAAAATAGAATCAACTTTTTTTGAAATGCTGGAATTTAGAAGAAAGTGACAGCAAATAGAGGAATGCTTCATGAAGAAAGGCTCCTATAATTCATCAAGAAAGCACTGTGGTGTTTTTGCTTACTTTCTTACAATCCCTCTTATTCCAGCTGAGATACAACATCTAGACAGCAGATCAACTAAGAAATAGGGACTTGCAAAACCATAAACTTCTCAGACCTAATAGATATAAATAAGACACTCCACCCAACAATAGCAGAACATACATTTTTCTCCAGTGCACTTGGAATAGTCTACAGATAACCCATATGTTAGGCAATAATAAAAGTGTCAACAAATTTTAAAAGACTGACATCATACAAAGTATGTTCTCTATTCACAGTGGAATGAAGCTAGAAATCAATAAATAAGGGAAAGTTGGAAACTCAAAAATATGTAGAAATTAAAAATATACTTTTGAACAACCAATGGATCAAAGAGCAAATCATAAGGGGAATGAATGAAAATGAAAAGCAAGATACCAAAACACAATGCAGTGAAAGCAGTTCTCAGAGGGAAATTTATAGCTGTAATGCATACATTAGAAAATAAGAAAGATCTCAAATAAATACCTAACATCACATCTAAGGAACTAAAAAAAGAACAAACTAAATTGATAGCTTCTAAGCAGATCTATAATAAGTAAAAAGACTAAATCACTAATCACAAACCTCCCAACCAAAAAAAGCCCATGGTCAGATGGCTTCACTGGTAAATTCCTCCAAACACTTAAGGAAGAATGAATATTAGTCTTTCTGAAGTACTTCCAAAAAGAGAAGAGGAGTGATCATTTCCTAATTTATTTATTTTATGAGGTGAATATTACCTTGATACCATACTGAGACAACAATACCAAAAAAAGACAACTACAGGCAAATATAATTTATGAAGATAAATGCAAAATTCCTCAACAAAATACTAGTAAATCAAATCCAACAGCATATTAAAAGGGTGACCTAGTGAGATTTATCCCAGGAATGCATTGTGATTTAACATACTAAAATACTAAAATCAATCAATGCAATATATCACGATGATTAAATGAAGGAAAACATTATAATCTTCTCAATTAATGCAGAAAAAGCATTTGACAAAATCCAACAACCTTTCATGGTAGAAACATACAGAAAATTATAAATAATTTCTGAAAGTGATAAAGAGCATTTATAACTAATCCACAGCTATCATCATACTTAATAGTGAAAGAGTTCATGGTGAAAGACCAAAAGCTTTCCCTTTGAGATCAGGAACCAAAGAAGGAAGCCTACTTTTGCCACTGCTAATCTACATTGTAATGAAAATTCTAGCAGGAGAAATCATGTTAATGACATGATCCTATATATAGAAATTACTAGAGAATGCACCAAGAAACTAATACAGCTAATAAATCCAGTAAGGTTGCAGGGTACAAGGTCAATACAAAAATTATCAGCTTTGTTTCTATATATCAGCAATGACCAATATGAAAAAGAAATCAAGAAAGCAATCCCATTTATACCAGTGTTCAAAGAATAAGATGCCTAAGAAAAACTCACCAAGGAAGTGTAAGACTTGTGCACTGCAAACTATAAAACTTTGTTGAAAATGGGAAGATATCCTATGTTCATGGATTGGAAGACTTAATATAAGGTAAAAATGGTAATAATACCTAACATGATCTACAGATTGAACACAATTCCTATCAAAATTCAAATGGACTTCTTTTTCAGAAATAGAAAAGCTGATCATCAAATTCATATGGAATTTCAAAGAGTCCTTTATCCAAAATGACACTAAAAAAAATAAAGTTGGAACACTTCCTTATTTCACAACAAGTTTAATATTACAGCAATTAAAATAGTGTAGTACTGGCAAAAGGACACAGATCAATAGAATAGAATTGAAAGTGCAGAAATAAACATATCTATGGCTCATTGATTTTCAATGAGAGTGTGAAGACTATTCAATAGGGGAAGAATAGTCTCTTCAACATATGATGCTGTATATCCACATGCAAAAGAGTGAAATTGGACACCTCACACCCTACAGAAAATTAACTCAAAATGGATGAAAACCTAAATAAAAAAACTAAAACCATTAAATTCTTAGAACAAGACATACGAATAAATTTTTATGCCCTTGGATTTGGCAGTGAGTTGTTAGATATGACACCAGAAGTATGTACAACAAAAGAACAAATGAAACATCATAAAAAATTTAAAACTTTTATGCATCAAAGGACATTATTGAGAATGTGAAAAGATAACCTATAGAATAGGTGAAAATACTAGCAATCATGTACCTAATAATAGTCTAATATCCAGAGTTATATAAAGGACTCTTCCAACTCAACAACAAAAAGACAAGCAGCCTTATTAAAAGCTGGGCAAAGAACTTGAATAGTCACTTCTCCAAATAAGAAATACAAATGACCAAGAAGCACATGCAAAGATGATTAATACCATTAGTCATTAGGAAAATGCAAATTAAAAATCATAATAACTACCAATTCTTACTCATAGAATGGCTATAATAACAATAACAATAATAATAGTAAATAGAAAATAACAAGTACTGGAAAGGATCAGAAGAAATTGGAACCTTTGTATAGTGCTGGAGGGAATGTAAAATGGTTCAACTGCTATGGAAAAGTGTTTGACAGTTCCTTATAAAATTAAATATGGAATTACCAGCAATTCCACTTCCTAGATAAGTACCAGAAGAACTGAAAATGGGTACTTAAACAAATATTTGTGCATTAATGGTAACTGCAGCATTATTTTCAATTGCCAAAACACAAGGAAAAAATGCAAATGTCCATCAATAGATGAGGAGATAAATTGTGGCATATATAATGTATAGAATTGAGACATGTAAAGGATATAGTACTGATGCATATAACAAACATGGATGAACCTAGAAAAGATTATTTGAAGTGAAAGATATCAGACACACAAATGATTCCATTTATATGTAATTTACAGAACAGGTAAAACCATGCAGACAGTAAAGAGCTGGACAATTACCAGAGGCAAAGGGGAGAAAGAAAAGGAGAGTAACTGCTTAATAGGTATGCAGTTTTAGCTTGGTGTGACGAAAATGTTTTGGAACTACATAGAGGTGGCAGTTGCACAATATTGTGAATATAGAATGCCACTACAAACTGTTCATTTTTAAATGGTTAACTTAACGTTATGTGAAATTCACCTCAACTAAATAAAAGCAGTCCTTAAAAATGTATTACTATTCCCCAAATTCTGAGATATAAACAAAACTTATTTATATTTTAAAACAGTCTTACATCTGAAACATATATGTTTTTGTTAAAAGTATGTTTTAAAGTCACATTTCATGGTAGTGGCTACTAAAAATCTAAACTACTTTTTTTTGCATTTGTAAAAAATAAATTCTATGCCTTTCTTTACAATAAACTCTACCACATTTTTTTTTTACAAATGCACTTTCTTATTTCTAAATAGAAAATCAAAACCCTCAACTTTCTAAACTGTACTTCTCATTTGAGTAATTATGCTCTGAAATGCTTTTGGAAAATTTGTCTAATTTTGGCAATATTATTAAGTATTCCATTGTATACTTGAAATGTTCAGTGCTAGGTAAATTTGAAAAAAAATCAATAATTTTTCCCTTTTCATAAATTTTACAAATTTAGCCACCAGGCAACACTTATTTAGAAGCAAACAGACCCAACTGTGTGCAATTAACCATTGCCACCCACACTACACCTCTGTGTTTTGCTAACAGAGTATTAATACACTGGTGAATATATCACAGAATGGCCAGATACTTTACTGAAAAATTCAATTGCATTGTGTTTTTCTTACTATAAAAGACTAGAATAACATGAGATGTCCTTCCTTCTTAGTCACATGAAGGGAGTGCCACGTCAGAGTCAAAGTCTATGAGTTTTGCTAAGGGACCATTTGAGTTATGGACCCCACTCTAGACTCTTGACATATCCTACTTTATGAACATCTAAATGGCATTTCTGTTCTTTTTAAAGGTCTAAGGAGGCTCAGACCATGACCTAACTGTCCATAAGCCATATAAAAATGATTAACTTGCTTTAATAGATGAAAGAAGTAAGACACCTTGATGCCTCAGTGTTGTAAAGTAAAATGTTTACTAACTAAAGGATATAAAAATTAAAGTGAGGCTAATGACAATGGTCTCAGAAGTCAGGTACATTATATTGCTAAATTTTACATTCTCAATGAGAAAGACACATTGCTATGCTGCGAATACAGATACATTTCTTAACCAGTTTTTTGCTTCATTCAACATTACATTTTCTTGATTATTTTCCTGGGAGAAAAGGAAATGCCCAAAGGTACAAATGACCTTCTTAATGTCTTCCTTTTAATCTCCAATTACTATTGTACCTTGTCAAGTTATTATTACTAAATTTAAAAGTACTCTTTTTGTAGTTACTTCCAAGTTTACTGGAGAAATTAAACACATTTTGCTTATATGTTGTTAGAAAGAAGGCTTGAGGACCAGTAAAGATAAAGAGAAAAAAAGTAACTTGAAAGAACTGACATAACCTAAGACTATGAAAACATGATGGTAGAAGAAATAAAATAACTGGTCAGGTCCCTAGAAAATGAATACAGATACCTCCTACTTGTTCACTTAATTTCACATGTTGCTGCTTGACTGGCATACTAAGTGCTATGAATAACTATTTAATGCTGATTCATTCTTCAAGGACAAAACATTATTTACAGTTCTTATATGCTACCAAGAGATAATGACTACATCCCTTTATCAAAAAATGTGTTAAATGGCATGTGCGGGCAATCTGAATTAGAAAAAAAATTCCCAAGAATTAACATGAAAACTTATCCTAAAACATAAAGGTGAAAGTAAAATACATCATCCTCTTCTTCTTTTCAGCAATCATTTCTTCATACTCTAGCATGCTGAATATTGTAATACTGCCAACTTATGAATTACTCCACTATGAGAACAAATTATTGATCCATAAAGAGAGACCATAGCAACTCCAACACTTCTATAAAATATTTCCTCATTGGCTAGTCTCATCAGAACATTAAGTTTATTTCAAATGCTATAAAATATAAATCTCTAATTATGTCACATTTCTGCATATAGAGTATTGGTCGATTACTTTCTGGTATGTTTTCTAGAGCATTAGATCATTATCAATTTGAGGAATGATTCAATACTACTTATCAAAAGCCAAGGGACATATAATGACCATTTTAAAAATGGCACAAAGTCTTTACTAAATTATCTTGAGATAATAAAGGTGTTATACATTCAGATTCTTGACATGCCTAGCCATATAGTCACAGGAATATCTGTTGCTGTTTTTTGTTTATCATTTATTTATTATCCTTAGCTTCGAACACAGCCTTGGAACATGAAATTAAAGTAATTCAGGATCACTTTTATCTATATGTTTGCAGTGAATGAAATACTTCTTTTTCATAAACCCAAATCATGTGAAATAGCTCCCCCCAAATTAAATTAACAACATTTCCTTGGAAGGTACTTGAACATGGTTCTTATTATAAACTGACAAACCATTTCGTTCTTTAGAAGAACAATACTTTAACAATTGATAAAAGATGGCAATTAAATTAGTAAGGGGTAAGAAATAAGGAATTCTTTAGTCTTCTAGAAGATAAAGCTCATGGCTTATATAAATATGACAATGTTTTTACTGTCATTTTAAGGTATTAACTTGTCAATTTTCAATTTTATTCATTCAATTACATGAAAATAGAGGTATACTTGGATGGGTGCTCCGATGATTTTCCAAATGGGCAACTAATGAAACCTGAGTTTATTGATTGTTGTGCACATGAGTGAGCATTTTATGGGCATCAACTCCTGCCATAAAGGGAACTGGTTTGAAACCACTGGCAAGAAAGTTTTTTCTAAATACAGCAACGTTGCTTTGTTAGAAACATTTCTATCATTTTAATACCTATGATATACTGAAGAAATTCATCCACTTTAACCATGTCAAAAGTAAAATTAAAGTTGTGTGTCCAATCTTTTATGAAATATTATAAAACTCTCTAAAATTAGCAATAATTACTACTTTAAGCAGTGCTTCCATCTCAAGATTCACAGAAGTAGATGATTAAGCCATACAAGTAGCCTCTAAGCCTGGAGACGAAGTGCTACGATTAGGGATGAGCTTTGTCAGAAAAAAAAATGAGAATTTGCCTAGTCCATGTCATGCTAAAAATATACTACCAAATAGGTCAGAAATTAAAATGTGGTCTAACCTATTGGAGATTGATTCAAGTATACTAGCATACTAAGTGAGTTAAATTAGATTGTTAGATAGTAAGGGAATTATCTTTGAACCTTTGGTAATCACAAATCTAAAGGCTGCAATGGCAATAAGTACATACCTATTGATAATCACCCTAAATGTACATGCACCAATCAAAAGACATAGAGTCACTGAATGGATAAAAAAACACGACCCATCTATATGCTGCCTACAAGAGGCTAACTTCAAACCCAAAGACATACACAGACTGAAAAAGATATTTCATGCAACTAATAGGGAGAAAAAGCAGGAGTTGCAGTACTTGTATCAGACAAAATAGACTTCAAAACAAAGAAAGTAACAAGAGATAAAGAAGGACATTCCATAATGATAAAGGGGTCAGTCCAACCAGAGGATATAACTATTATAAATATCTATGCACACAACACAGGATCACATACATATGTGAAACAAACACCAACAGAATTAAAGGGGGAAATAGAATGCAATGCATTCATTTTAGGAGACTTCACACCACTCACTCCAAAGGACAGATCAACCGGACAGAAAATAAGTAGAGACAGAGACACCGAATAACATATTAGAACAGAAGGACCTAAGGGACATCTACAGAACACTCCATTCAAAAGCAACAGGATACACATTCTTCCCAAGTGCATATGGAACATTTTCAAGAATAGATCATATCCTAGGCCACAAAAAGAGCCTCAGTAAATTCAAAAAGACTGAAATTGTACCAACCAGCTTCTCAGATCACAAAGGTATGAAACCAGAAATAAATTACAAAAAGAAAACAAAAAAGCCTCCACAAACACACAGAGGCTTAATAACATGCTCCTAATCAATCAATGGATCAATAACCAAATAAAAACAGAGATCAAGCAATATATGGAGACAAATTACAAGAATAATTCAACACTGCAAAATCTGTGGGATGCAGAGAAGGCCATGCTAAGAGGGAAGTTTATTGCAATACAGGCATACCTCAGGAAAGAACAATCCCAAATGAACAGTCTAAACTCACAATTAAAGAAACTAGAAAAGGAAGAACTAATGAGACCCAAAGTATCAAATGATTTCACTCATCTGTGGAGCATAAGAACTAAGCAAAAACTGAAGGAACAAAACAGCAGCAGAATCAGAGAACCCAAGAAAGGACTAATAGTTGCCAAAGGTAAAGGGACTGGGAGGGGTGTGTGGGAAGGGAGGGAGAAGGGGAATAAGGGGCATTACGATTAGCACACATAATGTAGCACAGAGGCACGGGGAAGGCAGTATAGCACAGAGAAGACGAATAGTGATTCTATAGCATCTTACTATGCTGATGGACAGTGACTTTAATGGGGTATATGGTGGGGACTTGATAATGGGGGGAATCTAGTAATCACAATGTTGCTCATGTAATTGCATATTAATGATACCAAAAAAGTGGTCTAATCTATTAAAAATAATTTATTCATGAGGTTAAAATTCCATTGCAACTTATTCTTGAGGTTAAAATAAAAAAAATTCTCTTTGCTGTTTATAGCTTCAGGCTAAACTACCATAGTTTTATTTAGCCATTTCTCTTAAGACTCAGTTTACTTCACCAAGCTAGTTCTGGTACTTTTCTAATTCAAACTCTATATCTAATTGAAGATACAGAATAGTACCAAAAACTGTTCAATAGTGGGGTCTCATTTGACACAAATGAAAGTACTGCTGGCTGGATATGTGGATGCAAAGGACATTGATCTGGACTTCTACTTCCTCAACTTTAAAACATGGAATAAAAGAAATATAAAGCCTGTGGAAATAAGTGATTTGCATTACAACCAAGCAACTGCATGTGAAAATGTTATATTAGTTCTATGAGTCTATAAAATCATTATTTTATGTGTATATGTATATTCTGTGCATGTATATACATCTATTCTTATTATAAATGTGTATTTTGATATTGAATGTGACTATAGAAAATGTCAAGAAAGTACTGGAATACACTGTGATGTCACTATGTAACTTACATTTCAAAATATACCTCAAAGTTTTCCAAAATTTAATGATTTTAGTTGCTTGTTAATTTTTTTCAGTGACAGCTTATGCAGGTTAGAGAATCCTGAATAAACAGTACATTTCAGAAATATAAACAAATAGCAATCCTGAGAAGGAGGAATAAAGCGGGGAATTACACTCCCTGACTTCAAGCTCTACTACAAGCCACAGTAATCAAGACAATTTGGTATTGGCACAAAAACAGACCCACAGACCAGTGGAACAGAATAGAAAATACAAACATTAACCCAAACATATACAGTCAATTAATATTTGATAAAGGAGCCTTGGATATACAATGGGGAGATGACAGCCTCTGCAGCAGCTGGTGTTAGAAAAAGTGGACAGCTACATGTAAGAGAATGAAAGTGGACAACTGTCTAACCCCATACACAAAAGTCAACTCAAAATGGATCAAAGACCTGAATGTAATTCATGAAACCATAAAACTCTTAGAAAAAAACATAGGCAAAAATCTCTGGGACATAAACATGAACGACTTCTTCATGAACATATCTCCTTGGGCAAGGGAAACAAAAGCAAAAATGAACAAGTGGGACTATATCAAGCTGAAAAGCTTCTGTACAGCAAAGGACACCATCAGTAGAACAAAAAGACATCCTACAGTATGGGAGAATATATTCATAAATGACGTATCCGATAAGGGGTTGACATCCAGATTATATAAAGAGCTCACACACCTCAACAAACAAAAAGCAAATAATCCAATTAAGAAATGGGCAGAGGACATGAATAGACACTTCTCTAAGGAAGAAATTCAGATGGCCAACAGGCACATGAAAAGATGCTCCACATCGCTAATCATCAGAAAAATGCAGATTAAAACCACAATGAGATATCATCTCACACCAGTGAGGATGGCTAACATCCAAAACACAAACAACAACAAATGTTGGTGAGGATGTGGAGAAAAGGGAACCCTCCTACACTGCTGGTGGGAATGCAAATTAGTTCAATCATTGTGAAAAGCAGTATGGAGGTTCCTCAAAAAACTCAAAATAGAAATACCATTTGACCCAGGAATCCCACTCCTAGGAATTTACCCTAAGAATGCAGCAGCCCAGTTTGAAAAAGACAGATGCACCCCTATGTTTATCGCAGCACTATTTACAATAGCCAAGAAATGGAAGCAACCTAAGTGTCCATCAGTAGATGAATGGATAAAGAAGTGGTATATATACACAATGGAATATTATTCAGCCATAAGAAGAAAACAAATCCAGACATTTGCAACAACATGGGTGGAGCTAGAGGGTATTATGCTCAGTGAAATAAGCCAAGTGGAAAAAGACAAGTATCAAATGATTTCACTCATATGTGGAGTATAAGAACAAAGAAAAAAACTGAAGGAACAAAATAGCAGCAGAATCACAGAGCCCAAGAACGGACTAATAATTACCAAAGGGAAAGGGACTGGGGAAGATGGGTGGGAAGGGAGGGATAAGGGGGAACAAGGGGCATTATTTAGCAGATGCAATGTTGGGGGGGCACGGGGAGGGCTATACACCTCAGAGAAGACAAGTAGTGATTCTATAGCATCTCACTATGGTGATGGACAGTGACTATAATGGGGTTGGTGGGGGGACCTGATGAAGGGGGTAGTTTAATAACCATAATATTGCACAGGTAATTATAGATTAATGATACCAAAAAAAAGAAATATAAACAAATGTACAAAAGTGCATGTGAAAGTGTTCAAAGGGGATGTATTTGGAAAAATATGTATGTAGCTTTATTGTAGAGTCAGTTACAAACTACACAATAGTTCAGAATAAAAGTATAGTGAATTGAGAACTACTGCTCTGATAAAATACTTAGGAAGAAGCTAATTAATGTTAAAAATGCTCTGTTTTTAAACTGTGTCACTAGTAATCAATGCTCTATTAATTCAGAACTCCCCCGTGTTAAACTAGCATGTTTGGATATTTACTGTTACATTTTTAGCAGAAGTATTTCACTGAACATTAAGAACATAAATCTGTTTCTTAATCATGGTCATTTGCATATTTGAAATGCAGTTTTCTGGAAAGGATAACCCAAATATTCTTATTTTTTTCACCTTCAATCTGGAAAGATTTGTTTTGACATTAATCCTTCAATATCGATTATAATGAAATAGCAAACTATTGAACACTACATTAATGAGATCAATTTATTAAATTATTATTTTACTGTCATTTATTTTGAAAAATACTTTAAATAGTATTGCCTATTTCAATTTTAACTCAGCTGTATTTTTAAATGCAACATTTTAATTATAAAAAATATCATGAGAAAAATACATTAGCAATGAAGAGGGTAAGAGCTATAGAAAAACTGAGGCTTCTATTATTTACAAAGCCAATTTTTAATGTACAGATAATCTTTTCTGACATACATAAATGACACCATTATAAAACAGGTTATTTCATCAAAACCAGTTGTAATGATTAATTTCTTAACTTGCTTTTTGAAGATAGTAATGAAAAATAATCCATAATGAATACTGTTCTTCAAATCACACTTGGCCATATAGTCATTATTTTGTAAATCTGCATATTCTGACAGAAATAAAATATTTTGGAGAGAGTTCAAGATGCAGCATAGGAAGATCCTGAGCTCACCTCCTCACATGTACACAACAAATCTACATTTGGAATAATTCCCTTTGAAGGGGACTTAGAAACAGGAAGAAGAGTGTCCACAACAAAGGATTGCACTGAGATGGGCGGAGGATGCAGAGATACAGTCTTACCACACACCCCAGGCACAGCATTGCATGGTTGGAAGTGACCTCAAAGACATGGAACTTTCCCCTGAGGAGTGAGAGATCTGAGCTCCACATTAGGTATCCTTACCCTTAGATATGGCACAGGAGAGATTACACCATAAAACACCTGGCTCTGAAAACCAACAGGGAGTATATCCAGGAAAGCTACAGAACTGTAGAGAAAGAAAACCTGCTTTTAAGGGCGCACATGCAGACCACATGACCTGGACACCAGTGCAGAAACACCAGATCAAAAAGCACAAAGAAATAGGTGAAGGAGACCCACTTTCTAATCTTGGGGCACCAGCCAAAGAGACAGGAGGCAGTTGGGTCTCATCCTGGGGTCTCAGACTCTGGATGTAGCCATTTTTGCTCTCTTGTTCTACCATGCTGATCCTGGCACTGGCAAGCACTATTTTGGAGTCCTACCTCTAAACTGCTATTGCTAGTGGGGAATGCTCCACTGAGAGCCTTGCACAACTCTACACTTCAGCCAGGCCTTGCAGCCAGCCAGGTCCAGAGCCACCTTTGCACACCAGACTGCTGGCAACAGTTATGGTCAGGATTTGCACCCAGCTTGGATGGAGGTGCATGCATAGCAGTTGTGGTCCTGAAACAACAGGAGGGCACCTGCAGTACACATAGGGGATACCACCGGGAAAACACAGGCTCTGGTGGACAGGGGGAATTATACTTCTGGGCCCCACAGATTATCTCTTACATAAGGACACTACTTCAGGACCAGGAAATGCAGTTGAAGTACCTAATACATAAACCAAACATAGAGAGCTAGTCAAAATAAGAAGACAAAGGAAAATGTTCCAAATGAAAGAGTGAGATAAAATCTCAAAAAAAGGACTAAATGAAATGGCAATAAGCAGTCTACCTAACAGAGGTCAAAGTAATTGTCATAAAGATACCAAACTTGGGAGAAAAATGAATGAACACAGTGAGGATGTCAACAGAGATAGAAAATATAAGAGAGTATCAATCAGAACTGAAGAATGCATTAGCAGCTATGAAAAATATACTAGAAGGGATAAACAGCAGAGTAGGTGATACAGAAGAATGGATCAGCAATCTGGAAGACAGAGTAATGGAAATCACCCAAACTGTACAGTAAAAAGAAAAATGAATTTTAAAAAATGAGGATAATTTAAGGGACATCTAGATAATATCAAGCATACTAATATTCACATAGGTTCCTGGAAGGGGGAAGGAGAGATAAAGGGACAAAAATGTTACTTGAAGTAGTAATAGATATAAAAGTCTCTAACCTGAGGAAAGAATTAAAGGCATCTGGGCTCAGGAGGAAGAGACAGTCCCAAACAAGATGAACTCAAAGAGATCCACACCAAGACCCATTATAATTAGAATATCAAAAATTAAAAATAGAGAATCTTAAGCAGCAAGAGAAAAGTAATTAGTTATGTATAATGGAAGCCCCGTAAGATTATTAGCTGATTTTTCAGTAGAAACTTTCCAGAGCAGAAGGAAGTGGCACAATATATTGAAAATACTGAAAGGAAAACACTTACAATCAAGAATACTCTACCCAGCAAGGTTATCATTCAGAATTAAAGGGAAGAAAACAGTTTCCCAGACAATCAAAGCTAAAGGAGTTCATCACCACCAAATGGGCTTTACAAGAAATAGTAAAGGGACTCCCTGAAGTGGAAAAGAAAAAGTCATAACTAGACAAGAAAATACATGAAAGAAAAAAATCTCATTGGTAAAAGAAAACATTGAAAAGATAATCAACTACTTATAAAGCTAATATGAGGATTAAAAGACAAAAGATGTAAAATCAATGATATTTATAATTGACTAAGGGATACATAAAATAAAAAATGTGTAAAGTATGGCATTAAAAACATTAAAAATTCAGGTGGGGAGTAAAAAAGTACTGTTTAGAATGCATTTGAACTTGAATGACCATCAACTAAATATAGACTGCTATATATGCACAGTTTTATATGAACCTTATGTAAACACAAACCTTATGTAAAAACCTACAATAGATACACCAAAAAGAAAGATTAAGAAATCAAACATAACACCAAAGAAAGTCATCAAATTACAGAAGAGATCAAGAGAGGAAGGGTACAAAGAATTACTACAAAACAATCAGGAAAAAAGTAACAAAATGATAATAAATAAATGATAGATAAACACATCTATCAATAATTACTTTAAATGTAAATGGACTAAGTATTCCAATCAAAAGACATAGGGTAGATGAGTGAATAAAATGACCCATCTATACACTGCTAAAAGAGACTCACTTCAGATCTAAAGATACATACAGCCTAAAAGTGAAAGGATGGAAAAAGATATTCCATACAAATGGAAATGAAAGGAATGCTAGAGTAGCAATACTTATATCAGACAAAATAGATTTTAAAACAAGGACTGTAATAGAGACAAAGATAGACATTGCATAATGATAAAGGGATTAATACAACAAGAAAATATAACACTTGTAAATATTTATGTCCCCAACAAAGGAGCACCAAAATATAAAAAGCAAATATTAAGAAACACAAAGGGAGAAATTAACAGTAGCACAATAATATCAGGGAATCTTAAAACCCCACTTATACTATTGAATCAATGATCCAGAAAAAAAAGTAGTTAAGTAAACATTGGTCTTGAATGACACACTCGTCCAGTTGAATTTAATAGATGTATTCATATCACTTCATCCCCAAACAGCAGAATACACAATGCTCTCAAGTTTAATGGAACATTCTCCAAGACAGATCACATGTTAAGCCACAAAACAAGTCTCAATAAATTTCAGAAGATTGAAATCATATCAAGCATCTTTTCTTACAAGAATGGTATGAAACTAGAAATCAATTACAAGAAGAAAACTCTAAAAAACAAACACATGGAGACTAAACAACATGCTACTAAAAAACTAATGGATTACTGAAGAAATTAAAGAAGAAATTAAAAAATACCTTATGACAAATGAAAACATGATGTTCCAAAAACTATGGAATGCAGTAAAAGCAGTCCTAAGAGGGAAGTTTATAGTGATACAGACCCACCTCAAGACACAAGAAAAATCTCAAATAAACAATCTCACCTTACACCTAAAGGAACCAGAAAAAGAAAAACGAAGCCCAAAGTTAGCAGAAGTAATAAACTAAAGATCAGAGTGAAAGAAATGGAGACTAAAAAAAAATCCCCAAAATGAAGAGCCGATTTTCTGAAAAGATAAACAAAATGGATAAAACTTTAATACTCATCAAGAAAACAATATAGAGGGTCCAAATAAAATCAGAAATGAAAAATAAGTTATGACCAATACCAGGAAATACAACAGATCAGAAGAGACTACTATTAATAATTACATGCCAACAAATTGGACAACCTATAAGGAATGGATTAATTCCTAGAAATATACAATCTTCCAAGACTGACCTGAAAGAATAGAAAATCTGAATAGTAACAATAGTGAGTTGGTAATCAAAAAATTCCCAACAAACAGAAGTCAAGAACCAGACAGCTTCACAGTTCAATTCTACCAAAAACTTAAATAAGGCAATCTCCTTCCTTTTCAAACCAAAAAATTTGAGGAAGAAAGAATGTTTCTGGGCTCATTCTAAAAGGCCAACATTACTCTGCTACCTAAACCAGAAAGACACTACAAAAAATGAGAAAATTACAGGGCAATATCCATGAAGAATATAGAGGCAAAAATGCTCAATAAAATATTAGCAAGGTATAATCTGATTAAAAAATGGGCAGAGGATATGAAGAGACAGTTCTCCAAAGAAGAAATTCAGATGGCCAACAGACACATGAAAAGATGCTCCACATCACTAATCATCAGGGAAATGCAAATTAAAACCAAAATGAGCTATCACCTCACACCAGTTAGGATGGCCAACATCCAAAAGACTAAGCACAACAAATGCTGGCAAGGATGCAGAGAAAGGAGAACCCTCCTACACTGTTGGTGGGAATGTAAGCTCGTTCAACCACTGTGGAAAGCAATATGGAGGTTCCTCAAAAAACTAAAAACAGAAATACCATTTGACCCAGGAAACTCACTCCTTGGAATTTACCCAAAGACTACAACTTCTCAGATTCAAAAAGACATATGCACCCATATGTTTACAGTAGCCAAGATATGGAAGCAACCTAAGTGTCAATCAGTAGATGAATGGATAAAGAAGATGTGGTACATATACACAATGGAATATTATTCAGCCATAAGAAAGAAACAAATCCTACCATTTGCAACAACATGGATGGAGCTGGAGGATATTATGCTAAGTGAAATAAGCCAGGTGGAGAAAGACAAATGATTTCCCTCATTTGTGGAGTATAGCAATGCAGCAAAATTGAAGGAACAAAATAGCAGCAGACTCAGAGACTCCAAGAAGGAACTAGTGGTTACCAAAGGGGAGGGGTGTGGGAGGGCTGGTGGAGAGGGTGGGAGAAGGGGATTGAGGGGTATTTTGTTTATTACACATGGTGTGGGGGATCACAGGGAAAACAGTGTAGCACAGAGAAGGCAAATAGTGAATCTGTGGCATCTTACTACACCCAAGGACAGTGACTGCATTTGGGTATGGGTGGGGACTTGATAATATGGGTAAATGTAGTAACCACATTGTTTTTTTATGTGAAACCTTCATAAGAGTGTATATCAATAATACCTCAATAAAAAAATAAAAATAAAAATAAAATATTAGCAAGGTGAATTCAAGAATACATTTAAAAAATCATATAAAATGATGAAGTGGATTTACTCCAGAGATGCAAGGATGGTACAACAACTGCAAATCAATTAAGCGATATACCCCATTAACAAAATGAAGGATAAAATCATATGGTCATCTCAATAGATGCAGAAAAAGCATCTGACAAAATTCAACATTCATTTGTGATAAAAAATTTCAACAAAGTGGGTAAAAAAGACTGCATCTCAACACAAGAGCCATCTATGAGAGACTGACAGCTGACCTTATTATACTCAAGGTGAATAGTTGAAATCTTTTCCCTTAAGATCAGGAATAAGACAAGGATGCCCACTCACACCCCTTTTATTCAATATAGTATTGTAAGACCTAGCCACAGCAATTAGGCAATAAGAGGAAATAAATATCATTCAAATTGGAAAGGAAGAAGTATAATTCACTATTCACAGATGACCCTAAATTTTGACCCTACATTTAGAAAACCCTAAAGCTGCAACATAAAACCTATTAGAACAAATGGATGAGTTCATTAATGTTGCAGGATACAAAATCAATATACGGAAATATGCTGCATTTCTATATATTAATAACAAACTATCAGAAAGAGAAATTTAAAAAAATCCCATTTACAACTGCATCAAAAAAAATAAACCCCGAGGAACAAAGTTAACCAAGGAGATGACAGAGCTGTTCTCTGATAACTACAGGACATGACTGAAACAAATTTAAGATGACAGAAACATATGGAAAGAAATACTGGCACCATGGATTGGAGGAATTAGTACTGTTAAAATGTTCATACTATCCAAAGCAATCTACACACTCAATGCAATCCTATCAAAATACCAATGGCATTTTGTTTTCACAAAACTGGAGCAAATAACCCTACAATTAGTATCGAACCAAAAAAGACCCTGAAAAATCAACACAATCTTGAGAAAGAATAACAAAGCCAGAGGTATGTGCTCCCAGAAATCAAACTACACTACAAAGCTTTAGCAATCAAAACAGATGGTATTGGCACAAAAGTGGACACATAGGTCCATGGAACAGAATAGAGAGTGCAGAAATAAAACAAAACTTACATGGTCAATTAACCTACAAGAAGATCGGCAAGGATACACAATGGAGAAAAGATAGTCTCTTCCATAAAGGTGTTGGGAAAACTGGATAGCCATATGCAAAGCATGAAACTGGACCACTTTCTTACAGTATGTATAAAAAGAAACTCAAAATGATTAAAGACTTAAATATAAGATCTGAAGCCATAAATTTCTAGAAGAAGAAAACATCAGCAGGAAGCTCTCTGACATTGGTCTTAGCACTAGTGTTTTGGATCTATTTCCTCAGTCAGGGACAACAAAAGCAAAAATAAACAAATGGGACTACTACCAACTAAAAAGCTTTTGCACATCAGGGGAAACCATTAATAATATGAAAAGGCAAGCTACTGTTGGGAGAAGATATTCGCAAATGATATATCCCATAAGGGGGTAACACCCAAAATATATAAAGAACTCATAAGATTTGATATAAAAAAAATAAAAATAAAAATGGGCAGAGAACCTGAACATTTTCCAAAGAAGACCTACAGATGGCCAATGGCCACATGAGAAGATTCTCAACATCACTAATCATCAGGAAAATGTAAGTCAAAACTACAATCAGGTATCCCCTCACACCTGTCAGAATGGCTATTCTTAAAAAGACAAAAATAACAAGTGATGGCAAGGATGTGGAGAAAAGAGAAACCTTGTGCACTGTTGGTGGGAATATAAATTTGTGCAGCCACTATGGAAAATAGTATGGACGTTCCTCAAAAAATTTAAAAAGAGAATTACCATATGATCCAGCTATTCTGGTTATTTATCTGAATAAAACAAAAACACTAATTCAAAAAGACATATGTACCCCTATGTTCATTAAAGCATTGTATACAACAGTGAAGATATGGAAGCAACCTAAATGTCCATCTATAGATGAATGGATAAAGAAAGTGTGGTATATATATATATATATAATGTAATATTACTCAGCCATAACGAAATATTCTCATTTGTGACAACACAGATGGACCAAGATAAAGGGTATTCTGCTAAGTAAAACAAGTCAGACAGAGTAAAACAAAATTTCATATGATTTTGCTTAATTGTAGAACCTAAAAAGTAAACAAAATGGAAATAGACTCATGGACAAAGAGAACAAACCTATGGTTGCCAGAGGGGAGGGGAGGAATGGAAGAAATTGGTGAAAGGGATTAAAGAATGCAGTTGACTCTTGAACAACATGGGGTTTGAATCACATGGATCCACTTATGTATAGATATTTTTCAATAAATATATAGTATCTGTAATAAAAAAGAATTTTTTTCCCATTATACTTTCATGCTTCATATCTAATGTTAGTAATATGTATAACATGTACAGTGTTTTGAATCATAAGATGATATTAATGTAGGTACTGACAGATGATTCATCTTATAAACAGACAACACAAACTTATGGTACTGATAAATACAGTAGAGTATTGTAAATGTTTTCTCTTTTTTTTGATTTTCCTTAATAACATTTTCTTTTCTGTAACTTCATTGTAAGAACATAGTATATAATATATATAACATATAAAATATGTGTTAATCGAGTATTTATGTTATTGGTAAAGCTTCTGGTCAACAGTATGCTATAAGTTTTTGGGAGTCAAAAGTTGCACATGGATCTTCAACTGTATTGGGGGTGTTGGCACCCCTAAACCCTATGTTGTTCAAGGATTGACTGGACAATCCTCCAGTTATAATATAGATAATACATGGGAATCTAATGGACAGCATAGAGAATATAGTCAATAATATTGTAACTACTTTGTATGGTGACAGATTGTAAGTAGACATTGTGGTGACCATTTCATAATATATAAAAATATCAAATCATTACATTGTACATTTGATATTAATACAATATTGTATATTGATTATTCTTCAATTAAAAAAAGAAACAATATTTATCCATTTAGGTTATGGAAATCACTGTCAGAAATAGACATTAAAAGGGTTCCAAAAATCCTAAAAATAGCTATCAAAACAGCAATCGGTGAAGCAAAACATATTCTTGTAAAAATCAGCTCATGAATACCATCTGGTTTACAGTAGGCTTAAACTCTAGAATAAAAATATTTTAATACAGAGTTTGCCTAATACTAAAAGAACTCTAAAATTGTTCAGTAAGTTTAAGGGCAGGAAAAAATGACTTTAACATTTAACAGCCCATGTATTTTTAAGGCCATACAGAGATGATAACATTTTAAATGTATTCTTACTTTAAAGCAAAAAATGGTGTGTATCACTACTGACAAAACATGCTATTTCTGAAGAGTATATCTTCTTTTGATAGAGGAATCATTTTAAACATGTTTTCTTAATACAGAGAAATTTTGGAATGAATTAGACCCCTTCTAGCTCCAAGCAAATTCTTTGAATTTACATTCCTATTTCCCAACAGATAACATCACTTTCTCCCTGATTCTGTAAAGAATATGCTACATTAACCTTCCTTCATGAAGTTATTGATCATTTGGGGTAATGATGTAAGTCAGTCTCACCGTATAGAAGACAGAAGAGGGCATGAGGAACACATTTTGGCTTTATGAATATTTCATAGATGATGCTAGAGATAAATCCACAGACACATACAAAAACAATGGATTGAAATAAATTTGAGAAATGTAGTATCATCCATCCAACAAACAGAAGAATAACACAGAGGAGAAAGTGGGAGGAAAAACTGTAACACTGAAGTACAAAAATTTGCAGAGAGAAGATGAATAAATTTTAGGTGACAGTGATGAACTGGTGAATCCCCCCAAATTGAAAGCAGTTTGATGGGTAAAGAGGTCCATTCACTCACTAATTCATCAAATTAACTTACTGTTATAGAGACCTATGAGTCAGGCATCTTTCTGGGCACTGGGAATATAACAGTGAACATAATAAACAACAATTTGTACCCATAAATTCTCATGGAGGACAGACAAAAAATAAAATTACAAAGAACAGATAAAGTATTTTTGATGATATGAGATGTGGAGAAAACTAAAGAAGGGCATAAGGATAAAGTGATAGAAAAGATGAATGGTTTTCAAATGGTCAGTCAAGGAAGGCCTCATGATCCCAAAGAGTAAATGGTTATAGAGAACAGGAATCTGAAATTTCTAGAGAAACAGCATTATATCCTCCACAGAATATAAAAGGCACACAGAACAATGGGCCTCTGGAAGAGAGAGAGCTCCTCTTTTACAGACATTGTATTACATAACTCAATAAAATGATCTCTCTCCTCCAGTTATGCCCACTGTGTGTATCATTTTGTGATTTATCTTAACTAGCACTAACTTCAAGCAATTGAATGTATAAGACATCTTAGCGGTAAGGATGAAAAGTGTCAAGGCAACATTAACTAGACAATATATTCTTCTGCTTTGGAATTAGTGCCAAAGATATGGCCAAGGTTCCATGAGAGTTGAAGGATCTCATGCCACATAGCTCGATTCCTGCAGAGTGGGAATGGAATAAAATTTCAAATTTTGATTTCCAAATTGCATAATTAAGACAAATGCTTTAAAACTCCAGGAAGGGAGATTTTACCCGTAAGGAAGAATTTTGCAATAAAGCTCTCTAACCAGCTGGTGAGACTAAGAAAAAAAAATTGCATATGGAAAGAAGGCCAAAACCAAACAGACCAACAAACCCCACACAGTCCCGTTTGCCGGTGCACAAACACCACATGCGATGCAGTGCTCCGGAGTGTGTTAGGGGCCGAGCTGCGTCCCCACCCCTAAGAACAACAAAAGGTATGCTGGAATCCTAATCCCTAGAACCTCAAAATGTGAAACTCTTTAGAAGCCTTTACAGAGGTCATCAGGCTAAGACAAGATCATCAATGTGGGAGCTAATCAGTAGGACTGGGGTCCTTATAAAGAGGGAAGATATGGACAGAGACAGACACACAGAGAGGAAAGATGATGTGACGAGACACAGAGACTACCAGGTACAAACCGAGGAACCCCAGGGGCCAGCAGGAGTTAGCGGAGAGGACTGAAGCCCTCCAAGACCAACACTACCGACACCTTGATTTTAGACTTCTAGCCTCTAGAACTGGGACAGTAAATTCCTGCTGTTTAAACTACCCAGTCTGTGGTACTTCGTCATGAGAACCCCAGCAAACTGATACAATGCATGGGCAGAAGAACAAACTGATCCAAGTGGTAGGTCGGGCATGAACTCTGCCTCTTTGGTTCATTCGTATCTTTAGCATTTATCACAGAGTCTGGAAAAAAGCTATGGATGAGTGAGTGAGTGAATGAGTGAATGCAAGCAGAAATTAATGAAAAAATGAATAAACCTAGTTGAGAGGGAGTTCAACTGAAATTTAGGGAGAACAGAGAAAATGGCAAGATAAAAAGACACCAAACATGGTACTGAATTAGTAGAAAAATCAGAATACATTCAGTAAGTCTCAGAAGAGACTAATAAAGGTTAAGAGCTGTAAAGTGTGGAGTCTAACATTCTAATTTTAGTCAGGTTGTTGGTTTATTAAGGGACTATGATGAGTTAGAAAGATGATGAAGTCACTAGCCTACTCTGGACTTTGTTCTTTATCTGTAAGGTGTCTGAGTTTTCTAATAGCTAAATAACATTCAACTTCTGTTCAGTGTTTCAGATGTCTATATAAAAATAAGCAAAGTGAAACTGAAACTTTCAGGAAAAGGAGGTATCAGTTTAGATTATCAACAGGACTTGCTAGGATGGGTCTAGTTTGTGATGATGAAAAGGTAAGCAGCCAGAGTTTTTAAATTCATGTCTTATTCTATTGCTTCTATGCTTATATTCCTCGCTTTGACACATCTAGTCAATAAATGCTTAGAGGCTGTGCTAGTGCCAGGGGCTGTTCTAGATGCCTGGAACTATAGCAGCAACAAAGCAAAATTCCTGCTTTTGCAGAGGTTATATTCTGTCGGAGAAGAAAGATGCTATTTGATTAAGTATATATTAGTAAGTAATGTATATAAATTTAGAGAGCACAAAGATGGGGATTCATGGTGACAGAGAGGCTTTATTTATTTATTTAGGGAATGAGATAAGGAAAATCTTTCTGTGGAAGTGAAAATTAAGTGGAAAGCCGTGCACAGGAGTGAGCCAGGCAAAGGCCGGGGGATAGAGACATACAGCATGGAGCATGGGTGGAGATGAGGTTGGTACATCCAAACAACTGCGAGGTCAGTGGCTGGAAGAGAACGAGAAGGTAGAGGCACATGTGGGGAGTGACCAGTGAGATTGTGAGACAGGCAGAACTAGATCATACGAGTCTGTGTTAAGAAATTTCTAATAGAATCTGAATTTGATGCTAATCTCCTGGAGAGTTTAAACTGTGAATTGTGTGACATTCTGGCCTACAATTTAGAAAATCACCCTAGGTGCAATTTAGAACATTAACTATAAGGAAAGCAAGAGTGGAGGGAGTCCAGAGGCTAGTGTATAGTGTAAATAAAAATGTAAGGTGATCTTGGTGTGAACTCCCCATAGCCAAGGGAAGTAAATCCAAAAGTCTAAATTGGCAAATTAGACCTGCTGGGGCCTGTTCCTTAGTTATCTTCCCAGTTTCAGTTACAGTAAAACTCCTACCACATAGTCTCATATAGTGTTAACCTATGTTTCATGCTGTATTTTAAGTGTTACTATGTTGGCTCAATGGCTACTGAAAGGTATTTTTTTTTCCTACTTTATTGGTCTGAGAAAATTAACAATATTCAAGTTATTGAGCTAAATTTCTTTAACTCATATCCCCATGAATACCATTTAGAAGATTATTCTTCTCAGTAAAAGCAATATTTAGTATTCATGCTTATAATTAAGAAATTAATTTTAGTTTAAAATGGACTCACAGCATGTCTAGAAGTCTGCAAAGAAACAAATTATAAAATTTAGATCTCAGACTCAAAGTATTAAAGTGATAAAAACACTGTCTGTGTATAAAATGGCCTGCCTTGTGCATGCAGTAAACAGTATCTTTTAGCTTGTATTCCATAATTATTCCATACTAAAACATGAACTGAGTTTGACAATTAGAAAGAGGAACTACTGAATTTTGTTCCAAGGCTCAATACACCTAAGATTTTTCAAGCTCAGAGTATTATTTAGTAATTTTCCACTTTTTATTGTGATGATTAATCAATATCCTGATACACACAGTAATACAACCCATTCAACCTACTGTACCTTTCATTTCATACTTCGAGATCAGAAGTGAATACTGTAATAATTCTCTGTAAATTGAATGATATCTCAAGGCACCAGTGGTTCCCTGACTTAACAGTTATGATGTATCCCACATGAAGACAGTTTTACTTTTAGGATATACTGCTTGAGAAAGTACAAAACAAAACACCACTATTAAACTAGAAAACTTAGACATGAATTTATCATTTTTTAATAGGACTATTGATATGCCTAATAGATTTGCAGTCATGTGTAATGGCATATTTTTTAGCCCACAGCCAACGTTTAATATATTTCAGTCAATAGAAATATAGTGACATCTCAGAAAATCCTGTTTGGAAGCTTTAGGGTTTGAAGGCCTAGAGTTCAGAAACCAGTGCATTAGAAGAACTTTTAATTTGAACATACATTTTCTTTCAAATCGAATCATCCTATTTATCAATAACCTTCTAAAAAGTAACATATTGGATTTTCTTAAGTGGAATACACCTGTTTTTAGAGCTGATTATTAACATTTTTTTATTCTTAGCTGTAGAGCACTTCACAAATGTTCTGTAACATTTCTGTATATGTTCTTTCCCCTTTGAAGCATACATATTTTTAAATAGTTACTATTATTCAGTGAAATATAAAAATTATTTTTGCTTCTGTAAGCACGAGGACTCAGGCTTACTTGAGGTTAGATTAGGAAAGTTGACAGAAACAAAATAAGCTTGGATGAGTTAGAAAGACGATATTATACTTTCATCTGCCTGCCCTGGAAATGCTCTCTTTTGAGCATTAAATGTTCTAAGCCCTTTTATAAAAACATTCTGGCTGGAGGAAGAAGAGACTAATTACATGATGTCCAAGAACTCTCTCACTAAGGACATCCAGTATCCATGGCTCTAAATTTATGGTCATTCTTGGCCTTATCTGTTTATATTAGATGTTTATTATATCATACTTGAATATGAATATAATTATATTCACTGAGATTACAGTCTTCAATCAACACTTGGGAGATTTCAAGATTAGAATAAAACTTTCATTCTCATTAAGTCACAAAATAATAAACTTTCTTATTTTGCCTCACATATGTTTTCTTTTTTTGGTATATTTTAAATCGATATATGCTTTTCTATTTTCCCCCCAAGTTTCAAATAAAATAAGTCCTTACCGAAATCTAGTATTAGGTTTCTAAGGTACCAGGAGCCTTACTGCCTCCTAAAGTCTGCAAACACGTGGTTAACATCAACTCATCCATTGTCTTCTCACTGAAAAGAATCACTCTTACCGTGTAGCCCTCGGTATACTGAAAAGGACCCCTGGAACTTTCATCTGCTGTTGGACTCAGAGGCTTGGGGTCAGACATGGACCGCTGCATCATCTTGGCTGTCTTAGGACTTGCTGGGGGAACTTTGGCCATGTCTGGATGCAGTACTTTCTGAGGACTTACATCATCAGGGAGGGGTTTTTCATAAGGTACAAAAGCTGATTCTAAGGCTTTGCCTGGTGAAAGTGGTGAGATGGGTGAATAAAGGACTTTTGGAGATTTGGGTGGGGAAGGAGCCAGCTGTAATGTGGAATCTGCCCGAAGGTGAGATGAATAACCGATCTCTAAAGGTGTTGGGCGTTTCTTGTCTTTAGGTGGAGATGTGGCACTCAGATATTGAGGACTTTGTGTGTCTGAATCTGCTTCTGTTTGACATCCTAAACTGCCCCCTTTGTAAGTCTTTTCAGGAGCTGAAATGTGTTTAATTATTTCTACCTTGGCATCCACGTGTGCTCGTACTGAAGGTGTTCTTATGGTTCCAACTGGTTCAGTTTGCACAGATATCTCTGCTACTGTTTGAACTGCTACACTGGAGACTTTGGAAGGGGGTTTGGTCTTGTCAGCCTCTGTACTGCTGTCACCGTATTTCCCTGCACGAGCTTTTCTCCTTGATCTAGCAGGCATATCCCACTCATCCTGATCTTCGTCATCAGTTTGGACACTTGTATCAACACTCTTTTTAGTTCTCCTTCTCCTACTCACATAGCTCCGATCTGCCGCATCTTCATCGTCAGTTTGTACACCACTGTCCACTATCTTCTTAAAGCAGCGGGGATCCTCTGCCGTGGTTTCCCCTCGCTCATCATACTGTCCACGGACTTTAGCTCCAGAGCTTCTCTTTTTGGGTTGGTTTTCATCTTTTACAACAACGTCTGTTAGAGGTATTTCTGAAACAGTACTCAGGATGCCAGGTGGGGCGATGTATTGAGTGACCCCATCAGACTGAACTGTGTACCACCCTTGGCTCTGTGGTATTTCAATTGCCACGACAGCTGAGGCTGTCGTGGTTATATCTTCAGCCGCCCAAAACTGACTGCCTTCTGGGGCAGCATACTGGCCTTCCAAAATTGCCTGCTCTGCAGTTGTCTGTGGAGAAGCAGTCCCAGAAGGGTCGTAGTTATACTGGTAGATCTGGCGAATCTTCTGTTCCTCTAGCTGCTGCTGAAGCTGTTGCTGGAGCTGTTGGATCTGCTCGAGCTGTAACTGCTGCTGAGCTAATGTCTCCTGCCTCATCATGAACTGTGCTTGACGCTCTTCTTCTTGCTGATAGAGAAGGTGCTGCTTCATAGACTGGAGCTCCTCCAGCTTTTTCTGAACCATGATCTTTTCTTGTTCTCGGAACCTTTGTATTTCCTGACGTTCCCACTCCAATTCCTCAGCAAAACGCTGTTGCTTAATTTTCTCCAGTTCCAAGAGCTCACGCTCCAAGTCTAGCTGCTGTTGTTGTTTATCTTCTTCAGGGACAATTAAAATAGTACTTTCATCTCCTAGTACTTCAGAAAACAGTTCAGATGCTGTGGTTAAAGTGGGAAGTGAGTCTATTGTCTCTGCAGTAAGAGTGTCCATAGCAATAGTTTGCAAACTGGCATTGATATCAATACCAGTTACTGCAACGTCTGTTTCTGATGCACCTGTTGCTAGGAAATATGATCTAGGCATTGGCTGGTTCTGGTGCAGGGCGGATAGTGAAGTCACTGCATCAGCTGGGTGCACACCAGACAAATCCCTCACTGTGGTGCTGAAAATAGAGCCAGGTTGTGTGGTGATAGCAAATGTGGAGGGAACTGGAGTTGCTACTGAAGAATAGACAACACCATTAGATGACCTCAAAACACTCCCCACACCATACTGGGGGCCTGGAGGTGGAGTCAGTCTTGCTGTGGAATACTGTGGGGTACCAACCCCAACTTCTGAAATGACTTGTCGTGTTTCTGGATAGGAACCTGTAGTCTTGCTTGAATAATCCATTACCTCACCTGAAATACAGGGTAGAGTTACAGTCCAGTTCTCAGAGTGAATGAGGCTTTTTGGGTTTGAAAGCCCTTTCAGTCTTGATGAACATAATGAATGGGACTGCATGCAAATCCACAGTTTAACCTAATTAGATACGACAGAAGCAATGTTGAACATGCAGGCACATGCAGGTGACTCTGGGCAGAACAAATTAAAAAAATTAAGAAGAAACAAAAGTGCACATGTACTCCAAAATATGTTGCCAAGACCTCCAAAGAAAGAAAAAGCAACAAAATTGGAAAAGAGACCACATTTTCATCCTGAAATGAGATGAGGGACACTATAATGATGTTTCAAGGAAAGGTCTGCTGCCACATCATACTGACCTGTGGTAATTCTCCCTGAAGTTAGGTCTACTGCTGCATCAGTTCCTCCAGAATAATCAAAAGCATTCTTACTTTTATAGAAAAAATGTCCAGCTTCTGCTAAATTAGTGTCTGACATGGAAGGTTTCATTCCTCCAATCCCTCTATAACCATATGGCCCTGATCGATCATACTGATAGTGGTCATCCCTATAACCAAAACGGTCCTCAGGGAGAGTGGTTGCAGGCTGCTGTGCTGTGCAGCTCCTTCCAAAGGGTAGCTTATAAACCACATCACAGCATACAGCTCTCCTTCCTGCAGTCAGATCAACAGGTTTTTCTTCATCTTCTATTATTTTTGTCACCACACTTGAAGCAGATTCATCCATTGTTACAACAGTTCTGTGAGACTTTGTTGTACTGAGATCCACTGCTTCTCCATCAGTGATGGCCTGGGCTGTGGTGCTATCAGTCCATCCATTTGTGACACTAACAGGAGGTGCAGTAGCAGGTTTTGTAATCGCCAGTGCCACTGCGTGTGCTGAAGGACCTACAGATAAGTTTATTGGTGCTTCCTCCCTAACTGCAGAAAAGGCCTGCCCACTTGGTATTCTGGATGGGGGCTCAGCATGTTTCAATGTAGTGAGCTGGACCGGTGTTGGTGCCACATGTTCTCTACCCGCCAGGCTTTCTGTACCCATGGTGTAACTTGCACTAGCTGTGACCACAGTTACTGTCTCAGTGATCAGGGATACTGGAGTCATGAATGATGAAGTTACACTGAGATTTATTACAGAGGGTTGGACAGCACTGATTTGTCTCCCATAAACCTTACTTGCTGGGGTCTGTCTTTTTACCTCCATTGTAGAAGCAGAAAGATCCATACATTCTTCAGTTCCTTTAACTTCTGCCTTTGTTACTGTACGCAAATCAATGGCATCGCCAACAAGCTGCATCTTTCCATTTTCTTTATGCTGATGCTTCTCTAAGTGTAGGGTATCTTGAGCAAGCAGATCTGGAGGAACTGATATAGAGATGCTGCTGAGACTAGCAGTAGGGATTGCACTTCTGGCTGCTGAAACCTCAGTCTTGGTAACTTCAGTTGTAAGAAACTGTGTAACTGAAGTTGGGGCTGCTTGAAATGAAGGTAGTGTTGTGACAGGGATAGCAGAAAATGTCTCCAAAGCTCCTGAGATGTATAGGCTCTTTTCTGAAGAACTTGAAACTTCTGCAGCTGTCATAGGAGGGACTACAGAAAACACTGGTTCAATGGAAATCAGATCTTTGGAGGGTGATCCCAGGGGCCAACTGGTAATTCCTTGACTAGATGGAGAATCTGTTGGAGTCCCAGGTTCAGATGGCAATGTGATAACCACATAAGTTTCCATGAGGGATTTGGAAAATCTTGGTGAAGACTTGTTAGAGTGAGGGGAAAGTGGGGAGGTAGGAGAAGGCAATTTATAATCTGCTGAAGTCACTAAATTCAATGTCATATCTGAAGTTAAAGATAGACCTGTTGGTTTGGGGTGTGCATCTGTTGGTTTTTGTGAGGTTCCTGGAAGTTGAGGAACTGCTGGCTTAGGTGCAATTGGAGGTTTGCTTGGCTCAGGTCTGTGTGTAAATACAAGTCCAGATGGAATTGAAGAGGGCTTAGGAGGAACAGGAGGAGGTGCAGTGGGACATATTTTTGTCACTGGTAACCCATTACTTCTTGGAACAGCTGTGGTTTCTACTGTAGTGACAGTATCAGTTAGAGGTGTAGCTGTCACTGTTAGCTTTTTCCTAGGATGAATAGTTGGTTTAGGTGAGGGTGGTGGAGGAAGAGGTGGGGGAGGAGGGGGTGGGGGAGGAGGAGGGGGAGGGGGAGGGGGAGGGGGAGGGGGAGGAGGTTGGGCTGATGTGTCCAAAGAAGAACTTCGAAACAATGGGCGAGTCTTAGTTGGAAGAGAGGAAACGGAAGGACTGCCAGATGGTAACTGAGAAAGAGGTTTTGCCTGACCAAAGACCTCTTCAGATACAAAGCAAGTAGTTGACACCTGCTCCTTCTTTGGAAGGGCTGTTATGGAAGAAGGTGGTTCATCAAACATAGTTTCAGATAGGATAATTTTTGTTAGTTCATCTTCAGACTCCTTCCTTTTATCTATGTAAGCTTCCAAAACTTCCAGAATAATTCCATTCCCAGTGTCCTTCTTGGCTTTCTTCACTAGCTCTTTTTCAGATACAGATAAGTCAGTGGGAATAGTGTCAGCAATTAGCTTCTCTGGTTTAGTTTCTACAGATTCTAGGATAGAAGGTTCCATATCAGATAAAGAAATTACAATATGTTCAGCACTAGTTGGTATGGTAGTCCAATCTAAAGATATACTTATTTCTTCTGGGTAGTCTATAATGCTGCCTGGAAAATATGTTGATGAAGAAATTTCCTCAGAATCTTCAAATTTACTTACTATGTCCACTGGCTCTGTATAAATTGTGGTTATGCTATCCAGGGTAGTAATGGGTGAGGAGCTATCTGTGGTACTAACTGAAGAAACAGATGATGTGAGAGAGGGTGTGTCAGAGGGTGGGACAGATGTAGCACTTTCTGAAGGCTCAGAGTAGGTCAAAATCAGTGATTCATGGGCAATAATCTCTTGTATTTCTCTTGTATAGTCAGTTACATATTCATCCTCAATTTCTTCTGTTGAAAAATGTTGGGTTATTTTAACATCTGGGATAGAGAGTGTTGTACTGCTGGTTGAATCTGTAAGAGATGCTCCTGAGAGGACACTTGATGTCAAAGATGTATCAGGTGCCCTGTCAAAGTCCACAGTGGACTCTGTCATATCATCCCTGCTGGAGGCCTGGGGTGGACTGGATCCAGGTGTTAATTGCATCTGTTGCCTTTTCATGAGTTCTTCATATGCAGCATCAGCATCTAACAATTCTTTTTCTTCACTGGTAGAAGTTACCATACTATCCAGGTCCACTATCTCGTGGCTTTCTGGGATGATATAAGAGCTTGAAACAATGTCTTCTTGAGGCACAACAGAATGTAAGCTTTCTAACTCATAAAACTCTTTCTGGAGGTCTGTAATTTTCTGCATAGGATCTTCATAAATCTGTTCTGGAAGACTTACTTTTTGCTCTCTCTCTCTCTGCTGTATAAACCCATTTTCTTCTTCTTGCCTCGTTAGCAGACTGCCATCTACTGAACCATTGTAAGTATCCTCTACTAAAGACTCATAAATATAATCTTCTATTAACATCCCACCATACAAAGGCTCCTTTTCAAACATTTCATCTCGTTCATTTGCAGCTGGAAAAGCTTTATATTTGTGGGGTTTATGCATCATTTCTTCATACATCTCCTCAGCACTTTTTAACGCCTTTTGGCTACCTTCTTTCTGCATAATAGATTGCTCATCTGTTGGTGAATATAAAGACACAGCTGTGGGCAATTTATAAACTTTTTGCACTTCTATTATTTTCTCTGGGCTTATTTCAAAACCTTCTGTGTCTGACTCTATGCTAGGTGAATATTCAGAACAAGAAGATCGATGGAGCTCCTCCATTTCTGCGGCCTGACGTAATTCTTCTGTTGGAGATGCATCTTCAATGGGAGACAGATTGCTGGGGGGTGTCTTTGGTCTTTCCCTCCTTCTCTGAGCTCGAAGTTCATCTTTGTCTTTCTTTGATTTCTTACTAGAGCTCTTTCTTTGTTGCTGTTCTAATTCTCGCTGTTTTTCTTGCTCCTTTAATAATTCTTCTTCCTCTCTCAGTTCTTCTTCCTCTGAAGAATCTTCAATAGTAGGTAAAAGAGGGCCATGAGGTCTGTGCCGAGCTTTGCGTTGCTGTTTGCTCTCTCCTTTTTTGTGACTTGGGCTACTGTCACTGTCCTCATCAAGAGATGACACTGATGTAGGGGATGTGCCAGGAGTGAAGCTGGAAGCATGAAGACTAGAGGATCCTTCTCCCCTTGACCTATCTTCTGGAGAGTCTGTCAAGCTTTCCATTTCTAATTCTGGCTCCTCGTCAAAATACAAAGTTGTTTTTTTCTGTGATGAGTCTGCAGAATATTTATCTGCTATTGTGCTGTTGAGTTCTATCGTTTTGAATCGACGTAGGCCTCCTCCCCCAGCAACTACAAGTTCCTCATTCTCCTGACTTTTAGTTTCTCTGTATTTAGGTTCAGGACTTTCATCAAAGGTCTCATCATCTTCATCATGCCATGAATGGCGTCTGCCTGCATCCTCATCAAAACTTGCACTACTTTTTCGAGTCAGTCGCCTGTGTTTCCCTGGTGTGACTCTCACCTTCCCCTTTGTTTCTTCCTTCTTCTGGCTCTCAATACTACTACTAATCTCTTTGAGCTGGTTCCTAATGAACTCTTCATCTTCAGAACCTGAAGCATCTTCATCAGCACTCATTTCTATGATTTGTTTTCGAATAAAGTCTTCCTCTTCACCTGATCCTTGACTATCCTCCTGTTTGTACTCATCACTACTTGATGAACCAATACTTGTTCTCCGTTTTCTTTGTGGAACAGGTGAGTTTTCGCTTTCACTGCTCTCTTCGACTGAATCATAAGGCTGTCTTCTTGCAGCTACATCATCAACAAATTCAGACATCTCTTCTTGGTCCTTTCGGGAAGGACTGTCTCGTTGGCTATCTTTTTCTTCCTGACTCTCTTTGAGCTCCTCTTCTGATACTGTAGTTTCCAGAGTTTCAGATAAACTCTGAGTTTTCTGTTGGTCCTTAGGCTGCTCAGGAGAAACCTCACGAGGTGGTGTTTTCTTTTCTGACCTTTTGTCGGCAAGTGTACTAGCCTGAGCTTCCAAAATGGATAGGACTGTACTTTCCAACTTAGCCAAATCTGAGGGACTGGAAGGGCTGCTTTCTTGTGAAAAAGAGTCCTTTTTGAGTCCCTTGAGTAAATCCTTTTCATCACTTGGAATAAGACTTGGAATTTCACCAAGTGAGCTTGATATTCCATCAGAAGAATATCCTGTGTCACTCAGACCTTGTGGGCTTTTCGGCTGCTGAGAACTTGAAGTGTCTGATTTGTCATCTTCCTTTTCCTAGCAGGGAGGAAAAGATACAGGAGAACTTAACATGGTTAAACTAATAACATGGCCTCTCTATTACTCCCAAATAACTACTGTAAACTGAGGAATAGTTATAGGAATTTTTTTCAACTATATGCCAGTATTATTTTTAATCTTTCAGTGGGAGCAAAAAATGAAAATAGTTGACCCAGAGTGAGAAAGGTTAGTTTTCATTTAATCTAAGTTTAATTAAATGCCAATTCTCAATGACATTTGATTTTATTCCACTAATACTCTGTAATTTCACATTTCAACATAATTTTCCACCAAAAACATCCTTATCTTGCTCAGTACATTTACTTTGAGAAAAAGTTCTGTTGTCAATGAAAAATTTTTAATTTTCCATTAACATAATACTTTTGGGTTGATTATGACGACAGGCAAAGAGAGAACCAGGATGGATGGGCTTTGTTCCTGACTACAGTTGTATGGGATGTTGGAAAATTTACTTAAAGGAAGAAGTGGGTAACATGCCATAATGATATTCATCTCACCTACTGCAAAGGATTTTTTTGAGGGAGAGAGATTCAAACAAGGCACTCATATTAAAGACACTTTGAAAGGTGTAAAACACTGTATTTACTTGGTATTGTTATTATTCTATATCATTTGAAACTGTAAACTTTGAAAGTTATGCAATAATTCATCTGATTCACGGACTTATCCAGCTATTATTTTTGTAGACTTGTTAATCACATTTATCTTCAGTATCCTCAAAGATATTTAAAATGTCAAAGAAATTTAAAAAATATGACTTATAAATGTCTTCTGATTTTGAAATTAGTTGGAATTTTACCTTCATGCTATATTAAAGCCAGTTCCCATCAACCAGTACAATAAATAACTTTTGTAAATGGGAACATGGGCTTTATAGGGGACTGGGACACTCAGTAGACAAATCACAGCCTTGACGTATGTTTTTTTTAGGCTGTGATGAGGCCACGCCAGAAATTTGGTTCAAGAATCATTCAGAAAGGCCTTAAGTAAAAATGTTAAAAGTAGAGACTCTTTGCATGAATCCAAATTAAAAATACTTCTAAGCAAAACAAAACCAATTAGTTTCCATTTTTAAAGGAGATTGCCAAAATAACTCTACAGCCCTATGGAATGAAATACTCAGAAGAGCTGCAAGAGGACGTGCTTTATCTGACCCTGGCCTATGAGGGTGCTTCAGTTCCGCTGAGTCCTTATCTTGACTGACCATCTCAGCATCTGCAGTGGGTGTGTGGGCATGGGCTACTCCAGCCTAACCACAGCCTGAATAAACAGACGTCACAGACGGCCGTCTGCGCAACAAACCTGTGAAGACCCTTCTTCCTTCTTTCCTTTTCTCCAGTCTTCCTTCCCTTCCATCTTCCCCTGCTCTTTGCACCTCACCATCTCCCACCACCCCTTTCTCCTTTTGGCTACAGAGTTATCAAATATAAAATTTGTTGCCTTGTAATTCATTTTCACTCACTGTCTTTATTATGTATGGGTAGAGATATCTTTTGAGCACATCACAGGATAAAATGTTTTTGCTGAATTTACAACATAACTCAATTCCAAAAGATAGTCTGATATATTCTTCACAACTTTGGTATGTAAAGCAATGCCTACTTTTTGATTTACCAAGATTTAACTTCACTGGACCATTTTAGATGTCTTTCCAGAAAGTTACTTATCTGTAATTGTGAGGCTTTAGTAGGAGTTCTGATGAGCCCCCAACTAACTTGGTTCCTTTCTCTGAAGAGCTACATAATGAAGAGGTGAGCACAGGTGAAGCAATAAAATCCTTCTGGAGCAATACTTCCTCACATTCCACACAATGCCAGAGTACATTTTTTTTTAGTCCAGCATACTTCCTATGTCTTTCCTTATCTGCCTCCCCAGCCTTCTCTAAATCACAATAAACACCATAACCACAGCGGGGTTAGGGTACCTAAGCTTCTTGTGGGAAAAAAAGGTCAAGAAAATGATATTTCATGATCAAATTTTGATAGTGTCATTTGTATTCTTTATTTTGTGTCTTCATATATTATAAAATATAACAATGTAATAAAACTATACATATATGGAGGAAATGTAACTATTGTTATATATAACAATTCATTGAGTATAATAAAAAAAGTTACACAACAGAGTCTGAAGGTTCTACTGACATTTAACAAAAAATAAGATACAACCAGATATATATAACATAACAAAGGAAATTAAGATACATTAGACAGAAGACTAACACACATACATATCAAGATATTTACCCTACAATTCCCCTTGCGTGGCCTTTCCTCATGTGTTCATGCTTTCCTTCCTTCCTCAGTACTGTGTTCTACCTACTTCTCCCTCCTGCACTCTCCTCCTGGTCTCTTTCCTTTGCACTCCACCAGGACTCAATCATTATTTACCTATGATATGCTTTGATTTTCCCCCTATTGTCTCTAGTCCTTTCAAAATCCTATAAATATCTTACTCTACAAGGCTTCTGGGTCAATGATAAAAGTTTGAAGTGCTTAAAAAGGGAAATCAAATTAGGTGACCAGGGGCATTTGGCTGAACAGCTAGCTGGTCATGTACTTATTGCACCATGATATACTAAAAAGATTCACAAAGTTATTTTTTCTAATATTAACGAGTATAGGTATAAAGTCTCCCTCACAGTGGTGAGTGATCATCTGCTTCTTCATTACACTGTTAGCTTGTTAATCATCAGATCATATACCAACTAGACCCTTTGCCTCTTAATTTAAGGTACTTACACATTCATCTTTTCACCTGCTGCTAAATTTTTTTTAAAGTTATTCTACATACACAGATATCAGTATAATGAGGGATTTATCTGCTCCCCCATTTATCATTCCTGTGGCTCTCTACTCCTTTGTGATGTATCTGGATGAGGGTGCTTGTACAGTTTGTACCCACGCAAATTAACTGGTCCGTATAGAGTTAACACTGCAAATCCTTGCTTCATGAATAATGTTTCTTCCCAAGGGAATAATTTGATCAAATAAGAAAGAGTAGATGGAACTGAGAAGTGTTCATCTACATTGAATCTAAAAATACAGTGTGTAAGTTGGATCTGGTTTTCTCTAATTACTCAATTTTCAAATGGATGTTTAAAGTACTCTAATTCTAGAGGAATATGATCAAAGGATTCATGTGAGGGAGCCATAGCTGAGCTTATTTCTTCCCAAGTTTCTCAGTCCCTTGGACTAAAAGACTGGGAGTTTTCTTTCAGTTGCTTAAATGTGGTTATATACTTATTTTTGAGAATATTAAGTTATTTAGTAACATATTAAAATTTAATGAAATGAAATGGTTCTAAGTTAACATATATTTTTTTATTACATACAAACTTATATGTATATTTATTTATGTATTATTTTCTTCATTTGAAAATCAGGAGTTGTAATTAATTATCCATTTCATTTTTTTACATGTAATAAAATCTAGAATGGCCTCTGAAATTGAACTTAAGAATAAAATTCTAGGTATCCACCTTTTGCATGAGAATTTTGTCTGCCATCCTAGATGGAGGAGTGGGAAAGGCCATAATTTAAGCATACTTTTTAAAAAAATAGCATTGTTATTTTTCAGTTCTCTTGAGGAACACATTTTCCCTGTATTTTCTCTAAGTACATTTAGCATTAGACTCTATTAAACTGACTCTTATTTATAGTATGTATTCTACTTTTCCCATGTACAGAATTATGGTTACTTGCACCTTTCTAATCTGTGTACATGAAACAATTACTCAAAGTTCTAGAGGCTAAGATTCCTATTTTATTTTTTTACTTATTAACCAAAAGCAGAGAGTGGAAAATTCTTACTCTTTCCAATATCCACTGCCATTATTAACCTGGAGACCATCAGAGACAGGAGGTGATGAACTGAGCCATCTAAAACTCTTGTGATGGCCCGTATTTTGAGTCCTCCAGCAGTGGAGAATGTACCAAGACAAATCTGTATCGCCAAATCGGGTTTTGCCCCTTTCAGAGATGTTGGAAACTTTTAGCTTTCCATGTTGAAGGTAAACATTTTTAATATATTTAAAAAATATTATTGGGTTAAAATATTGAATTCTTGCTTAAATATAAGATTGTACAAGAGGATACAATATTAACTTTCTGTTAGTTTTCCCCAAGGCATTGATTTTAATGAGTCAAAATAAAACAATAAGTGAACGATCTTTAATCATTTATACAATGTTTGGGTCAAATGGTTTGCTAGTCTGAGTGTTCCAAACACTCTAAACAAGATTAAGTCCATCATATTCAGTGGGCCTAGAGAAAACGAAAACTGGATAGTCCCACCTACACTGGAATCCTTTTCACTACCAAAAACCTCATTATTTTTCATCCTAGCTGATTATACTGCCATTATATACAATGTCTATATATAATCTGATCACTAATCCCTGGGTCATTTTAACTAGAAATAAAAGTTTATGCTAAAAGATATTCAAATTTTGGCTTTTATCAGGAGAGTTATAATGTTTGAATGTAACATATCATATGGAGACAAACAGTATTCTGTGTATGTATACAGGTAAACAGAATTCTGTAGCAACACATTTTAAAATATTAAACTAAAAAAGTAAAGAAAATATACCTTTTAAATTATTTATTATATTTCAGGATAAATTTTAACTCCATTCAACCAACACGTTTTGAAAGACAGAAATGAATGAAGAGACAAAATGTTGTGGCAACAATAAAGAAATGTAGACAATATACTGTAATGATTCAAATGATACAAATGACAAATGAATAAATAATATAAATATATAAATAAAGTAAAAATTACACAAAGCATGATTTTAGTGGGAGCTACTAAGAGACACTATGATAACAGTCTAATTCTAACTACAATTACAATAAGGAAAAGGCAGTATGTGAAAACTGTCACAAGAAAGAAGCATCACGCATAGAGTTTTAACAGCCCAGCTTTATGATCAGAACTGGGCAATGATCTTAGCTTTACTTTTTCCCAGCCTTGTGATCTTGGGCATAGAAGTTTAGCCTCCTCCTCTTTAAAGGCAGATATAATATTTACCCCATCAATAGCTGTGTGGATTAAATAATAAAGGGCTTAACATAGTGGAATTACCTGGTTTCAACTAAATCAACTTTCCAATAATAGGTAAGTGGTAGACAAAAGATTCTTCCGAAAAAATTCATGTGTTATAGATAATACTAATAATGTAGGAAACACACAAACAATATAATAAAGAAGCTGACATGCTGCTGCATATTGTTATAAATTTTTCATCAGCAACATCACAATGTAAAGGCAATGATGACCAAGTTAAATCAGGTCTGACACAAAGTTGGCCAAAAATGATTGCCATTATCAGGAAAACTATTTGATACCTGTATTTACATAAATTACTGTCAACAACAAACTTTGCCTAGATACATAATGTGCTTTGGCATTAGGGCTAGTGAGATTAAGATACTGTCACAAACTTCTGTAATAGAATTTTCAGGAAATAAATATCCCAGTACTTTATAAAATTTTAATAAATTGGGTAATAAACAATTAAGAATTTTCCTTTGAGTTTTCTTGTTTAACAGAAGAAGACAAAAAGTCACACATCGTTTGGGGATACTTGATTTTTCTGCACAGAAAAATGACTAAAGCAATATGTAGAAAATATGGTGACAAATCAAACCGCATTCCTTTGTTAGCAATATTGTTGGAAGGAAAAAGAAATAACTGGGAAGTTTGGGGAAAATTTTTAGGACGCAGTATATAGGGAAAGGTTTGGTAATAATAGAATCAAACTGCAGAAATTTCTAACATGCTCAGTTTATAATATTCACTATTTCTGTTTCAATAACAAAATACTTAAAAGGATTATTATTGTGAACCATTAAGGAAAAATGTACCAATGAAGACAGTTTAAGTACTGAATGATTTAATGAAAATAATTTATTAATTAAAAATTAATAAAATATAAAAATGTCAGAAAATGTATATATGTTTTAATAAAAAGCTGTGGAATGTGAACTTAATTCATTTTTAACAAAAGTAGAAGAATCTCAAAGTTGTTCAACTTTTTGGTGATGTCAACTGGTTACCAGTAATATATTATTTATTAGATATTTAGGCTGAAAATAAACCCTGGTTATCAGAAATTGCTATCTATTATATATTTAGGAAAAAATAAACACTAGCTGTCTTTTGAAGAAAATTATGATGAGGAACAGTCCTTTGAAGATAGGTATTTGGAAATCAACCCATGATTATGTTACATAAAATAACATATGCAATTTTTAAAAGCTGTCATATCTGCTCATTTAACAAACTTCAAACAAAATACTTTAATCTGTTTATAAATCTTCCAGATGAAGAACTCCAGTGGGTTTTAAAGCCATTTGTTGAAAAAAAAAATTAAAAATTATCAAGAATAAATGATTAATATCAGAGAAGATCAACATTTGTTTGTGGAATTTCCACAATTAAAAAATTTTGTTCTCAATTCCTGACTTAGAAAACAAGTAGCAAGATTTGGCAAGTACAATCTTGGATCCACCTCTTTTACTTCTGGTATGTCACTGTGAATTTTTTATTGTTAAGGATAGTTATTAACACTTAATGTCAAAATATCAAAATAAGCTTAACTTAGAAGCTGAATTTCAAATAACTATCATAAAATTTCAGACCAAAGTTTTGAAAAATATTGAACCACGATCAATGCTCTCTCTAAAATACTATCATTAATCATATATTGTGAGCATATTTAAATAAGTATAATAAAATGGTAATTGTAGTTTATCTCACTGGCTTTTATTTTTTATGAATATCTTATAAATAATGTATTACCAACAGTGCATACATTTAATTTAGAAATAAATAAGGATGTGTATACTGAGATTATAAAAAAAAGTAGTGATGAAAGGAAATGATAGAAAGGATAAGGGTATAAAATAAAATGTGCATTAACAAAATAATTTGGATACTTCTTGTTTAGGCTATATTTTATAAGCAATAGACAATCATTAGAAATATTTGAATGATAGTGTTAAATTATCTGAACTCTGGAAAATAATTATCTGAAAGTTATATACTGGAGACGGCAGAAAGAGGCATAGGAATCAGTGCTTAGATTACTCAAATCATTGGTGAGAAGCCACGAGGGCCGTAAGTAGAATAGTGTCCTTGGGAATAGAAGCTGATAGACTGGAGTATGACAGATTGGATGTAGTGAACAAAAGGGTGGGCCAGAAGTCTCAGATTACTCAGATTAGTGAGTGGGAGACTACAGACAAGGTGAACGATGGTGCCATTATCAGAAACAGAAAAAGGTGGAAACTGCTTCTATAGAGCACAGTTAAGATTTAACCATACTGAGTTCCAGTTCAGTGAGGTTCTGAAATGGAATGATTTACTGTGTATTTGAAAATGCAGGTCTGACATGCAAAAGAGGGGCAGGAAGTGCACAAGTGGCTTTAGGAATTGTTTATGTGGCTCCTCTAAGAGGTAAGAACATGGAACTCAAAGAAAAACAAGGAAGACCTTATCATCTAGAGGATGGGGAAGAGAAAACTATAGATACAGAAAAGAACTCATAAGGGGTGATACAAAAGAGAGAGAACAAGAAGGGAAGGGTCATGAAAGCCAAAGAAAGTTTCAGAAACGGAGAAATGGTAAAAAGCATTTTGGTTAGCTAGGAGAAGCAATGGGAGATGGTGGTGGTGGTAGCTAGATCTAACCATTAGAATCCAGAGTATACAGGCATCTGCTTCTCTGACTCTGATAAACTTATTTACATAATGAAGGAAGACCAGGAATTACTTAATGAGTGATATATCATATACCAGATGGGTTAGCAATCATGTGTTAAAACTGTAAAAAAACAAAAAAACTGAACCAGAGTAGGGATGGACTGTGGCTTTGAATTAGAGTTCTAATACTAAATTGTAATAGTAGCATATCATTTCATTTTCCTGTAAGTCACTGCTGCCATCTGTGAATTAAAATTTTCCAACCAGAAATGATATAAGATCTCTTGTAGCTCTAAAAATTCAGAGTTCCCTAAAAATAATATTACTGCTCATACAAATACAGGTTAAGATGGAGTACTTTTAAACGTTTCCAGTAAAGAAAAAGAAAAGAATATATATTATTCCAGATTATGCTTCATAATTAAACACATTGAACAAATATTAAGCACACTGAACAAAACTCTGAACAAAATACCTATGAACCTTCAAAAAATGACTTTTGTACTGAATTTCAGCAACGCATTTTTGTTTTGTTTTGTAATCTCAATTATTTAGTTATTGAATGGCTGACCACACCTTAAAAGATTTTCAGGTGAGAAGAAACTTGTTGACTCTTGCTTAACCAAACAGCTGACTGAAGAGAAATTTAAGACACGTTATGTTCAAGAGGTATACTAATTTTATTTTCATAGTGGAGAGAAAAAGGAGGAACTTAAAATTGTAGGAAGTTCTGCCTTATCACTATCAGGTTTTGATAAACTGATAATCATAAGAGCTAGAAAAATAAATTGGTATCTATGCCTTAAGTTAAATTAAGCTGTCAAAAAGCCAACATTCTTCATTTCAGCAAATTGTTAAGCTGTTCTGCAAATGTCTTTAATGGAAGGCTTTCCTTATGTAATTACCATTAAGCACTCTGAGTACTTAGATAAAAATCAGTCATTTACACAAGAAAGACTGTGCAAAGTTAGGAAAACATAACTTACTGTCTTTTCTTTCCCAGGTTCCCCTCCATCAGGCTTTGCCCTGCTTGCTGCCTGTGGCTCTTTTATTTTGTGAGTGGTGGATTCACCTTTCTGAGGCCGACTCTGAGCTGCTGCACAGGGCTTATTTTCTATCTCAGCCTGGGGTTGTTTCTCTTCTTGCCCTGCCTGCATAGCCACTCTGCCTTCAGGTTTTTCTTCAGCAATCTGTACTTGAGTTTGAAGTAAGACATGTTTCTGGTCCTCCTCTAAAGCTAATGTTTTTGCTCCTGGGGGTGGCTTTTTGTCTTCAGGGGGTGACTTTTTTTCTTGAGGGGCTGAAGTTTTGCCTTTCTCTGGTTTACCTTCTTGTTTTTGATCTGTGGTTACCTGAGGAGTAATTTTTTCAATTGATGGCGTTTCTTTTACTTTTTCTGGAATGACTTTTTCAGCGTCTGATTTTACTTCTTGTTCCTTCTTTTTCACTTTTGCTTGGGCAGGTATTGCTGTTTTCTGAGATGGCTGCTCTGTAGGGACAGGCAGAGGAGAGGCTTTTGGTCCCAACTGTGTAGGCGGCATTTTGCCCATGTCCCCAAGCTGTCTTGATATTGCTCTCTGGGTTTGGCAACTTAAACAAAGCCATTCTTGAATCTGCAAATAAAATAGCAATGAACAGATGAACTATATTATAATGTATATAATGCGCATAATATAATTTCCAGTGATTTACCAAGGTTAATGTCTGGAAATTTATAGTTGCTTTTTTGTATATGGACAAGGTAGGTCATTGTTTTCTAAATCAATGAAACTGTGACTTTTGAAGATTGCAACAAGACTATTTGAAATCTAAAAATATGAGGAATCCCTAGAGTTTAGAAACTTACTCTCCTCACCATAAAAAGGAAAAAAAAAACAGCGTTAAAGATGGGTTCAGCAGAGTATCAATTTTTTTGGTGAAAAATCTACACTTATTCCAAATAGAACTACTTCTATGGTTGGTACCTTCAAAATTATTATTTCCATCACACATTTTTCAAAAACTATCAGATTTCATACTAATTTTTTTTAAACTACCAAGTAATCAAAAATTCTTTTAGGATTTAGCCTATAAACCCCTCATTCTTGACTTGGATCAAATGTAGTTCTATCTACTGCAGTAGAAATTTACAGGGTACACATAGAGTTTTCAAGAATCACTTGTACATTATTCTTTATCTGCTTTAGGATTAAAAGATAATTTCATTTTTAATAATATTCACATTTCTCATGAAGTTAAGCAAGATACAGTCACAAGATCAAATTGGTAACTTTTTCCCTGGAGTTTTCTGAATTGTTGGCTAAAACAATTACATGAGTCACTGCTCCTCTGTGTAATCCATGGGCCATCTGAACCAAATCTACTGAGGTGGTCCTTAGGCATGCAAATTACTAGAAACTATACCAAAATTATTTTAGCAGGATCCTGGGGTAGGAGGAGGAGGATCTGCCTAAAGTAAATTGTTGGTTAATTCTTTTGCAAACTAAAGAATGAAAATTACTCTCTCCTGACACATACAAATAATTTCATGGAATAGAGTTTATGTCAGTCTAATAATATTGTAAGGTTCCTCCTTTATTGATGTATGTTGTGCTTTTCTTACGTTATACCTACTATAATATAAAAAGTAAAGGCCATACAGGTAGGTCCTAATTGTTGCCAGTCAATGAGTACCTAATTCTATTTTAAAGCACACCATTGAGAGAGTCATATAAACGGTATTGCATTCCTATGTTGCATTGTCTTCTAAGTTCAATTTCAATTTTCTTTTCATACTGGAACATCAGTTGCATAACTTTAATTAGAGACAAAATCACTTATTGAAATCACTCCAGAATATTATCAGAGATCTAAGTTTCATTTCTTACTTCAGCTTCCAATTGTTTCAGTCACAGTAAAAAGCTTGCTTAAAATAATGACTGATTTGCAATCTGTATGTCATCATAATTGTTACTTGTTGATCTAAGAGTAAAGACAAAAGTCAACTATTTAACTTCAGTAAAACGCTGTCTGTAAAACATTAATGTGTATTACAGGCTCATTTGCTCTTTGTGGGAATGATATTCCAATATGAATTCCCTTCTTAATTCCACATCTAAGCAGCTCTCAAGTGAGTTGCAGGTTCTTTATATAATATCTTTACATAAAAGTCTTAGGAAAGAAATTGATTTGATCCCTATGTCAAATACTAAATGCTCCAGGCCTTGTGTCGAGTAGTCCCTGGAGGGGCACTTCCATACTATCTATAGAAAATCAATCTTAATCTGTGCTGAGGTTTTAAAAACCATTACTTCATTGATCGAGTCTTAGGATTCTTTCATTCAGAATCTCACATTTTTAAAAACAAAACCAGACACAAATAGCTGCATCACTGTGCTGTTTTGTCACATGGATTCCAAAAACCAAATACAGGCATGTGTTAAATATTCACATCACCCCACGTCCTAATGTAAGTAAGTTAGGAAGTTTTTAATATACCAGGAATACAGGTTCCATATGATTAGATACTTTGTCATTTATAAAAGTGTGATTATTTAGCTGAGTTCTTGGGACAACTTGTTCTTACAAAGTTGTCATCCTTACTACTTATAACATATGATACCACAATGATACACTGCTCTTGTTAGAAGGAAAGTGTGCTGAGAAAATAAACACAGTGACTATTTCAAGGTAGTATAGTCATTACTTTCATACATTTCAAATTTAGGTAAAAGGATAAAAGGTGTAATCTATTTAATCTATTATGTTACATAAAACACTTAATTTTCCTGACTTGAAACAATGTTGATAAATTGACAAGCAGTGATAACCCATACACTACTAAGGTCTGCAAGGCAAAGAAAGAGAAGGTAATAGTGTCAGTCTAAGAGAAAAAAGATCACATCCTGAGAAACTTATTGGCTAATTCAAATTCATGTTTTGCTCAAATTCCCATCCATACTCGGTTCAACCTGATATTTTTAATCATTGCTATCTGGTAATTATTTTTAACATAATATTGTTATGCTTGGTCTCTCAGTTGCATGAGTGATTTGATTTTGAGTAAGATTTTAAGGCCAAAAACCTAATTCTTTGGACTTTCCCCTTTGACCTAATGTCACCAAAATTAATTTGGAAACTGATGTTACTATTATGTTAAATAATTATGACAACATAATTCAGTTATGCATCTATTCTGTACATATCTTCCTATTTGTATCTCTGGAGTATATATACTGCTTAGAAAGTGTGTGTGCAAGGCTTATTCCATCAGGGAGCTCACATTCAAGTAGCAGGAGTAAGACAGGGGTCAACATAAGCATGACAGGCAGTAAAAACAATACATCAGGGAAATGTTAAAGATGTGACAGATTTAACAGGATTGTCTGATGACTCTGTTTAGAACATAAGTAATTTGATAAACTGTGTGACACATCAGAGCATTTTTTCACCATGCAATTAGAAAGGCTGAGCTGGTGGTCTTATATGTGTGTCTCTTCTTTCTCCAGCTCTAGAACCAAAATTAGAATGCCAACAAATTCAGGAAGCAGAGGAGGTTATAATGCCAATAAAGAACTGAAGGGGGGTGGGGAGGAAACCTTAGAGTAATATAAAAATTTTTGTATTTCTTTGAAATATGTAAGTTTAAATTTTATTAAAAGAAAGAATAGGAAAAGGCAGAGGTTATGGTAAAATCACAAGTAAAAATGAGAAAAGCAAAACTAATCAAATTTTGACAATGAGTAAGTAAAAAAGTAAAAATGTATTTTCAAGAAAGTTCATTTTGGATAATATGGGCCATCTCATTATCATATCATCATTAAATACAAACACAATTTCTAAAAAAAAATTCTTAAAAAACAATTTGGGAAATACTATATAACCACGTAAGTAGATATAAAAAGCTGTGGTTCACTTTTTTTCTTTCTTTTACCAAATATAATCCCAAAGAATTTTTGTATCACAATATTCATGAATTTAATTAAGGAGTATTATATTTCTAGGTCCAGAAGGTGTTATCTTCATTTTTAGTTCCTCAATAGCCATAAATAGCCATTAAATACTCATAATTTTTCTAGTCTACTAGCAACCTAAAAATAAAGATTCCTTAACTTATGTAAAAATTCGATGCATAATATCACTACCATATATGACTTTTACTAGCTGAAAAGATTTTATCAGACATAGCATTAACTCTTTTTGTAATAATTACAATTGTGAAACACATGACTATTATATTCATATTTTGCCTTAAGGTTAAATATCAAATGAGTTATGGTTTTGTCATTGAAATATTTCCTTATAGATACAGTCATTGTATATAATTTATATACAATTATATTTGTTAATATATGCATGTGTATATGTGTGTGTATATATATATATATAAACTGAAGACATTTCCACTATATTACTGAGTTTACTATAAGAAAAAATACAACATATAGATGTTCACGGAGGTTTTTTTAACATACTAATCATCACTGTGGATGGTCTTAGACCATTTCCACTGTTTTTTTTGTGTCTTTAAAATATCTTTCATTTTTAATATACTATCAGTATCTTCCAATGCTATAAAACATAATAAAAGCTTATATTTCATCTATATTATTAAATGTATTGATAAATTCAGAAGAATCTATACTACTTGTATTCTGTGCTTTACCATGAATACCCAGGATATCAAAATTCATCTCCAAGAAGGGAAAATTCTGATGAACAAATAAGGTATAAAGAACAATTCCACGATGATCACAGTATAGTAGTATATTCAATTATCAGCTAGTACATATTAATAAAACACAATTCTTTTACCACAAATCATCAGGGGTTGCTCAAAAGAAAACAATGCTCCAAAAATCCATTAATCTTAAGACAAGAGTAAGAAATGAAGGAAATAAAACCCAGAAAAGGGACGCTGCTGAGCTACTCAGCATTTTTCCATAAATAAGCAATTTGCTTTACATAACATTTCAACTGTAACTATAGCAACAATACCATTAAGGAAAATCTCAGAACTCCAGGCCTGCCTATTTATTTTTCTAAGTATCTTTTCTGAAACATGATAATAAGACCTGAAGCAGGTTGAAAGTTTGCCTTTCGACTTAAAATGGGAGAGAAGTGAAGAAAGAATAACCCACATAAGCATTCAGATTTGTATCTGAGAAAACTCAGTAGGATTTTAACATGAATTTTCATTAAGCAACTGACTGGTTTGACTTGGAAGCTCATATAGTTTCCATCGATAACAGTATCTAAGCAGAGAGTGGGTCCCCCTATTCAAAATTCTGTAAAACGAAGCAATCAACAGGCTTGGCACAACAACACTATTTAGCTTCCTGCCTACCAAGTCAATAAAAAATTGCACCCAGGTTTTTGTTTATTTGTGCATCATTCAAAATGCTATTTTTTTTAAGCTGAGAAGTAGTTACACTAATAATCTACTTAGAAATCACTATTTTACTTATTGAAATATCCAAAAATTAGGAAAAGCAATGCTACCTGCAAATGTGTCACTTGCATCAATGTTACCTACAGTTGTGGCGTTAAGGTGTTGTATTTATCTAAGGCCCACACACTCACTCTTGCAGATCAATTTCACATCCTGAAAATCAGATTTTTTTGCTTATTAGATTTCTAAATTTATTTCCCTTTGTCATTTGAAAAGGGAAAACGGATGGCATTCATAGCTGATGCATAACCAGTGGTCCAGACTAACGCAATCAGAATTAAAAATCTGTGGTCATTCATGAGACTGTACTTTACCAATGTACACAATGACGGATTTGTGACATCCTCCTAAAAATGACATGTGTATAGGTCCTTTTCTTCTTATACTCTTTTCGACCAGAAGTACAGCTTCCTTAGCACTTTTGTTGCTTTTATAATCATTGAGAGACAAGAATAACTCATCGGAAATATGTAATTGAATGGCTGGGGTTCTTCTTCATTTACTTCCTATGTAGATATAAGGATTATCTCAGAATGTATCAGAACACAAACATTCATATGAAAACTAAGAAAAAACAAAATGCAATTTAAATATTAATTTCCAGCGGATTTACTGAATGTGAAGGGTTGGAATCAACAGTGAAACCTAACAGAACATTGAGTACTGTTGGGAACTTGTATTGGGGTTATTATTCCTAGATCTAAAATGATCACTGTACTGATCTTTACTCATCTTTTTTTCTATGTTTCCTTATGTCTCTAAGTCCCCCACACCCCTTTACAACCAATGCCATCTCTTTTTCACTCATTTGAAGCCCTTAATGTGATTTTATGTATGATGTAAACTCCATTAAAACTTCCATAAATAACAACATGCCAACTAAAGTCATGTCAGTTATACCAGGGATTAAAATAGTATTTAGATTATAATTGCATACTCTTGGGTGACATTCTTTTTGTGTCCATTTTCATTTGACTAAACCAGGATCTTTTTTTAGTCACTTTCTCATCACAATTCATATTTATTTTCCTAAACTAAGAAAACAGTGAGAGCATTTGAGATTTTAAATACCATTACATAAGTCATATACAAATATACACATATATAAATAAATCATAATATATGCTACACATTACACATATTAAAATATAAATTGCATATTAATATAAATGATATGTTATAAATTATAATTAGATATAATTAAAATACCTCTGAATTATTATATTAGCACAATTTTGACAGAACTTATAGAAGAAAATCAGGCAAACTGGCAAAGACATTATTAAATATTAGGCAGCAAGAATATTACCATTACCCTATTCATTCATTCAATGAATAAACTAGTAATTTTAGAACTACATAGTTTAATAGACACATAACAGGAAGTGAATACTAGCCCACATAAGCCAAATTTTGAATTAAAGTGCATAAATTCAATTGATCTCTTTTACTGCTAAATAACAAGAGATATTTACTGATGGATCCTAACAACCAGATCTCAGGCCTCAGAGCCTCACAACTACCATTGACTAGAAAAGACCACTGGAACTAATCCCAGTAGTCTAGCCTGTATATTTTAGTATATTGGATAACAACCAATCCTTTTATCTAGACTCACACTCTCTACCTCCCCAAATCTGCTCAGTGTTTCCTAGACAGTGAGAATGTGAAACCTAGGATGAGTCAGTGGTGAAGGGGGGAACAAACAGAAAAGGGGAGGGTCTTGCCAGAAACCCATAGAAGACTTAGTTTTCCTATCTGCCAATACTGCTGTCACGATCGATGCAGGGGTGGTTTTGTCATGAACGTGTGGTTTTTGAAGCTCTGAACATAGGAGAGGCAAAATTTCTACATGGGGAAGTCAGATGGAGCCTCACTGTTTGAAATGATGAGTCAAATGAATATTTTTTGAGTCAGAAAGTATCGTGATTGAATCTGACATCTTGGAAATAATCTATAAAAAAATATACCTGAAAATAAAAATCAAACCTTTCTGAGCATTTAAGTGTGCACAGTGTACTTGGCTGAAAAACAACACTATAAAACAGAATTCCCATTTTTAATAGATAGCTGATTTCCATTTAGCAGGTAACTTCCTCCCCAGGCTACTTGCATTGAAGAGTACAAGTTTCACCTGAAGGAGTGACACTGCACTGCAGAGGTTACAAGCTTGCACTGATGACTAGAGTGGCAACGGAAGGAACTGAATGGGGGAATTGACATTGTCAAAGAAACTAATGGCTTCAAAATGGAGGGGAAACAGGTTCTGGGAGCCAAGTAAATATGCATATACCATTTACTCCTCATAACAATCCTGGGAAAGAATTTCTTTCAGCATGTTTGTTATACAGAGGAAAAAACTGAAGTGTACACACTAACAAGCAAATCCTGCTCAGTATTTGAAGCTAGCAGGGGCCGAGCTCAGAGACGAGACCAAAGCTGTGGATTTATATGTGAAGGAATCTAAAAGACACTTAAGCCAGAGTTAGAGAGGGGATTTCCTAGAGATGACATACAAAAGACAACAGAGGGCAGATGCTTGGAGAATAGCTCCATTTAGACAAGAGAAAATGGCAAAGCAAACTGAACAGGACCATTCAAGAAAGTGGGAGGAAAACCAGCAGTTTTTAGTAAACTCATGCAAAGAAAGACAAGAATTTCAAGGAAGGGACAGGCAACACTGCCAAAAACTGTATGAAGGTTAAATAATCTCAAGAAGGCTGGCAGACGCGTCTCTTTTTACAATTGAACGAAGCAGTCTATTTATGTATTTCCTTAATAATTGTTTGCCTTGTTCCTCTCATCTTCGCGGTAATTGTTTTGATTTTTCTCAAGTGGTTTACATTATTATAAACAATTGTTTTACCTATGATTAAATATATACTTACACCTGAAAAAAATGAGTTATGGTGTATATTACATTACTTCATCCTTATGTGATTAGTATAATTATCTAAAAACGTAAATGAAAAGAAACCCCAGAATTAAATTCAAATTCCATGTGAGAAAATTACTTTGGCAACCTTAGATTTTGAATTAGAAACTTGTGAGTATAATTGTTTTCCTTTTAGAGTATTAAATAATTAGGCTTTATGTGAATTAATTACTGTAGAATAAGGCTCAATACTTTCTTCTTTCCAAGTTTTTACAATGGAAAAATTGCTTAAGATGTTCTCTATGCTTTGTATTTCAGTGCATACATTGAAACTACTGTAAGAATCTCTAATTCCTGGAGAAGTTAAACTCAAATAATTCACTCAATTGATTTATCATTCCACATATTTTCACCAGATATGTATTGGGCTGTTAATACAGTGATTAAACTACATAGTTGCTTATTACAGTGAGCCCAAGGTCTAGCAAGCAAGAAAGAAAACATAGTCTCATGATCCTTATAATAAAAGACAACAGAAGGTTCTTTGGAAGCACAATATAGATGCAACTCTACATGTAGAGTAGGAGTAAGAGTCAGGGAAGGCTTTTCAGAGGAAGTGACAGACTAAGTTGAACAACGAAGAACCAGTGTTAGTCAGACAATGAGCTTGCTAGGCCGTGGGGCAAGTTTGACACTGAATTTTTTATGATCAGAAGGGACATGTGCATAGAAGAGTAGTGACTGACACATAGAAGATTCACAATAAATGGGACTTTACCTTTTTTGTGCTTTGATAAATTATCTTATACCCATGTGTGTTCTAGGAATACTCCTTTACTTTGAGGAACAAACTAAGAAAATATTTCAGACTTCAGGTATTAAAGCTTTATTAAGTTTTAAAAGGAAAGCCAAAACATAAATCTGATATTTAGTATACTCAGGGCACACTATGCTCTAAGTATACATTCGAGGAAGCCAAATCTCACTTGGGACATCGTTACCTGTTTGTCTGGACTCTCAGACGAACCCTGGGCAAGTTTTGGGGGTTTCAGCAGGCTGGACACACAGAACTGTGGGCTACATAGGGCCCACCCCCATGTCTCTCAACCCGTCCAATTCTGTGCAATTTTGTTTGCAACCTGCCATGTCTGTGAGATTAATTAGGCTTTTGTATTTTTCATGTTATAATGGTGATCCCTCTGTTCAGTATTAAAATTTTTTTAAGTGTCTGGTCATTTGTTCTCTTAGGGCTTGGATACAAGAAGATAAAGGATTACAGAAAAATAAAGTTCGTTCTCTGTAGACAATGAGAATTTAAATATAATTATATAAATTATATTGCATATTGTATAATTATAGAAATACTGTATATGTATTTAGTATAATTATTAAAGTGGACTAGCATTAAGACACATATTTATAAAAGTAATAACACCCAATATATAGTTTCTCAGAAATTAGGTCATGAAATATTTTGGTCATATTTTAATACTATACATATTCTAATACAATCTATGAATTTAAAATGGAATTTCAAAGTATCTATTGGCTGCATCGTTAATTTTTTTTCAATATAAGAGTCTTTTAAAACCTAATCTTTCCGTATTTTCATTTTCTTCCTGCAAAATCTGGGCAATCATATTCACACCTACTCTTGATTTCCTGATTTGCTGTGGAAAATAGTGAAGAAAAGTTACTTGTTAATTTGTAAAGTTGTCTATAAATATAAGGCATTTAAAATTATTTTTACTATTATTTTTTAAACATGCTTTTAAATGAGGTTATCCATAATTTTTCATTAGTCACATTAGGCTCAGGGAATCTTCTAGCTTTTATAAGAAATATTACTTGTTAATCATAATGTAATTTTATACTCATTTTATGTTGTCAAGTTTTAAAGCAATCTTAAAACTACTCTGATTTTTTGGTTTATACTATATATATCAATGTAATTAATACTCAGTCTTGTTTTTAAAACTATCTTCCTAAAGTTTTTAACAGAAGTATAGGATTAAGAAGAAAGATACCTCTATATAGTCCCTCTGGCTTTACTGAATTAAATGTATTTCACATCAGCAATATTCTACCTCATCTTTAGCTCATTAAAATCCTTGCTTCTCTATTTGATTTATTAGAAGTCAAAAACTTGGGAAAGTAAATGTTACATATGTTAATATTCTGCTACATAATATATGGCCTTAGCATAACTATTACAGATCTAACTACAAAATACATTTTAGTGCATTTTGTGAAAATTTTAAATATATGTATTTATTTATATATTACATAATTACTTAAAACAACTGAAGTTAATCAAGAGAATCATTATATTGCAGATTTGAATGAGGTCTTGGGTCAAATAGAAAAATGAAGGAAACAGTATCACTAAAGACATAATTAATCCTTATTTGAAGAACTATTTACAAATGCACCTGGGATTTGTTTTTAGTTTCTGCATTAAAGTCAAGGTGATCTTACCACATTAGTTGTAAAAGCAACTAAATCTGTTATCATCCTAGACTGAATAGGAGTACATTGAAACAGGAACATATGTTGGCATCTAGTAGGAAAATAAATTAAAATCAGAAAAAGTGGCACCTTGAGATTAAGCTGATTTCTATTTCATTTGGCATTCTGTCAGGATTTAGGCATATAGAAAAACAGCATCTTTTTAAAAACAATGCTTTAGCATCTACAATCATGATATATAATTATGACTATAATAAATATTAAATTTAGTTTTGTGAAGAAATTAATGTCAATACTAACACTACATCAGGCCATATCAAAGACTGATTTTCTAATGTGAAAATTTCCTTTCTTTTTCCGAGCGTTAATTAATTTTCTGGTGCCCTTTTCAAATACTAAAATTCCAAGGAACATATTTGTTTTGCTCATTTATTGAATCATTATCTCATATTAACAATTATCATGAACTATTACAAAATAGGCTTTAAAAAATTTTTTTATTTTGGTATTATTAATGTACAATTACATGAGCACCATCATGGTTACTAGACTCCCCCTATTATCAAGTCCCCACCACATACCCCATTAAAGTCACTGTCCATCAGCATAGTAACATGCTTTAGAATCATTACTTGTCTTTTCTGTGTTATACTGGCTTCCCAGTGTCCCCCCAGCTGCTACATTATGTGTGCTAATTGTAATACCCTTTTTCCCCCCATCCCTCCCTTCCCACCCATTCTACCTAGTCCCTTTCCCTTTGGTAACTGTTAGTTCATTCTTGGGTTCTGTGAGTCTGCGGCTGTTTTGTTCCTTCAGTTTCTCTTTGTTCTTATACTCCACAGATGAGTGAAATCATTTGGTACTTGTCTTTCTCTGCCTGGCTTATTTCACTGAGCATAATATTCTCCAGCTCCATCCATGTTGTTGCAAATGTCTGGATTTGTTTTCTTCTTATGGTTGAATAACATTCCATTGTGGATATGTACCACCTCTTCTTTATCCATTCATCTACTGATGGACACTTAGGTTGCTTCCATTTCTTGCCTATTGTAAATAGTGCTGTGATAAACATACGAGTGCACATGTCTTTTTCAAACTGGGCTGCTGCATTCTTAGGGTTAATTTCTAGAAGTGGAATTCCTGGGTCAAATAGTATTTCTATTTTGAGTTTTTTGAGGAACCTCCACATTGCTTTCCACAATGGTTGAACTAATTTGCAGTCCCACCAGCAGTGTAGGAGGGTTCCCCTTTCACCACACCCTTGCCAATATTTGTTGTTGTTTGTCTTTTGGATGTTGGCCATCCTAACTGGTGTGAGGTGATATCTCATTGTGGTTTTAATTTGCATTTCTCTGATGACTAGTGATGTGGAGCATCTTTTCATGTGCCTGTTGGCCATCTGAACTTCTTCTTTGGAGAAGTGTCTGTTCAGCTCCTCTGCCCATTTTTTAATTGGCTTATTTGCTTTTTGTTTGTTGAGGTGCGTGAGCTCTTTATATAATTTGGATGTCAACCCCTTATCGGATGTGTCATTTATGAATATATTCTCCCATACTGTAGGATGTCTTTTTGTTCTACTGATGGTGTCCTTTGCTGTACAGAAGGTTTTTAGTTTGATATAGTCCCAATTGTTCATTTTTGCTTTTGTTTATCTTGCCTGGGGAGATATGTTCATGAAGAAGTTGCGCATGTTTATGTCCAAGAGATTTTTGCCTATGATTTTTTCTAAGAATTTTATGGTTTCATGACTTACATTCAGGTCTTTGATCCATTTTGAGTTTACTTTTGTTTATGGGGTTAGACAATAATCCAGTTTCATTCTCTTACATGTAGCTGTCCAGTTTTGCCAACACCAGCTGTTGAGAGGCTGTCATTTCCCCATTGTATATCCATGGCTCCTTTATCATATATTAATTCACCATGTATGCTTGGGTTTATATCTGGGCTCTCTATTCGGTTCCACTGGTCTATGGGTCTGTTCTTGTGCCAGTACCAAATTGTCTTGATTATTGTGACTTTGTAGTAGAGCTTGAAGTTAGGGAGTATAATCCCCCCAGCGTTTTTCTTCCATCTCAGGATTGCTTTGGCTATTTGAGGTCTTTTGTGGTTCCATATCAATTTTAGAACTATTTGCTCTAGTTCATTGAAGAATGCTGTTGGTATTTTGATAGGGATTGCACTGAATCTGTAGATTGCTGTAGGCAGTATGGCCATTTTGACAATATGAATTCTTCCTATACATGAGCACGAGATGTGTTTCCTTTTATTGGTATCTCCTTTAATTTCTCTCATAACTGTCTTGTAGTTGTTAGAGATTAGGTCTTTCACCTTCTTGGTTAGGTTTATTCCTAGGTATTTTATTCTTTTTGATGCAATTGTAAGGGAGTTGTTTTCCTGATTTACATTTCTGCTAGTTTTCTGTTAGTACATAGGCAACAGATTGTTGTATATTAATTTTGTATCCCGCAACTTTGCTGAATTCAGATATTATATCTAATAGTTTTGGAGTGGATTCTTTAGGGTTTTTTATGTACAATATCATGTCATCTGCAAACAGGGACAGTTTGACTTCTTCCTTACCAATCTGATTGCCTTTTATTTCTTTGTGTTGTCTGATTGCTGGGCTAGGACCTCTAGAACTATGTTGAACAAAAGTGGGGAGAGTGGGCATCCTTGTCTTTTTCCTGATCTTAAAGGAAAAGCTTTCAGCTTCTTGCTCTTAATATAAGTTGGCAGTGGGTCTGTCATTTATGGCCTTTATTATGTTGAGGTAGTTGCCCTCTATACCCATTTTGTTGAGAGTTTTTATCATGAAGGGATGTTGAATTTTGTTGAACAATTTTTCAGCATCTAGAGAGATGATCATATGTTTTTTTGTCCTTTTTGTTGATGTAGTGGATGATGTTGATGGATTTTCGAATGTGTACTGTCCTGGCATTCCTGGGATGAATCCCACTTGATCATGATGGATGATCTTTTTGATGTATTTTTGAATTTGGTTTGCTAATATTTTGTTGACTATTTTTTCATCTATGTTGATCAAGGATATTGGTCTGTAATTTTCTTTTTTTGTGGTGTCTTTGCCTGGTTTTGGTATTAGAGTGATTTTGGCCTCATAGAATGAGTTTGGGAGTATTCTCCCCTCTTCTATTTTTTGGAAAACTTTAAGGAGGATGGGTAGAAGGTCTTCACTAAATGTTTGATAAAATTCAGCAGTGAAACCATCTGGTACAGCGGTTTTGTTCTTAGGTAGTTTTTTGATTACCAATTCAATTTTTTGCTGGTAATTGGTCTATTCAGATTTTCTGGGTCTTTCTGGGTCAGCCTTGGAAGGTTGTATTTTTCTAGAAAGTTGTCCATTTCTTCTTGGTTATCCAGTTTGTTACCATATAATTTTTATAGTATTCTCTCATAATTCTTTGTATTTCTGTGGTGTCTGTAGTGATTTTTCCTTTCTCATTTCTGATTGTTTATGTGTGTAGACTCTCTTTCTCTTTTTTTCTTGATAAGTCTGGCTAAGGGTTTATCTATTTTATTTATTTTCTTGAAGAACCAGCTCCTGCTTTCAATGATTCTTTGTATAGTTTTATTCTTTTCAATTCTATTTATTTCTGCTTTAATCTTTATTATGTCCCTCCTTCTACTGACTTTGGGTCTCATTTGTTCTTCCTTTTCTAGTTTCATTAATTGTGAGTTTAGACTTTTTGGGATTGTTCTTCTTTCCTGAGGTAGGCCTGTATTGCAATATACTTCCCTCTAAGCACGGCTTTTGCTGTGTCCCACAGATTTTGTGGTGTTGAATTATTGTTGTCATTTGTCTCTACATATTGCTTGATCTGTTTTTATTTGGTCATTGATCCACTGATTATGTAGGAGCCTCCATGTGTTTGAGGGCTTTTTCATTTTCTTTGTGTAATTTATTTCTAGTTTCATACCTTTGTGATCTGAGAAGCTGGTTGGTACAATTTCAATCTTTTTGAATTACTGAGTTTCTTTTTGTGGCCTAGCATATGATCTATTCTTGAAAATGTTCCATGTGCACTTGAGAAGAATGTGTATCCTGTTGCTTTTGAATGGAGTGTTCTGTAGATGTCCGTTAGGTCCATCTGTTCTAATATGTTTTTCAGTGCCTCTGTCTCTTTACTTGTTTTCTGTCTGGTTGATCTGTCCTTTGGAGTGAGTGGTGTGTTGATGTCTCCTAAAATGAATGCATTGCATTCCATTTCGCCATTTAATTCTGTTAGTATTTTTTTCACATATGTAGGTGATCCCGTGTTGGGTGCATAGATATTTATAATAGTTATATCCTCTTGTTGGACTGACCCTTTTATCATTATGTGATGTCCTTCTTTGTCTCTTGTGACTTTCTTTGTTTTGACATCTATTTTGTCTGATACAAGTACTGCAACTCCCTCCTGCTTTTTTCTCACTGTTACATGAAATATCTTTTTCCATCCCTTTACTTTCAGTCTCTGTATGTCTTTGGGTTTGAAGTGATTCTCTTGTAGACAGTTGGGTCTTGTATTTTTATCCATTCAGTAACTCTATGTCTTTTGATTGGTGCATTCAGACCATTTACATTTAGGGTGTTTATCGATAGGTATGTACTTATTGCCATTGCAGTCTTTAGATTGATTGTTATTAAAGGTTCAAGTGTAATTCCCTTATTATCTAACAGTCCAATTTAACTCACTTCATATGCTATTACAAACACAGCCTAAAAGATTATTTTTTTTCTCCTTTTTCTTCCTCTTCCATTCTTTGTATGTTATGAATCATATTGTGTACTCTTTGCCTATCCCTTGGGTGACATCTATTTAGCCTTAGGAATACTTACATCTATAGAAGTCCCTCCAAAATGCACTGTAGAGGTGGTTTGTGGGAGGTAAATTCTCTCAGCTTTTGCTTACCTGAAAACTGTTTAAACCCCCTTTCAAATTTAAATGATAACGTTGCCGGGCAAAGTATTCTTGGTTCAAGGCCCTTCTGTTTCATTGCATTAAATATATCATGCCACACCCTTCTGAAGTGTAAGGTTTTTGTTGAGAAGTCTGACAATAGCCTGATGGGTTTTTCTTTGTATGTGATCTTTTTTCTCTCTCTAGCTGCTTTTAAAATTCTGTCTTTATTATTGATCTTTGCCATTTTAATTATTATATGCCTTGATGTTGTCTTCCTTGGGTCCCTTGTATTGGGAGATCTGTGTACCTTCATGGCCTGAGAGACTATCTCCTTCCCCAGATTAGGGGAGTTTTCAGCAATTACCTCCTCAATGACACTTTCTATCTCTTTTTCTTCTGGTATCCCTATAATGCAAATATTGTTGCATTTGGGTTGGTCACACAGTTCTCTCAATATTCTTTCATTCTTAGAGATCCTTTTTTCTTTCTGTGCCTCTGCTTCTTTGTCTTCCTTTTCTCTAATTTCTATTCCATTTACCGTCTCTTCTACTACATCTAATCTGCTTTTAAATCCCTCCATTGTATGTTTCATTTCAGATATGGAATTTCTTAATGATTGAATGTTCATCTTAAATTTGTTCCTGAGTTCTTGAATACTTTTCTGTACCTCCATAAGCATGTTTATGATTTTTATTTTGAACTCTCTTTCAGGAAGATTGGTGATTTCTGTTTCATTTGGCCCTTTTTCTGGGGTTGTGAGATTTTTGTCTGAACCATGTTCTTTTGACGTTTCATATTTCTGTGTGGTGTCCTCTAGTGCCCAGAAACTCCATTCTCTGGAGCTGCTCAGCCCCTAGAATGAGGTTTGGGGTCATGGGGGAGTGGAGCTGGTGTCTTGGGGGAGGAAAGATCTGTTTCCCGATTCCCGTCTGCTGTGCCTGTCTCCAGTATCAGAGCCAGTGGGCTCGGCACAGAGGTGTACGCCTCTGTGCTTTGTGACTCTAGCTGTTGTAGGCGGGGCCTCCCTCTGCCTGGCCTGATGCCAGAGGAGTGACTGCAGTTTGTGAGCCGGTGCCGTCAGGCCAGGAGGAAGGTTCAGCCGGCTGTTTATCACAGTGGTGGGCCTAGAAGCTGAGTAGCTGCCAGGGGATGGAGCACCTGAAGCTCCTCAAAGTTCCCAGTCTGCTGGACAGAGTGCACCCAGACAACATTGTCCCCCTATCCCTTCTCCCGCACAGCAAGCTTTGTGCAAACCCCACCCCTTCAGCAGCCCTCTCGCTGGTAGGAAGCCTCTCAGACAGCCTGCCTTTCCCTTGTCCCAGAGTGGCCAGGTGTGGATCCCGTCCTCTATAAACGCCCAGGATCTGTCTCTCAAGCACTCCCGTGTCCCAGCTCCCCATCCTCCAGAGCACCACACAATGTAGGTTTCTGCTCACAAAGCAGATCTCCAGGGCTACGTGTTCAGCAGTACCAGGCTTCCACCCGCTCCCCGCTCCATTTCTCTTCCCACTGGTGAGCTGGCGTAGGGGTAGGGCTTGGATCCCACCAGATCAAGGCTTTGGTACATTACCCTGCTCTGTAAGGCCTGCTCTGTTTGTAAGGCCTGTATCCAGTCTGGTTCAGCCTTCTTTCCTGTTGCTGTTTTAGGGTTAATTGTATTAACTATATTTTTGCGGCATATGTTGTTTTGGGAGGAGTTCTCTGTCTCGCCTTTCATGCCCCATCTTGAATCCTGCTTCTATTACAAAATAGATTTTAATTCCCTTGCGCTTATGTCAAAATTGTCCATTCTCCTCAATTTATTTCAAATGTGGTGTGTGTATGTGTTACAGAAGTCATAAGATAAGTGTCCATTAAACAGGTAACAAAAATAAAATCAGCATTATAGCCAAGGCCAAGGTACAGAGATCTTGAGCCCCACTCCAGAAATACTGTCATTATCCTAACAATACTGAAAAACAAAAGTACATCATTCACCATGTGACAAGGCCCCACACTATGGCCTTAAACATGTTTGTTTTGTTAGCTTTTTTGTTCTTTACATCTTGCTACCAAACCTCTTGCTCACTTAGCAGCACTTAGCCCTATTCTTCTCTCTTTTGGGGGCATCATGTAATAGATTGGGCTCTTCATCCCTGGGAAAGCTTTCAGTAAGGTCTGTGCATGCTTCTTGCTACTTTTGACGCCATTCTGGGATCCTAATTAAATGATAAATTTAATTATATTTTAATTTGAAAAGTATCTTTGAGTCGACAATGTGTGCCAAATTGAAATATTTTTAGAATGTTGTATAAAATCAAGTATGAAGCTGAAAATGCTTTCTACTAACAAAGTTGAAGGAATATTACAATAATTCATTATTTCCACTTAATCATTCCTAAACCTGGAGGTTCTGTCTATGAGAGCTGACTAAAACTATTTAGTCAAACTAATGTTGGTATGAGATTGGATCTCCACAGAGAGCAGCTACTGACTAATACACAACTGTTATTTCCTAAAATGTCTTCTATAAGGGCTTATGGTATAGTGCCAAAGTTCAATTCCCATAAAGCGATTGTAATGGCATAGAGGTAAGGCAGGCAACATAACAGTGTCCAGATAGATGCCTTTCTGGGGCTCTGTTTCAGTCCCAGAGTACATTTAGGAACAGGAAGAATGCACAGACTAAACATTCTTCAAGCAAACTTCCATGGTATTTATTTTGACCCAGTTTTAGAAAAATTTGACCTGAGGCCAGTTCAGAAATAACTGCCTGGGATGCAGTTATGCCATGTAGCCCTTTAGTAGGGGAGCTATGTAAGTTAATATGGAGCCCAACGCGGCTTCAGTCTGACATATTGAAATCATCTTGTTTATGGTGATGAGCAATACAAGTACATATGTTGAACAGGCAGAGCTGTGTCTTCTTCTTGCTTTTTGTAGTGTCTATCACAGATTCATAAAGCAATTTAAGTAAATATTTGATTAAATTGTCAATGCATATGACAATAAACCAACATGAATCCAAAGCTGCACATATTACTAGGTACTAAAAATATTATAAACCAAATAGGAGAGAAAAAATAAAGTCCTTCATTTTAAGAATGAGTAACAGAAGAAAGGTACAGTTTCTACTTGTTAAAAATAGATTATAATATATCCAGTACAGTTACTTAAAAATCCATGTGCTTAAAAAATAGAAATAATAATACTGCTATCTACTCTCCTGTATGCTTTTTGCATTTTTATATGTCCAAATAAAGTTTATTAAATTTAGAAAAGAATGCTCATTTTTATGTTACCTTTCAGAGAGAAATGGTATCCAACAAATGCTTAGTCAATGTCTTGTCATTTCTCACTTTTTTATAACATGATGATGAATACATTATAATTCAGCATAAGTTGTTTGGATGAAATTACATTTTTCTTATAATTAATAAAGTCATGAATAGGGCAATGACTATATTTAAGAAGGATGAAGGAGAAGAAAACATAACTACTTTATAGTAATTTTGAGAGGATCACTGGAATCAGAAAAAAGATGATAGGTTGTCTTTGTTTTTAAATCTGTCATCAAATTTCATTATAACTTACCAAGATTATTACATGCATCCTCTGCAGATGGCCTCATGTATGATTTATAACAGCTTTCTTGTCAAATACATTTTTCAAATATGAATCAAAATACATTGGGAACATTCTCTGTTATAATGAACAAGATAGGGCATTTTTTTATAAGCCCAAATATGCTTGCTCTGAAATAAGCCATTTTTTTCCCTAAAGATTGCATATATTTCAATGAAGAGACCTTCACTGATATACAAGAAAATGATAGCCAAAGCAATCTTGAGAAAGAAGAACGAAAGCTGGAGGTATCATGCTCCCTGATTTTAAACTATACTACAAAGGTATAGTAACCAAAACAGTATGGTACTGGGGGCAGGGGTGGGGGTGGGAACAGAGATCAGTGGAACAGAATAGAGAGCCTAGAAATAAAGTCATGATTATATGGCAAAGAAGGCAAGAATATACAGTGGGGAAGGAACAGTTTCTTCAATAAAATGTTGTTGAGAAAACCAGACAGCTATATGCAAGAGACTGAAACTGGACCACTTTGTTACACCATATACAAAAATAAGCTCAAAATGGATTAAAGACTTAAATATAAGACCTGAAACCACAGGACTCAGAAAAAAAAACAAAAGCAGTAAACTCCTGAATATCATCAGCATTAGCAATTTTTTTCTAGATCTATCTCCCCAGGCAAGGGAAACAAAAGCAAAAATAAACAAGTGGGAAGCATCAAACTAAAAAGCTTCTGCATGGCAAAAGAAACTATCAACAAAATGAAAAGGCAGCCTACTGAATGGGAGCATGTATTTGCAAATGATACATTGGTAAGGGGTTAACATTCAAACTATATCAAAAACTCATAATACCATATAAACATTTAGTTTATATATTAAAAAAAACATATAAACAACTCAATACCAAAAAACCCCCAAATAATCAGATTAAAAAGTAGGCAGAGGACCAGAACAGACATTTTTTAAGGAAGACATACAGATGGCCAATAGACACATGAAAAGATACTCAATATCAATAATCATCAGGGAAATGAAAATCAAAATCACAATGAGAAATTACACACCAATCAGCATGGCTAGTATCAATAAGACAAGAAATAAGAAGTGTTGGCAAGGATGTGAAGGAAAGATGACCCTTGTGCCCTGCTGACAGGAATGTAAACTGGTGTAGCCACTATGGAAAAACAGTATGGAGTTTCTTCAAGAATTAAAAACAGAAATCCCATATGACCCAGCAATTCCACTTCTGAGAATTTCTTTCTTCTTTTTTGACTTTGTTAATAAAGAATTTATATAACATGGTAGTTTACTCTGGTCTCTTATCTTGCTCCTCTTCCTTGCTTCTCAGAAGTTTAAAGGTTGTTTTTTATTATTAACAATTTTCACAGGAGACAACCAAAGAAAAAGCATAAATATTGCTATTTTTCAATGCTATTAATATATCTTTGTTTATATCATTGGAAACAGTAGTATAGTATTCCACTATGTTAACATAACAAAAATTATTTAACCTTTTTCAATTAGTATACATTTAAAAAATATTTCCAGTTTTCACTGAAGAACCTCCTATGTCTCTAGGGCCATTACAAATCCATTTGTAACACTGAATTTTATGAGTCAGGATTTTCTTGTTAGAGCATTTACTTCTCAAGGGGCTGAATTTCTAAATTACATATAGATACTTCTGAGTGAAAAATAAATACTAGGATTACTGCTAGCTGCTAGCTGCTAGCTGGTGAAGTAGTTATTTTTTCTTCTTTTTTTAGAAAGGGCAAAAATCAATCCCATGAAGTACAGAAACTAAAAAAGAAAACATGAATTTCCTGATCAATTACCTCTAGTCAAAAAAGGTTCTACCACTTTCTCAACTCTTTAAAAAAAGCAAAAAAATAATATACTAAAATCAAATATATTCAAAACACCACAGAGAACTTAAAATTTGCTTTAAAAACCTATGATTTGCTTGTGCTTCTCTTTAAAAATATATAATTTATTTATGTGATAACATATCATTCTCAATAAAAGAAGAAAAAAACAGCAGTTTTTAACTGTGATATTTATTTTTATATGTGATTTTGAATAAATAGAATTTAAATACATTTGGTCTCTTAATCTGATCTTAAATCCACTAATACTACAAGTTACTTAAAGTAAAATGTAAGTTATCAGATACACATTCTCTGTAGATAGAATGATATTATTTTTGAAATATCTTTTTCTTGTGGATTCTTCTTCCCTTCCCCTCTATTTGTACCAGGTGGCTTATTCTGCATTGAGTACCATGGGCAAGAGTTATGACATGATTAAAAGAATTAGTTACCTGATAGTCTCTCAATTTGTGTTTCCCCAAACCTCAACCCATTAAAGAAAATATATTTGGCATGTTTACAGTACCACATATGGAGCACCTCAGGCTAACATTAATGCTTAAGAGTACGTTTTAACTCAACAGTAAACTTAAGAGTAAAGAATTTTTGTGATGATTAGAAGATTTCTTAGGCTTGAGTGATAAGAGACAATTGAAGTAAGTTATAGAAAATAGTGAAAGGAGATGGGGGAGGGGCCCTACATTATACTTTCTAGGAAGACATCTAACTAGGTAGGCATGAAGAAATTCTTCTCCCAGAGAAGTTGTGGGAGTTGAGGGAAGACCCCAGACAGTCAATGGATTCATTGTGTAGGTACATAGGACCACTGAGTGTCTGGTAGAGTTTTATATATCCCAGAATTACACCAAAGAAGCAGAAACATTTCTGTGACTCCTTATGGTTTCCTAAACCAACAGAAGTGTGGAAATAGGAAAAGAGGTGGTTCACAGAAAAATGTGTGAACTAAGACCAAAAACAAGACAGATTTTTCAATATTTGCCTTATAGACACATGACCTGATTATCATACTGGTAATTAATTACCACACACCTGTTGTGACTGTAAAACCCACTGGATCTTGTAAACAATGGGTGCTAGCATAAGCAGATTTTTGTTCCAGATAAAGCTTTCACCAACTTAATGAATGGGGCATATTAACACAGGACTTGAGCTTGGTTACAGACTGAAACATAATTGAGTGGAAATTGTTATCTGCATATCTGAGATCACCAACTGTAATTCATTACTACTATAAATAGAAAAGACTTTGTCCTCTATCATGTCTTTAGAAAAGACTTTAGTTTGCATAATAGTGTATGATCTGTTTGCATGACTGGTGTTATTATTGATTAAATATGCTATCTCCCCAGAGACATCTAAATGTGATTATGCTCCCTGAGAAACATCATTAAGCATTGATATAACTAATTATATCACAGGAGCTGGGAAAAAAATTATTTGGAAAGCACATCATGTATAACAGGCAAATAAAATCACCACTGAAGACATATACATAACAATAAAGCAAATGATCAAATGAAGCATGATAGCTATTTCTAAGTTTTTGAAAATTAATATTCACCTATTTCTTAACTTACTAATTTTAGAATCAACTAGTATTTGCTAGCAGACCAGAAGTAATATTTATCCAAATTCTGCAAAAAGCAGCCACCTATTTATGTTTCACTTAATTATTCAATAAACTTTTATGAATAATAATGCTGTTCATAAAAAATAATTATGAACACTAATGTTCTAAGAACTCTTACTATCCAGTGGGAATAAAGGGTATATTAGATGTGACTTTTTCCTCAGATAACTGTATATCTGCTTCTTTGTATGTATATTTAGCTTTCTATCACCCAATATATTGCTACCAGTCATTGAAATGCTATACCTTTATATATTAATTTTATATACACTTACACGTTTTATATATTCAGACTTATTCTACGATGTAACTTGAAAACGTCATGAAACATCAGTCAGCAGCATTAATTTAAAATTTAGTATCATGAATTAACCATAATGATTTATACATACTAACTCAAAAAGTTTTACAGTGTACATTATTAAAACCTTAATGTCTTTATTCTTATACTCACAAAATATTTTATAAACACAAAGAACAAAAAACATACATTTATTATTTGGGAAATTTACATCTATGACAATTGACTTTAAGAACCTGACTTGATATAAATGGTAGAAGTCATTTTCATTTTGATAAATTATTGAGCAGCAATTTATTCATATGGTTTAGAGCCACCATTCCTTCTTACCGGCTATCAGCAACCCTGTAAATTAAGGTCTTTTCTCATATCTCCATGAATGCTGTTATAAGATTTTTTAGATACAATTTTTATTGGGACTTTTTAAAGTGACTTTTCAAAGGTACGTACTTGGGAAGAGCTTTATGCAAATTCTCAACACTGTAGGATCATACAGTGATTTAAAAATCTCCTTGTAGTATATTTTAGCTGTATTCAGAGGAAACACTATTCACTGTCAAAACAAATGTCAATGAGCTGCATGTCTCCATTATCACATTGCCTGGTAACAACACTAGTCTCCCTTCTCGGGGGAAACAGTTCATAAAGCCTATGTAAAGATGTTCTCCGTACCAGCACTTGCTTCATTTCATAGAGCAACCATTTCACGCTTGTACTCTATATATACTTATTGGTATATTAAATTATTGTATGGCATTATTCTCTACACTTTTGAAAACTACATTTTACATGAAAACCTATTACTGGCTTGAGTGACTTAGAGCTGCCAGATTCAGGATCTCAGGTATCTTCTCTGGCCTACATCAGAAAATGTTTTAAGAAAGATCTTGCATCATAATCTCAATCAAATCATTACACGGTCCCTTTTTAATAAGCAAAATGATAATTATTACCGAAAAAGAACTTCTTGTTTCCATTTGCCTGCATGCTTAACACTGGTAATATGATTAACCACATACCTTGGCCCCACACCATCAGAACTGTGATTTAGTATCTGTGGCCTTCCTTCCAGGTATAGCTGTTACAAAGAAAGACGTAGGCGCATCCTTCTCATTTCCCTTCAAGATCATGAAGACTCAGCCCTTGAGGGGCAGGAAGATGAATGCTTACTGTCTGTGTGACTGATGCTTTCCACAATTAATATCAAGTAAAACAGTAATTAGTTGAGATGAGAAAGTAGCCAAAATGTCAGTCTGCTGTGGTGTGTTATAGTCATGGAAACTATCTACATAATATTTTAAAGTCACATTAGGCACCATATCTGAATGCTTTATTAGATGTCTACAAAAGTTGATACCTTACTTTTTGTAAATCCAGAAACAATATTGACGTGTATATTATTGCCATTCTTTTAAAGTACATTCACAAAGGCATTTGTTTTAGAAATAATTCCAAAATTTTCTGAAGTAGGACACGAATCATCTAGTAATCAAAGCATTTATATCAAGTGTATTATGGAGGGGGTACTCAAATGATTAAACATACCTAACCATAACAATGTTTCTGGTAATCAAGAAATGTGCTCAGTATTGGCTCTATTATGCCCAGTCATACATTTAAATTCACTGATGTTTGTATTTGATATTACTACCCAAGTAAAAGTCTAACTGCATAATATTTTAAAAACGTAATTTTCCCCTACCACTAGATTAAAACTTTAGAATCAAATATGTTCCAGGTGACTGAATATCTCAATACAGAACTACTTAAATTTAGTTAAATTTGTTCACGTATCTTACTCAAAAAACAAAAATTACATAAAGAGATCCAGTAAAATGTAACATATTTCTGTATAATCTAAAGTGAAGTGACAGATCCACAGATCCACACGGTCTACCATAGAGACATTCTTAATTACAGGCTCTTTCATTGCTCTGAGTCCACTGTACAGTCACCAGGCTGAAGCGGTAAGCTGAATTGTTTTGTTTCATAAACAGGACAAAACGAGTAATGGCTCAGTGGCCTTATAATTATAAAACCCTTTATTTGAATTCCAGTGTTGCTACATATCAGTAGTTTCTTTTGGCGTATTTTACTACTCTAACGATCTGTCATAGGAAAAAATGGTGAAAATAACTTATACAGAAAAATGAAATATTAGAAACTAAACATGAGGAGGACTTCTGGGAAGATGGCGGTGTGAGCAGGGCGGCAGAAATCTCCCAACACTATATTTATCTACGAAAACACAGCAAATACATCTATTCCTAAAAGAGAGACGAGAATACACAGGAAAGCACACAGCGTGCAGCTACACCCGAGAGGACTCGGCACCCCAAGAGGCGGGTAAGATACGGAGCCGCGACCCGGCGGGACCCGAGCCCTCCCCCACCCCAGCGCACCGGCGGGAGGAGAGGATTCAGAGCCGGGAGGGAGTGGAAGCACACCCCGCGAAGTAGCCAGCCCCGGTGATCTGCGCGGGGAGCGCTGACCCACATTGCCAGTGCAGCGGAGATTGGAGAGACAGAGGGGCAGGATCTGAGCGGGGAACGCGCCAGGGGGCTTGCAGCCGGCTGCCGGGAAGGAAAAAAAAAAAGCGCGTGCTTTCTTCAGCGGTCTTAAAGAGACAGGAGCCCAGCGGAGGAGCCGGATCGCCCCAGCACACTCAGCCCAGCAGGCTGGGAGTCCTGGGGAGTTTCAGATGCCTTAGCTGGCGACTGAGGAAGCGTAGCCATACTTACACTTCTCACTGAGATCAACAGCCTCCTATTCGTTCCCACCCCTGCCAGAGCAATAAAGGGCCCTGCGGAGCGGCGCAGTCACAGCTGTGGAATAGTGGGGCAATAGCGCCACCTACAGCATTCCCACAGAATCTACGTCTGGTGGGCATTTTTTTTGTTTTTGTTTTGTTTTGTTTTGTTTTTGTTTTTTCTTTTCTTTCTTTTTTTTCTTTTTTTTCTTTCTTTCTTTCTTTCGGCTTTTTTTTCTTTTTTCTTCTCTTTTATTTTCTTCTCTTTTTAAAGTCTTAAAGAGCCCAGCTGACATACGTGGCAACTATCAGTGACCAATTCTATAGCCATGAAAAGACAGAGGAATATGGTTCAGACCAAAATCAACCAGACAACCCCAGAGAGGGAGTCTGAAGGGATGGAAATGCACAGTCTTCCTGAAAAAGAATTCAGAATAAAAGTCATAACCATGCTGATGGACCTACAGAGAAATGTGCAAGAGCTGAGGGAGGAAGTGAGGGAACTGAGGAAAGACAATACAGAAATCAGACAAGCGATCGACGGGCTTAACAGCAGAATGGATGAGATGCGAGAGACTGTTAATGGAATAGAAAACAGAGAACAGGAGTACAGAGCAGCTGAGGCAGAGAGAGATAAAAGGATTTCTAGGAATGAAAGAATATTAAGAGAACTGTGTGACCAATCCAAACGGAACAATATTCGCATTATAGGAGTACCAGAGGAAGAAGAGAGAGAAAAAGGGATAGAAAGTGTCTTTGAAGAAATAATTGCTGAAAACTTTCCCTCACTGGGGAAGGAAGTAGTCTCGCAGTCCACCGAAGCTCATAGATCTCCCAACACAAGGGACCCAAGGAAGACAACACCAAGACACATAATAATTAAGATGGCAAAGATCAAAGATAAAGACAAGGTATTAAAGGCAGCTAGAGAGAGAAAAAAGATCACCTACAAAGGAAAACCCATCAGACTATCATCAGACTTCTCAACAGAAACCTTACAGGCCAGAAGAGAATGGCATGATATATTTAACGTTATGAAACAGAAGGGCCTCGAACCAAGAATATTGTATCCAGCACGATTATCATTTAAATATGATGGAGGGATTAAACAATTTCCAGACAAACGAAAGTTGAGAGAGTTTGCCTCTCATAAACCACCACTACAGGATATCTTAAATGGACTGCTCTAGATGGAAGCACACCTAAGGCTAAAAAGATGTCACCAGAGAAAATAAAATCATAGCAAAGAAAGCAGACCATCCAAATACTAACTAAAGGCAAAGAATAAAACACCTATTATAGAAAGAATGGAGGAGGAGGAATAAGAAGGGAGAGAAAGAAAGAAACATCAGACTGTGTTTACAATAACTTAACAAGAAAGTTAAGTTAGATTGTTAGATAGTAAAGAAGCAAGCCTTGAACCCTTGGTAACCACGAATCTAAAGCCAGCAATGGCAATAAGTACATACCTATCAATAATCACCCTAAATGTAAATGGACTGAATGCACCAATCAAAAGACACAGAGTAACAGAATGGATAAAAAAGCAAGACCCATCTATATACTGCCTACAAGAAACTCACCTCAAATCCAAAGATATACACAGACTAAAAGTGAAGGGATGGAAAAAGATATTTCATGCAAACAACAAAGAGAAAAAAGCAGGTGTTGCAGTACTTGTATCAGACAAAATAGACTTCAAAACGAAGAAAGTAGCAAAAGATAAAGAAGGACATTACATAATGATAAAGGGGTCAGTCCAACAAGAAGATATAACCATTATAAATATATATGCACCCAACACAGGAGCGCCAGCATATGTGAGACAAATACTAACAGAATTAAAGGAGGAAATAGACAGCAATGCATTCATCTTAGGAGACTTCAACACACCACTCACTCCAGAGGACAGATCAACCAGACAGAAAATAAGCAAAGACACAGAGGCACTGAACAACACACTAGAACAGATGGACCTAACAGACATCTACAGAACTCTACACCCAAAAGCAACAGGATACACATTCTTCTCAAGTGCACATGGAACATTTTCCAGAATAGACCACATACTAGGCCACAAAAAGAACCTCAGTAATTTCAAAAATATTGAAATCCTACCAACCAAATTCTCAGATCACCAAGGTATAAAACTAGAAATAAATTTTAGAAAGAAATCAAAAAGGCTCACAAATACATGGAGACTTAACAACACTCTCCTAATTAATCAGTGGGTTAACGACCAAATCAAAACAGAAATCAAAGAATATATGGAGACTAATGACAACAACAACACAAAGCCACAACTTCTGTGGGACGCAGCAAAGGCAGTTCTAAGAGGAAAGTATATTGCAATCCAGGCCTATTTAAAGAAGGAAGAACATTCCCAAATGAATAGTCTAAAGACACAATTACTGAAATTGGAAAAAGAAGAACAAATGAGGCCCAAAGTCACCAGAAGGAGGGACATAATAAAGATTAGAGAAGAAATAAATAAAATTGAGAAGAATAAAACAATAGAAAAAATCAATAAAACCAAGAGCTGGTTCTTTGAAAAAATAAACAAAATAGATAAACCCCTAGCCAGACTCATTAACAGAAAAAGAGAATCTACACACATAAACACAATCAGAAATGAGAAAGGAAAAATCACGACGGACCCCACAGAAATACAAAGAATCATAAGAGAATATTATGAGAATCTATATGCTAACAAGCTGGAAAACATAGAAGAAATGGACAACTTCTTAGAAAAATACAACCTTCCAAGACTGACCAAGCAAGAAACAGAAAAACTAAACAGACCAATCACCAGTGACGAAATCGAATTGGTAATCAAAAAACTACCCAAGAACAAAACCCCGGCCTGATGGATTCACCTCTGAATTCTACCAGACATATAGAGAAGAAATAACACCCATTCTCCTTAAAGTTTTCCAAAAAATAGAAGAGGAGGGAATACTTCCAAACTCATTCTATGAAGCCAGCATCACTCTAATACCAAAACCGGGCAAAGACCTCACCAAAAAAGAAAATTACAGACCAATATCCCTGATGAACGTAGATGCAAAAATACTCAACAAAATATTAGCAAACCGAATTCAAAAATACATCAAGAGGATCATACACCATGATCAAGTGGGATTCATCCCAGGGATGCAAGGATGGTACAACATTCGAAAATCCATCAACATCATCCACCACATCAACAAAAAGAAGAACAAAAACCACATGATCATCTCCATAGATGCTGAAAAAGCATTTGACAAAATCCAGCATCCATTCCTGATTAAAACTCTCAGCATAATGGGTATAGACGGCAAGTACCTCAACATCATAAAGGCTATATATGACAAACCCACAGCTAACACCATACTTAACGGCGAGACGCTGAAAGCTTTTCATCTAAGATCGGGAACAAGACAGGGATGCCCACTCTCTCCACTGTTATTCAACATAGTACTGGAGGTCCTAGCCACAGCAATCAGACAAAACAAAGACATACAAGGCATCCAGATTGGTAAAGAAGAAGTCAAATTGTCACTATTTGCAGATGACATGATACTGTACATAAAAAACCCTAAAGATTCCATTCCAAAACTACTAGAACTAATATCTGAATTCAGCAAAGTTGCAGGATACAAAATTAACACACAGAAATCTGTTGCTTTCCTATACACTAACGATGAACTAACAGAAAGAGAAATCAGAAAAACAATTCCATTCACAATTGCATCAAAAAGAATAAAATACCTAGGAATAAACCTAACGAAGGAAGTGAAAGACTGTACTCTGAAAACTACAAGACACTCCTAAGAGAAATTAAAGAGGACACTAAAAAATGGAAATGCATCCCATGCTCTTGGCTAGGAAGAATAAATATTGTCAAAATGGCTATACTACCTAAAGCAATATACAGATTCAGTGCAATCCCTATCAAACTACCAACAGCTTTCTTCAATGAACTGGAACAATTAATTCTAAAATTCATATGGAACCACAAAAGACCACGAATAGCCAAATCAATCCTGAGAAGGAGGAATAAAACAGGGGGAATTACACTACCTGACTTCAAGCTCTACTACAAAGCCATAGTAATCAAGACAATTTCATATTGGCACAAAAACAGAACCACAGACCAGTGGAACAGAATAGAAAATACAAACATTAACCCAAACATATACAGTCAATTAATATTTGATAAAAGTGCCTTGGATATACAATGGGGAGATGACAGCCTCTTCAGCAGCCGGTGTTGGAAAAACTGGACAGCTACATGGAAGAGAATGAAACTGGACTACTGTCTAGCCCCATACATAAAGGTAAACTCAAAGTGGATCAAAGACCTGAATGTAAGTCATGAGACTATAAAACTCTTAGAAAAAAACATAGGCAAAAATCTCTTAGACATAAACATGAGCAACTTCTTCGTGAACATATCTCCCCGGGCAAGGGAAACAAAAGCAAAAATGAACAAGTGGGACTATATCAAGCTGAAAAGCTTCTGTACAGCAAAGGACACCATCAGTAGAACAAAAAGACATTCTACACTATGGAGAATATATTCATAAAAGACGTATCTGGTAAAGGGTTGACATCCAAAATATATAAAGAACTCATGCACCTTAACAAACAGAAAGCAAATAATCCAATTAAGAAATGGGCAGAGGACATGAATAGACACTTCCCCAAAGAAGAAATTCAGATGGCCAACAGGCACATGAAAAGATGCTCCACATC